>CM039317.1:155086091-155512876 GCA_022316695.1 Camellia oleifera | reverse complement strand
GTAATACCTTTATCCTTAGAAGGTGAAGGGTAGCAGTGGTAGATAATTTATTAAATAATTTTTCAATAGCTTGGACAGTAGATGATTGGTCATTTGTAACTAAACTAGTGCGCTTAGAACGATTAGTAGGGAGATTTAACAAGGGTGCATCTAAAGGTTGTTTATTAGATGAACTGGGAATAGATTCTAAATTGGTTTCTATTTTATCTAATTGTTTACCAATAGTGTTTAAACATTGATTTGTATAATTATTTTGTTCAATGACTTTTTAATTTCATTATCATTTCCAGGTAATTTAAAAGGTGAAGCAGGAATGTCAGTTCCTCATTGATTAAGGATAATGTTTTCTAAAGGAGGATGACTACAGTTAACAGTAGTAGTAGCAGAAGTTTCCATTTACGTTTTGTAATTGTATTTAATTGTTTGTAATATTTATCAACATATTCTAACAAAGGTAATTCAAAACCATATTGAACCATAAAATCATACCATTCTTGAGAGATGTGGGACATTTGAGTAGAAGTATATTTAGCATAATAAGCATGTCGCTGAGTGCGATTAGCTTTTGATTTGAAATCAATAAGTAAGTTTGCAAGATTGGGAATAAATTCTTTTTGATGGTTATAATTGAGGATTAACAGGCGGTGTGAATTCTTCCATATCTGTTTGAGTTGAGAGAGTTAGTTTGAATGAACTCTCTTCGTCAGGGAATGAGTACGTGTTAATAACAGGGTTTACTAATCTGGAAGTTGTAGAATTATCAATTCCTTTTAATTTATTTTGAGTTGGAGGACCCAAAATGTATTTGACTTATTTTTTCAGAATAAGGAAGTCCTGATATTTCATCTGCAGTTTCAATTTCAGTAGGGACACTAGATGTACTATGTTCGAGAGGATTGACTACGATTGAATTTATATAACTGAACCATCATTAAATTGTTGAATATCTTGGTATCAGTGATTAGATGATTGTTGTTGATTATGTTTGTAATGTTCATTTAACAGTAATCCAGTCATCAAGTACTCAACATTTTTCATTCAATCATTTGGGGAACATTAATATGTGAATCAGTACTACTAACTTTGTATTATAAGTTTGATCTTTAGGTGATTTATGCAAAGCATACATTTAAATTAGTTTTCATACATTATAGTGAACACGATAATTAAAGCAATATTATGAGTTTAGTCATCATGTTAGTAAATGAACCATGTAATTGAATATTTAATGTTAAAGCATGTAAAATATTTGGATCTTTAAACTAAGTGTAAAATCAAGAAACCATTGAAATGTACTGACCTTTATGAATACCATTTCCATCATACCCATTAAACTATCATTGTAGTTAAGGAATCGAGCATCTCGTAAACTAATAAGAAACAGAAGTATTTTTACCTTGTGGAGTTAATGGTTTATACCACTTGAATTAATCCTATATGAATAAAATTGTAATCATTTTTAAATATCTTTTAATAAGTTGAGCATCAAATAATTGACAGGTTTCCCTGGGTTTTTCCAAAGCATAAACTTGTTCCATAGTTTTAACATGCAAAGTGAATTTAAAAGTATTCTGTACAAAAGAAGTTTTATAAATTTCTTTGATTGGGTAAGTTTGATATATTCCAGTCTACATTAATTGGATCATTTTGTATTTCAACATCTTCTTCATTAATTACTAAACCGTGATTAGGTATAGAAGGCAAAGTAGTTGACCTAGAACTGACTGATGAGTTACTTCGAAATAATCGACTCATTGTTCTGTTTAATTAATCAGTTTTACAATTATCTTAATACAGACCCTATTCTTGTCAAGTTATCACAGACCAAAGTGGTTTAATACAGACCCTATCCTAAATGTCCACACTGCCTAACTCTAAGGACTTACTCCGGACAGGAAATGGAAGTGGGTGATGTAAACCAGGTGGATAACAGACTGATCTCGTGGGTGATTAAGATGGAATTGAAAACTAGATTAAGAAAATAGACAATAAGAAATGATTAATCAGAAGAAAACTAAACAGTTAGAAATAGGATACAACATCAGATTTCAGTGGTGAGGATGGTGGTTTAAGGTCCTAAGAAGGAGAGGGCCATCCCCTCTCCTTGTTGCCTGCAAAATGTGTCATTTTAGCCTCATGTGTGAGCACCATTCTTGAGTTAATGTTGGCCATGTCTTAAGTGTTATTTATGCTTATTTTTCCATGATATAGCACTGTTTTTAATTGGTTTAGACACACCATGCTTGGTTTGCATACTTGTCTTGTAATGCCATGATTTGCCTTAACATGCTTTATGCTTTGAGCCTTGTTTCTAGCATGTTTTTGGCTTAGCTTTGTGAAGATTTTATGCTTTTTTTGATGTGCTTGAGGACTATTTTTGGTCATTTGGGTCATCCATACTTTGCTTTGTATAGCTACCATGTAATCCCCCTTGTAGGCCTTAAGTATCGGACCCTCTAGCATGCTATCCTTGCATCATTTCACTGGTTTAGAACCACTATTCATGTCATTTTAGTCCTTGTGGTATGCTTTTATGCTTGCATTTGATGCCCCTTTAATGTGTTAAAAGGTTGGTGTTTCATGCTCCATGTTTATGCTATTGTGTATGCCTCTAGGATTAGATCATTTAGATGCCATCTAAGTGGTTTTTGGGGCTTACTTTTGCATGATTTGGGACTGTTTTGGTCCACGTTGGTCATTGGCTTCATGTGTCACACGACCATAGTTTAAGTCCTTGGGCTTGGTTGCATGCCTTGCTTGCATTGGTAGTTTGATTTGGCATCATTCCTCATGTATTTTCAGAGTTTACAATGCATTCCATGTGCCCATGTTTATCTCCTTCTAAGTGTGCTTAAAAGTTCCCTCTTTATGCCTAAGTGTTGGACCTCGTGTGCATGCATGCTTGTATGTGTGTTGGCCCTCATTTCCTTAGCATTTGGCCACTGTTTTAGGCTTATTTGAGAGCTGCCTAAATTGGTTTTAAGTCCATCATTCGCATGTTGTTGCATGCTTGCCTTTTGTGTTGTTACATATTTGGCCTATTGCATGTGTTGCATGCTTGAAACACTTTGCATTTGGCATGCATTCTTCCTTGATTAAGTTGCTTAACATGTTGCATGCCTTGCATACTTGCATGTTTTAATTGCACCTTGTATGCTTGTCATTAGCATGGTTTGCATACTTCACATGTTTGTTTGTCTAGGTTGTATGCCTAGTCTACATTGGTTGCTTGCATCTCATGTTGCATATTTGGCTCGCATGCCTAGGTTGCATTGCATTGGCATGCATGCCTTACCTCTTGATCAAGTGATAGAGGTTAGACCTTATGTGTTTGTTTGGTTTGCATTACATTTGAGATCAAAATGCACAACTTGGCTTCTTGGACCATCATGCATTGAAATACGTGATTAGTGGCCCGAGGGTCGAGTCCCAAACTCCTTTGAGTCATAAACATGATAAGGAGTGTGGTGGTGCAGACATTTGCTTGAAAATGCATTGCCATGCCTTGTCTGTTCTCTACTGTTGTCAAAACAGGTTTCTGCAGGAAGATATGGCCGGTCGGCCATCTACAGTGCCGATCAACCAAACATTTGTGGCCGATATCAATATCCATGGTCGATGGATAGCCGATGGCATTTAGTTTTGGCCGATGACCCCTCACAGCATCCATGAGGTGGATTAGAAGGGTTCTGGAAACTTGCATAATTTTCAGAGGAGCAGGACAGTGCAAACAGAGGCAACATGTGTCATGGCAAGGGATTTATGGGCGAAGCCAATCCGAACATGCATGCATCCCTCTTCCCGAGGCCTTTTACTGCTTTCCTTAGCTTAATTGATTTGTTAATTAATTAGGTGGTCTGTAAATTACTTAATTAGCTTGTAGGTTAATTAAATTGTATTATTCTTTTGGTCCCTCAGAGCGAGGGCGAATTTGTAATAAGCATGCGTGTGTGTGATGCATGTCTTCCAACCCCACGTCTTTCTTCCTTTTATTTAACCGCTTATGATGGTTAGTATTAGGGCATATTTCAATTAGCATCCTTATGCTATGCATGTTTGCATCATTCACATGTCTTGCATGCACTAGGCTCGGCGCATCATACTAATTGCATTGTATTTCAATTCCAAGTTGAATACGTGTTAGTTGTAGCATCTCACATGCCATCTTAGAATAGCCGAGCCTATCTTAGTTGCATTTTGCATGCGTTGAATTAGCCATTGCTAACATGAACTAGGATCATGCATGATTACTAACTAGTTTCTTGTTTGGCTCGGAGTACACTGTGAGTGTTTATGCTTTAGCATCTTGCATGTATGTGAATGTTAACATGACAGCATGCTTGCCATGAGGCTAATTGCTTATGTGATATAACTGCCTGAATGCTTGTGGGTGAAGGTTGGATTGCTTGAATTGGAACAATTCATTGAAATCCGTGTTTTAGCCTACTTGCGAATAGCAAACTTCAAAACATTTCTAAACAAACAGATATGCGATGCTTTGTTCCAAATTAGGCGATCTAGTTTATACTTGTGTGTTGTGCGCATCACCGAGTAATTCTAGCTAATTAACCGGAATAAGAATGCATAATGTTTTCAAAACTAGATATCATGGTTAGTAGAGGCTGATCTTTGATCAGGTGAGCGGGGGTGCTCATAGCTGACCTTCCCCAATCGTACCCAAGTTCCTGAGCCGAGGCAACTTTGGTGATGACGGACACATGGCCTTAGGCAAACGAGTCAGGGTTTCCTAAATTTCTCCAAAAATAAAATATTTAGGTGGTGACTCTGTATCTGGCAAAGCAGTCCATGTTTGGCACTTCTTTCTAAAAATCTGTTTTCCAAAACGATTTGCCGGATTTGAACTCTTTGGTGATTTATCAGTCTTGCATTGCACATTGTGAGATTAGATTGAGAACCGTGACAATTTGAGTCTGAACTGTAGTGAGCCCAAACGAACAAAATGGGGACTTTCCTCCCGGGACGTTCGGGGACGTCTACACCAATAAGAAGAGCAGGAGCACTTTTTCATCACAGTCTCAACCGTAGTAGTCTAGATCCACCTACCCTTTGCATAGTACGAGCTCAGGAAATAGTGCATCGAATAGTTTTTCCTGTTTTAAGTGTGGCCAACCGGGTCACAAGGCCTTTGTGTGTCCACAGAAGGGAGGAGGACAGCAGATGTTGCCATTACAACCACCTAACCAATCCCAGAATCAGTCTCAGAGTAGAGGGCCAGGACTTACTTGCTATCAGTGTGGTCAGTCGGGGCACATGAAGAGAGCTTGCCCGTAGTCGGGAAGCGCATTAGGGTCGAGGCAGACTCAGAGCCACTAACAGACTCACTCAGCCCAGACTTCGCGAACGAATCAAGGAGCCACTTCAGCTCAGCCAGTGCAGCAGGCCTATGCTCCGAGAGATGAGCAGGTTGATCAGAGGTCATAGGGACGCGTGTATGCTGTTGCCGCGCCAGAGCTATTACCAGGATCCTTAGTTGTGAGAGGTATTTTTGTTGTCTGTAATTCTTTGGCTAATGTGTTGATAGATAGGGGTGCATCTCATTCATTCATATCTACTACATTTGCGTCTGCATTGGGGTTAGAGGTGGCACAGTTAGCTTCTCCGCTCAGAGTAGAGTCGCCAGTTGGGGTACAGTTGATTTAGACCGAATGTGAAATTTTGGATAAAAAGGGAAATACTGTCTTATATGGGGTTCGCACATCTGATAACTGCTATCGGATTGTTACTACTAATGATCTCACTTGTCACTCTGCCATCATAAGTAACATTGACCTGTGGCATCAAAGATTAGGTCATATGAATTTCAAAGACCTAACTAAGATAGCCAACAAAGAGCTTGTGAGAGGAGTACCTAAACTGGGTAAGAATTTGAGCCAAGTGTGTGGACCATGTCAACTTGGAAAGCAAACCTGTGCCCCTCATAAAAAGGTGAACAGCTTTATAACCAAACGTCCTCTTGAATTGGTTCACATAGATTTAATGGGTCCTACTCGCACTGAAAACATTGGAGGTAAAAGATACATTTTTCTAACTGAAAACTTTTTAAGGGAAAAATCTGATACGTTTGATGCTTTCTAGGCTTTAGTCCTTAAAAACCAAAATGAACAGGGTGTTTCCATTGGGCGTATCATAAGAATCCGAACTGATCATGGTCGTGAATTTGAAAATAGTTCGTTTTCGGATTTTTGTGATATGCATGGAATTAAGCATGAATTTTCTACACCTATTACTCCACAACAAAATGGAGTGGTTGAGAGGAAGAACAGAGTTGTTCAAGAAATGGCTAGGGTCTTGCTCCTTAGTAAGAGTCTTCCTCCAAAGTTTTGGGCCGAAGCCCTAAATACTGCTGTTTATGTCATAAATCGCGTGTATTTAAGGACCGACACTTTACAAACTCCATATGAATTGTGGAAGGTTTGAAACCTAATGTTAAATACTTCAAAACTTTTGGGAGTAAGTGTTACATCTTCAAAGATAGAGAGCCCTTGGGCAAATTTGACTCCCGAAGTGATGAATGTATCTTTCTAGGGTATTCAACCAACAGTAAGGCTTTTCGAGTTTATAACCTGCGAACTTCATCATTAATGGAATCTATCAATGTGGTTATAGATGACACAGGTTCACCTACTCCAGCAACAAATGAGGATGACAATGGTGAGTCTCCAATCTTGGATACTGAACCACAAAATCAAGGAGAAGCAGTGGACCAATCACAAGAAATTGTTACAGCACCATCCTCACAGGTAAGTTCAAGTCCAAAGAGTGCTCAAAGGGACATCACTCCTGTTGCTTCTGTCACCGCAAGTCCTAAGCTTAAACCATCAGCAAGGGTGAAACTGAATCATCTAGCTCACTAGGTGATTGGAAGTGTTTCGGATCGAATGAAAACCCCGAAGACAGATTTGGGATAAGGTATCACATATGTGCTATGTTTCATTAATTGAACCTACGAATTTTAAAGAGGCCTTGCTAGATGATAGTTGGGTCAATGCCATGCATGAAGAATTAGGTCAATTTGAACATAACAAAATTTGGACTCTAGTTCCCAAACCTAGAGACATGAATGTGATAGGTACCAAGTGGATCTTTAAAAATAAATCTGATGAGAATGGTATTGTTGTTAGGAATAAAGCTAGGTTAGTTGCTCAAGGCTACACACAAGTAGAGGGTGTTGACTATGATGAGACGTTTGCCTCAGTTGCATGTCTCGAATCTATTCGTATTTTGCTTGGTGTTGCATGTTTTCTTGGCTTTAAATTGTTTCACATGGATGTGAAAATTGCCTTTCTGAATGGGTGCTTGAAAGAAGAGGCATATGTTGAGCAACCAAAAGGGTTTGAGGACCCTAAATGTCCTAATCATGTCTACAAGTTAGACAAGGCTTTGTATGGGTTGAAACAAGCCCCTTGGGCTTGGTATGATAGACTTAGGCCTAGTTTGGGAAGACTAAATAAGTGTACTTTTTGACTTTTTATGAAATATGGGTTGGGTTTGGGTTGGGTTTGAAGTGATGTGTTAGAGAGGTGATGTGACTTAAATAAGATGATGTGACTTAAATAGGATAGTGACTTTTTGACTTTTTGTCTTTTTTTAATCTTCCCAAACTAGGCCTAAGTCTCATATTCTTGTTGCTCAGATATATGTTGATGACATTGTGTTTGGTTCCACTGCAGATCATCTTGTGAAATATTTTTTGGATTGCATGACACATGAGTTTGAGATGAGCATGATGGGAGAGTTGTCTTATTTTTTGGGTCTTTAAATTAAACAGTCTCCTTCGGGTATGTTTGTTTCCCAGTCTAAGCATGCTAAAAATCTTGTGTCAAAGTTTGGTCTTGAGTCTGCCAAACATGCACGTACTCCCATGAGCACCAGTCTTCACCTTTCCAAAGATTCCTCTGGTATTGATGTTGATCCTACCCTTTATAGGAGTATGATAGGGAGTCTTTTGTGTCTTACAGCCAGTCGTCCTCATATTTCTTTCAGTGTCGGTGTTTGTGCTCGTTACCAAGCCAGTCCTAAAGAGTCTCACCTTCTTGCGGTAAAACGCATCATCAAATATGTTAATGGGACCTTGGGGTATGGGGTTTGGTTTTCCACTGATATTACAGCTGAAATTACTGGTATTTCTGATGAAAAGTACATCCGGGGGGTGTTTTTACCTTGGGAATAATCTGGTTTCTTGGCACAGTAAAAAGCAAAATGCCATCTCTCTTTCAACTGCTAAGGCTGAGTACATTGCTGCAGGGAGTTGTTGTGCCCAAATGCTGTGGTTGAAGCAAATGCTTCATGATTATGGAATAAAACAGAACACTCTCACTCTTTTTTGTGATAACACAAGTGCCATAAACATTTCAAAAAATCCTATCCAACACTCTCGCACCAAACATATTGACATCCGTCATCATTTTATTTGAGAGTTAGTGGATGAAGGCCTTGTTGTTTTGGAAAATGTACCTACTGAGCATCAAAAAGTTAATATTTTTACAAAACCCCTTGATCTTCTTCGATTTGAGTTTCTTAGAAAGACCTTGGGTGTAATGCTCAGTAACTAGGTTGTTTCTTGTTTTTTAAGGTGAGTGTGAGTGGTTGGCTTACTGTTCTTGGATGTGACAATCTCATTGTTATTGAGTCCTGATATCTTTGCATCAAAATTTTATATGAACACTGCTCATGTTACTTACAAGATCTCATTCTTCTTTGTTCATAGCTCATTCTGAATGCCCATACTCATTTACTTCATGATCTCATTCTGTACACATCCTTGAGATAAACTGTTGCAGGGGTTTCCGCACAAGTGATCAAAGTTCTCTATGGACCACTGACAGTGTTTCTTGTCCTTTTTCAGAGGAATTGACCTATACTAAGTATATCATGGGTGATGTTGAGTCTCTTAACCATCTACCATCCTTTTTTCACTTCCATGGTTTCTCCCTCAGTTCATTGACATCCGGGCATTAGGAAAAGGCTACCTTAGAGGCACCAACCAGGCCATCTTTTTGATTTCATTCTTCTCTGGTTTGGTCTCCATACTCTTGAGTGTGTATGCCACCAGTGAGTGCCCACAAGAAAGAAAAGTACAAAAAATATTTTTTTAAAAAAGGATCATTGATTGAGGGGGAATCTCCGCGTTTACTCAACAAATACCCCGTGATTCCTAGTGGTTTGACTTTTCTCTTTGATGGTCAGTTACTCTTGTCGGAGGTCCAACCATCCGATCACTACGAGGATTAACTCTAGCTTTGTGGCTCTCAAGGATTGCACACACACATATTTTATCTGTGAGCTCTCATGTGTGTTTTTGAGTTATGCATTCTTATGATGCTTATGGCTTTGATTTAATTCTATCTGTTTTGTTCATGATCTGGTGCTTCAAATTTTTCTCACAAATTTTCCAGACTCATGATTGATGGATTCTTTTATCCTCGTGGTATAGTCATTCACTTGGACACCCTTTGTTATAGGTTATCCTAGGTGTTTTTGTTTGATATAAAAAAAAAAAGGGTTTTCCGCTCGAGCGGACTGTTCTACGCTCGAGCGTATTTTTGTGCCTTGCTGCATTTTGTTCTTTGTTTTACAGTTCTGAGAGAGGTGTTTTGGCGCTCGTGTGTCCTTCTTCGCGCTCGAGCGGGTATCAGCTTGCCTTGCCTTGCGCTCGAGCGCGAATCCTTATGCTCGAGCAGACTGATTTTGTATAAAAGTCCCTCCCTCGACTCTTCAAGTCATTTTTTACCCTCTTTTCAAATTCTCAGACCTAGGGTTTGGCTTGTGCTAAGTGTTGGGCTCGATTCCACCTTCCTTCTTCCTCTTCCTTGCTGATTTCACCTTTGGTAAGCTTTTCCCTCTTTTCTTCTCTGTTTTTTCTGTAATTTCGGCTACAATGGGGGTTGTATTTCGTTTTTTTTTGGTGTTTTGTGTCTAGATTTTTTTGTTCCCTTCTCCCACACATTTTCACTGAGTCGTCTTGTCTTTTTCATAGTGGTTTTCATGTTTTTTTTTTTTTTATGTGTCTTGTTGTGTCCTAGACCTAGGGTTTATCATTGTTCATTTTATATGGTCTCATGTTTTTGTTGGGTTTGAGTTCGAATGTGCTAACTTGGGTATCCCATAGTGTTGCTTTGGGGGGTATTAGTTCTGATTTACAAGGATTTCGATCCTCAGTAGCTTTTGTTTATCATATCTTTGGTCTCATGCTTGATGTTTGCAATTGCTATTATGCCCTCAGTCTGACCTCTATATAATTCATTGTGTATGTGAATTTCATCATATTGCTATGCTTAGACTTGGTTTTGCTATCTCATGCTTTGAGCTTGTCTTTGCCAATTCTTGCCCTGCACTCTGTCATCACTATTATGAATTGTGGTTGTTGATTTACTTCTTCTGTTATTTTTATATTCGTTTTAAGTATTGTCAATCTCCATCTCATTGTTACACTTGTTACTAATGGTTTGCTTTGGTCTTTGTTCGGTTTGGTTTTTGGATTTGTTGGGTTTTTGGGTTATAGTTGTGTCTCACCTCATCATGTCTGCCCTTAAGCGCCGAAAGGCTACTGTGTCTCGTCCTGCCTTTAATACTGATAGGTTTCAGACAGCCAAATAGGCCAAATTGTTCCATAAATCTTTTGAGACTCAAACAGTTCACCTAGAACGGAATGTTCAACCTAATACTTTCGAGTCCATTCAAATCTGTCCATTGTTTGACCTTCTAGGTGGTGATTTGGTGTTGTCTTTTTCTGGTCGTCAAAATCTCAACTGGGTTTGAGAATTCGAGAATTTTACTGCAATATTCAGCAAATTAGTGACATTGAGCCTTCTTTCACTACCTGGGTTAGGTCTAAATCTATTTCTGTCACACCTGATCTCATTCGCAAGCTTTTTAAGATTGAGAGAGTCTTTCCTGAGTTATATCTTTTTCCAATCCGTCCCACCTGTGATTTCAATAATGTGGCTGAGGTGTTATGTGGTGCTTCTCGTACTTGGCCTACGGGTGCATTGATTAAACAGTTTGAACTCTTTTTGGAGTTTAGACTGCTTAATCTTATTGTTTGTGCCAACATCCTTGTGACCACTCACTCATCCGAAATTAATCAAGACCAAGGATTTGTTTTGTTCTGTATCGCCCGTCACATGTCTATTAATCTAGCCACACTGATTATTAAGAAGATGATAGGTGTTTCTGGGAATAAATAGTTAGGACTTCCTTATGGTTGTATGATCAACCGTCTTTTGTCCGAGCCTGAGGTCCAAGTGTTAGAGGATGATGAGTTTGCTTTCCCCTCCCGACCGTTCACTAAAAAGACCGTGTCCCAAAGTCGTGCTCATGTTAAAGGGGAGTCTTCTCGGGCCGATGCTTCTGCAGGTACCACTGCTGGACTAGCTGAGGAGGCTGAGTTTGACGCTGCAGCAGCAGGTGGTGAGAAGGATGTTGTTCCACCTCGAGCACTTCATGATCAGCTTCAACATTTCGAGGAAGCTATGACCCGGCGGTTAGACTTTCTGGATGCACGCTTTGATGCTTTTGATGGCCGCTTTGGTCAGCTGGAGCAGACTGTATTCCAGACTACCACTCAGCTGGCGCATATCATTTACTTACTTCAGCTTCAGCAGCCACAGCCTCCCCCTGATGCATGATCTTTGTGTTTTCTTCTTGCTTCCCAGCCAAAAAGGGAGGAGAGTTTTGTACATGATACATTGGAGTTTTTGTGCATGGTGATACATTGGACATTGTTGACATTGGACATTGGACATTTTTGGACATTGGTGGTACATCTTTTGTCATTTTGATATTTGGATATTTTGTATATTTTGTTCATGTTTGGGTGTGGATATTTGGATGGCATGATACATTCCGATTGGTTTTCGTTATTATGGATATCACTTTATATTTGTATCTCTTCTTATGCTATTCCACAGTTTTGTTTTTTTGGTGTGTTGGTTGTTATTACACAGGTGAATGTTGGATGAAGTTGGATGGATGGATTGATCACATGGCAAGATTGTTTGATAATAGAGTTGTTTAGAGTTTTTTTTTCTTTGTTATTAATCTTGTCTAGTGCGTGTGTTTAAGGACAATTGTTTAGAAAGGTTTTGTCTGGGAATTGACAAAGGGGGAGATTGTTAGGTCCCTTTATTGTCAAATCCGGGTACAAAACTTTGTGTTGAAAAAGTTGTAATTTTTTCTATGTTTTTGTCTTTCCCGCCCGAGCGGGACCATTGGCGCTCAAGCAGAGATTGGGGTCTCTCAGTATTTTGTCAAGTCTGTAAAAATACTGGAAGGTGTGATTTCACGCTCGAGCGGGTTCTCAAGCACTCGAGCGGAACTCTGTTTTATCACACGCATATTTTGCTGAATCCGCTCGAGCGGGCTATTGGGCGATCGAGCAGAGATCGCGGACTCAGGTTGCCTATTTATACCTATTTAGGCTGATTTTAGGATTTACTTTTCCTAGATCTTATTCAAGAGTCCTAGGGTTTTGTTTGAAGTTTTCTTCTGAGGTTTTGTGAGTTTTCCTTGATGTTCTTGAGACAGTTCTAAACTTATCAGTTGAGATTCATACATCAAGGAGTTTGTTACTTTATATTCAAGAGAGTTCTCTTTGGTGGATTTCGAAGATTCAAACGTTGAATTGACAAAGGAGATTGATTCTGTACGTAGTCATTCATTCGACAAACGAAGTTGTGGATTTAACTTCAGGATAATCAATTCCGAGACGAAGGCGTGGTGAAAGAGTTACAGAAGATTCAAAGACAAATTGACTGAGTTGGGTAATTTTTGTATTATCTTTGTAATCTTTCTTTCTTCAGTAGTGGATTGATTAGTGGCGGTTCGCTTGTGGTTTTTTATTACAATTGAAGGTTCTTCAATTGTGATTTTTCCACGTAAAAATCGTTTGTGTCGATTTATTGTTTATTCCAAAAAACAAACAATCTAAATCACTCTCGTAAGTGCTTGTTGATTTAGATTGAGTGTTTTGGATAATTGGGATTTGGAATATTTTAATCTTGATCTAATCACGAATCACTTAGGATTTTCACCTTCCAATCAAAAGGTGCCTTCTCATCAAAGAGAACATCTCTACAAATAATCACATTCTTATGATCCAAACTGAAGAGTCTATAGCTTTTGGATTTCGACCTATAACCCACAAAGATGCATTTCTTACTATTTTCATCAAGCTTATGCCTCACTTCTTTTGGAACATGAGCATAACAAAGGCAAACAAACACCTTCAAGTGATTCACCGATGGTTTCCTTCCACTCCAAGCTTCAAATGGAGTTTTGCCCTTAAGAGCTTTTGTAGGACATCTATTCATCAAGTAAATTGCTATATACACGGCCTCACCCCAAAAAGTTTTGGGTAGCCTCTTCTCATGTAGCATAGACTTGGACATCTCCTCTATGTTTCGATTCTTCCTTTCCGCCACACCATTTTGTTGTGGAGTGTACCCAACGGTCAATTGCCTTTTCATACCAATATCATCACAAAATTTCATAAACTCATTTGAGTTGTATTCTTCGTCTCTATCACTTCTCAATACTTTCATCAAACAACCACTTTGTCTTTTAACAAGATTTGAAATTTCTTGAAGATAGAGAAAACTTCACTATTTTGTCTCATGAAATACACCCAAGTCATTCTAGTAAAATCATCAATAAAAATAATGAAGTGTTTGTTACCTCCATGAGTTGATATATCCATAGGTCCGCACACATCGGTATGGACAAGCTCCAATGGTACTTTAGCTCTCCATACTCTCTCCTTTGGAAATGACTCCTGGTGATGCTTTCCAAGTGCACAACCTTCACAAATATGTTACACTTCATGAATGGTTGGCAATCCAAAAACCATATTCATTTGTTGTAGATGCTTCAAGCTTTGAAAATTCAAGTGCCCAAATCTTCTATGCCAAAGCCATAAATTATCAATCACATCCATTTTCAAGGCCGCATTTGTGACAACCCTACTCTGTGTTATGTTAATTAATCTTAGCTATGCTTATAATTATATGCTTGATATGATTTTGAGTGCTATTTATATGATTATATGTGTTTTTAAACTTCTATCTGTTCACCGTAGGAAAATTTGTTTGCTTTTTTGCTATAATTTAAAATTTAAGACCATAGAGGCTACAGAAACCGAAATTGACTGTGTTATTGCGATTAGCATAATTTTTAGAGCCTATGAAGAAATTTAATTAAAAATTGATTCGGATCAAAATAATTAGATTAATTTAATTTAAAAGAGTTTATTTGATTAGGCCTAAGCTTGATTAGCCTATTTGATTAGTGAGATCTATATATGAGCTAATTAGGGACTTAGCTCATATCTTTGAACTCAAAATTCTGGAGTATACACTCTAAAGAGGGTAGCTCAACACTTAGAGAGAGAGAGAGGAGGATTGTGAAGGAAATGAAGGCAATTTGAAGAATTGGTCTAGTATACATTTGAATTCAAGCCTTAGGGTCAAGTGCAACGGCGAATCAAGCACCAGAACAATGTGAGTAATATCTTAGTAGAGATATATTTGTATATACAATATTTTCTGAATGTTACCTATTTGGTAAGTTTCTAAACCTCTAAATTGGTACTATGAATGAGTATTCTATTTGCTTGATTCGGAACAAAATATGTGCAATGAATGACATGAGACTATGAAATTGGCCTAAGGCCGTTTGGTTCATTCAATGAGAATGTGGATTGAGCCTAAGGTCGTTTTGTATGATTACTAAATGGGCCTAAGGCTATTTTGTGAAATTGTTAAGTTGGGCCGAAGGCTGTTTTGAATGAGGAATTGATTGGACCCAAGGTCCTTTTGAATGCAAAGGTGAATGTGAACATGATAATGGATCTAAAAGTGCACACAAATGTATGTATGAATTGGACTCAAGGTCATTCTGTAATGTGATTGGGCCCAAGGCCGTTTTGTGTCATGAGCAGAGCCGAGGTTGTTTTGTGCTTGGATATGATTTGTTAGACCTAAGGTCATTTTTCTTTATCATCGATTAACAAGCGTAGTTATGGATTGTGATTAAATGAATCTCATTCACGAATTCCTTTATTTTGGTATTATTCACTGGGCGTAGCTCACTCCTCATTTATATGCATATAGGTGAGCAGCGGGATGTCCAACCCCCGCCCCAGCAGTGAGCAATGTGAAACTGAGTTTTGAGGAGCCAGCCAAGGTCGCCTCATGCAAGAGGACAAACTTTTGTTTGCTTTTCTTTTTATTCTTTTGTGATCATGTATGACCAAATCAATGTATAACCATGGTTTCTGTGAACACTGCCTTTTGAATGATCTTGGACTTATGTAATACATAATATGGATGTTTATATAGTGTGAGTTATTATATATATGGAAAGTATTTGGTCTAGCCATGTATACACAGCTCATTGGACAATCTTTGTAAATTTTGCTTCTGCAATTTTGGCCCCTATTTTTATATGTGATTTGATTTCTGACTAAGGCTGTAGGTAATCTCATGATTATTGGCCGGTTATGACTCTAATCTATAGGGGCGGGTTTGGGTCCTGACAACATTTTTGCTATACCAGAAAATGAGAGGAAAGCTTCTATTCTTCTCCATCTTGATTTTTGCTACAACTTGGCTTCTCCCCCCTTGTCAAAAATTTTGCAAAAATCTTCTCCATGCTCCATAAGTTGTCCAACACTTCGCAAATTTTGCTCCAAGTTTGGAACTAAGAGAACATCGGAAATGAATCTTGTACCCGTCTTGGTCTCTATAGCAATAGTACATTTTCCTTTTGTTTGGACTAAGGCACCATTCCCCATTTTTATTTGAGAACTAGAGGAAGTATCCATTTTCACAAAAATGCTCTCATCTCCTGTCATGTGATTGCTACATCCGCTATCGAGAAACCATACATCCTTGTTTTGATCCAATGCCTTATGACAAGCATAGAACATGTGCCCTTCACTTTTTTGCTCCTCGAAAAAATTAGCTTATTGAGTGCTCTTGACTTGGCAATCCTTCTTTATATGCCCAAATTTGTTGCAATTATAATATTTTGGCTTTCCCCAAAACCAACAATCTTTATCAACATGATTGCTTCAGTTGCAAATTCCATATTTTTGTTGAGTGGACTCTTCATTTTCCTTTCTTTGAAAATTACACCTTCCTTTTCCTTTCGTATTTATTGCTCTTCTGTTTGCATTTATTCCTCTTCCTTTTCCTCTTCCTTGGGAATTAGAAGTACTAACATTGAGCTTGGATTGAAAGGCACTTTCAATTGACTTTTCAAATTGCCTACTCAACCTTTGCTAAATTGTTTTAATTGAACCATCAATTCTTCAATACTCAAATCAATAAGATCTCTAGTTTCTTCAATGACAGCAACAATAGGATTGTATTTCTCCACCAAACTTATCAAAATTTTCTCAACAACTCTTTAATTAGTAATATTATCCCCACAATTTTTCATTTGGTTGACAAGTTCCATAACTCTAGAAAAATAATCATTCAACAATTCCATATCCTTCATCTTTATATTTTCAAAATTTCTTTTCAATGATTGAAATTTGATGGTTCTTTCCTTCAAGTTGCCTCTATACTCTTTCTGAATAATATCGCATGCCTCCTTTGCTTTTGTAGCATTGATAATCCTTGGAAAGATTGCTTCTGAAACTCCTTATTGAATCAAAGAGATGTTAGGAATTGACCCTTCCTAACTAAGATTGGTGAGACACAAAATAACAAACAAAGAAAAAGAACGAATCAAACAAATCACACACACACAAGAACACAAGGATTTACATGGTTCACCCCAGAATAAGGCTATGTCCACAGCTGCTGCGGTTTTCATTATGATTAGAAAAAATACGACTTTCTTTTAACCTAAAAGATGCGCCCCCTCATCTATTTATAAGTATAGAATTAGGGTTACACGGAAGCACATGAGAATTACGAAAGTATCCCCTGGACCCCCTCTCCCTTGGGGGGAGGCCCCCCAAACCCCCCCATTGGACCCAGTGTTTAAGTAAACAGTAGGGTTAAGTGAACAGTACTTATCAAGGTTCACCGACCCAACAATCTCCCACTTGGAACCTGATAACACAAGCTCTCCATCATCTTCATCACATAGATAAACGACACAACAACTCGATCTTCCATCATCAATCTTGAATTTGTCAATGGTGAGTATCTTGGTTAACATATCTGCTAGATTCTTATTGCCTTGGATATTCTCAAGAGACAAGACTCCATCATCTATAAATGAAATGGTATTGCAGCTAAATGTGTTTCATCCTAGAATAAAAAGCCGGATTCTTTGCAAGATAAATAGCACTCTGATTGTCACTATGCAAAATACTCATCTTTTTCGTCTTACCTAACTCTACTAGGAAATTCTGTAACCAAGTCATCTCCTTCCTAGCTTCTATTATAGAAAAGGCCACAATCTTCTGTAACTGTGAAATCTAACTCACTGCTGTACCACCCAATGTGTAAACATAACCAATAGTACTCTTTCTGTTATCCATATCACTAGCCAAGTCTGCATCAACATAACCATGTAACCCAATGCCGGTTTGTCTGAAATAAAGTGCCCTGTCTGTAGTACCACTCAAGTATCTAAGGATCCACTTCACTGCCTCCCAATGTTGTTTGTCTGGATTACTCATGTACCTACTAACCACTCCCACTGCATATGCAATGTCTGGTCTAGTACAAACCATAGCATACATTATGCTACTGATAGCTGAAGCATATGGAACATGTTCCATGTAAGCCTGCTCTTCTTCGGTCGTCGGAGACTGCTCTTTGGTAAGTTTGAAGTGGCTAGCCAACGGAGTGCTCATTGGTTTTGCACCATCCATGCTAAACCTCTTGAGAACTTTCTTGACATACTTAGCTTGTGACAACTTCAAAGTACCATTTGCCTCGTCCCTGTGAATCTTCATACCAAGGATTTTGTTTGCAACTCCAAGATCCTTTATCTCAAATTGGTTGGACAAAAGTTTCTTCAATCTTTTAATCTCTTCAATGCTAGATCCTACGATAAGCATATCATCAACATATAAGACCAAAATAATATAAGTTTTGTTAAACCTCTTGAAATAACAGCAATGATCTGCTTCACATCTTGTAAAACCGTTGCTACACATAAACCCATCAAACTTCTTGCACCACTGCCTTGGGGCCTGTTTCAAACCATACAAGCTTTTTTGAAGTTTGCATACAAACTCCTCTTTGCTACGTGCCAAGAAACCTTGTGGTTGCTTCATGTAAATTTCCTCCTCCAAATCACCATGGAGAAAAGCCATCTTCACATCCATCTGCTCAAGATGTAAATCTTCAGAAGCCAGAATTCCTAGAACCAATCTGATAGTGGTCAACTTCATAACTGGAGAGAAAATTTCAGTGTAGTCAACCCCTTCTTTTTGCTAAAATCCTTTTGCAACCAATCTGGCCTTGTAGTGTTTACTCCCAACATGTTCCTATTTGACCCTATAAACCCACTTATTGTGCAAAGCTTTCTTATTCACTGGTAATTCAGTCAACTCCCATGTCTGGTTTGCCATGAGTGAATCCATTTCATCCTGCATAGTTGACTCCCACTTAATTGAATCATCAACTTGCAAAGCCTCATCATAACTTTTGGGTTCACCCCCATTAGACAACAACAAATAATGAAAAGATGGAGACCAACGCTGTGTAGATTTAGACTCTCTTTCTGACTGTCTCAACTTAGGAGTAGAAGAATGTGGCTCAGTTTGTGAAATAAGTTTTCCACGATTATTCTGAATCCTACTATTCAAATCACTCATACTAATCTCCTCTAACTCAACATGGTTATGACAAGTAATAGATTCAGATTCAGATTCACATGCAAACTTATCCCTATCTTTATACATTACTTTTTCATTAAATATGACATCTCTACTTCTGATTATTTTCCAATTTTTGTCATCCCAAAACCGATAACCAAATTGATCAATGCCATACCCAATAAAAGTACATTTAACATATTTCGGATCAAGTTTACTTCTATCAGCAGAATCTATATGCACATATGAAACATAGCCAAATACCTTCAAAAAAGAAAGATTTACCGCTTTACCGCTCCAAGCTTCTTCTGGTAACTCTCCATCCAATAGAACAGATAGGCCACAGTTAATCAAATATGCTACAGTGTTAACTGCATCCACCCAAAACATCTTTGGTAATCCAACCTGTATCTTCATACTTCTAGCACGTTCATTCAGAGTTCTATTCATGCGTTCTGCAACGCCATTCTGTTGAGGTGTCTTACGAACAGTCTTCTCTATTCTAATTCCACTTTTGGCACAATATTTCTTGAACTCATTGTCCTCACATTCCTCTTCATTATTTGATCTCAAGCAATTAATTTTTAGACCTGTTTCAGTCTCTACCAAAGCTTTCCACTTCTTAAAAGTAGTATAAACTTCAGATTTATGTTTTAGAAAATAAACCCATACCTTTCTCGTTGAGTCATCGATAAAGGTAACATAGTATGATGATCCTCCAAGAGATGAAACTGGTGCAGGTCCCCACACATCTGTATGAACCAATTCCAATTTTTCTAACTTCAGTTTCCTGCCATCCTTTGAAAACCTGACCCTCTTTTGTTTACCGAAGATTCAATTCTCACAAAAGTCAATGTCCACTGATTTTAAATCTGATAGTTTCCCCTTAGATGCACGTACTTTCATCCCTTTTTGACTCATATGCCCAAGCCTTCGGTGCCACAAATTTGAGTCTTCTTTCTCACCAGCAACTGCTACTGCATCCCTATTATTCGTAGTCATGTAAATGGTGCCTCCTTTTTTACCATGAGCAACAACCTTGGCTCCTTTGGTGATTTTCCACAAACCACCCATGAAGGTTACAAGATGACCTTCATCATCAAGTTGTCCAAGAGAAATCAAGTTTCTTTTCAAACCAGGCACATGTCTGACATTCTGTATCTTCCAAACAAATCCGTTTCGCAACCTGATTGTTACATCCCCTTTACTTACAATCTTCAAAGGTTCATCATCAGCCAGATAAACCTTCCCAAAATCATCACCAATGTAATTGTCCATGATTTCCCTTTATGAAGTAGAATAGAATGATGCCTTAGATCAAAGCAACATAAATCTCCTCCGTTGCAGTATTAGCAGACTTCTGATTTTGATCACCTTCGTTCTTATTTAATGCTGGGCAATCCCCTTTTAGATGTCCCTTCTTTCCACAGTTCCAACGACTCTGTCCCTCTCCAGTTCTTAACTTGCTTCTGTGTTTGAATTTTGATCTGTTGTGGTTTGGGTTTTTCTTACTAATCTTCCTCTAGCTTCTGTATTCAGGCTAGAGCCTGATGTTTCCCCTAATTTCCTCCTGCGAATTTCTTCACTCAAAATTAAATCTCAAATATCATTGTAATTTAACTTTTCTTTTCTTGAAAAATTACTTACTACCGTTATAGTACCATTCCAACTAGCAAACTAGATAGAAGAATCAAAGCCCTAACCTCATCATCAATTCGAGAAATACATAACTCAATTGTGTTACCACAATATTAAATTCGTTCAAATGCTCAACAACTGAAGCACCTTCTGTCTTCCTCAGATTAAACAATCTATGCATCAAATAAACTTTATTTGAGGCAGAGGGTTTTTTTGTACATGTTTGAGAGTGTCGCCATGAGACCCACTATGGTCTTCTCCTTCACTAATAACACCTAGCACTCGGCAATCAAGAAGAGTCCACTCATCATCCCTCATCTTTTCTGGTTTTGTCCCTAAAAGGGGCTCATATAGTTTTTTCTGATATAGATAGTCTCCAATCTGTATCTTCCAAAAGACAAAATCTGTGCCATTGAATTTATCGATTCTAACCTTTTCGTCTGTAGCCATCGCTCCCACTCGAACAAATGCTCTGATACCAGTTGTTAGGAATTGACCCTTCCTAATCAAGATCAGTGAGACACGAAATAAAAAACAAAGAAGAAAAATGAATCAAACAAATCACATACACACAAGAACACAAATATTTACGTGGTTTACCCTAAAATAGGGCTACGTCCACGGCTACTGCGGTTTTCACCATAATAAAAACAAATACAACTCTTTCTTTTAACCTAAAAGAGATGTCCCATCATCCATTTATAAGTATAGAATTAGGGTTACACGAAAGCATATGAGAATTACGAAAGTACCCCCTGGACCCCCTCCTCCTAAGGGGAGGCCACCCAAAAACCCTCATTGGACCCAATGTTTGAGTGAACAGTAGGGTTAAGTGAAGAGTACTTATCAGGGTCCACTGACCCAACAAGAGAAAGCTTTTGAATCCTTCTTCCATTGCTCTTTCAATTAGTTCTTTTGGGGATTTGTCAAAGCTCCTTCATTTTCAGGTTCCTCGAACTCATTTTCAACAAGATCCCAAAGATCTGTATAGACAAAAATAGTTCTCGTTTTCAAATACCAAAATGAAAATTTTCCCCATTAAAGATAGGAGTAGATACATTTTGGTTATTGGAATTCGCCATGGACATCAGCTTGTTCTTCTTTGGGGCTTGTTTTCCTGTATCCGATCACTATGCCCAACTTGTTCTTGACCTAACCAAAGCTCTGATACCACTTCTGTCAGCTATTGATAAAACTCTCTCTAGAATGAACTATTATTTTGTATTGAATTTAACTTGTATTGATCTTGAATTTTCCTCTTATATATTTCTTTTCCCATAGACTTACATCCTTTTATATAAAGAAAGTTATACATAAGTTCAATAACCTTACAACTAGTTACGTACATGAATATAATTTAGACAATGAACCTAATAAATATAAAACACATGAATATAAAAATATATGAATACAAAGAATGCATGAACCTAATGTATCCAATGTATTTAATATATGCAATGTAAATATAGCATTAATTTTAACATAGCATGAATGTAATGCTAGTGTGTGTATATATATATAAGAAATAAATAATAAGAAAAAAATTAGTCGGATTGGGATTTTTGTAGAATTGGGATTATAGTACGATTACACTCGATTTTATAACTACGATTGTAGTTACTTTAACATTCTAGTGTGATCCAAATTATTTGGTCCAATTGAAATTAGAGAATCATAAAATTCTACTATCTAGATCAAGAGTTTGATAATCATGATGAGAATTCTTGTACCTCATTATCTAGTGATTGATTCGACTCCCTATCATCTTGATCACCATCCAGTATACCAAAAAGAAACTTAATGTGTATTTATATTTGGTAAATTCAAGAATCTAATAAAATGGGTTGGTCTTTTAGCTCAAGGATCTAAAAATATATTGCAATAGATTTGTAAGAACTGTTTTACGTTTAGTTATTTAGATATGAAGTATATTAATTTGAAAATCAAATTAAATTAATGGATGATGTTTAATGGAATAAAGTTTGTTGTGCTTAATTATGTTTGCAACCTCGTGAATGGACTCGTAAGTTAAATTGACTACCATTGAAAATTTGTACATCTCTCAAATGGAGAATCTGATGGAGATTTGGCATGGGGAACTTCAAACTAAACTAAGAGAGATGGAAGTTCACTGGTGTTAAGGGTTTGCAAAGTCTTGAGCTACTTGATGTACGGTGGTGTCGATAGCATTTGACCTTGAAGGACTTGATTGGGAAGGCATATCAGATATGGCATTACCTTCATTAAAAAAAAGGTGAAACTAAGCTGTCTACCAAAGGTGGCACATGTTTGGGATGACAATTCACCAGGAATTCAAGGCTTTTAGAACCTAAGATCCTTAATAGTAAATGGTTGTGGTAGTTTGATAAATCTATTCTCATACTCTCTAGCCAAACTTCTTGTGAAACTACAAGACATAGAGGTAACTAAATGTGGTGGGATGGAAGCTATCATTGCAAATGAACCAAATGCAGATGATGAAGTGATGAGGAAGATAATCATGTTCCCTCAACTAAAAAAACTCAAATTTAGAAATCTGCCAAACCTTGAGAGCTTTTGCTCTCGGAGTTATAAGTTTGAGGAATCATTATTGAAGACCGTGGAGACAACTGTCTCAAACTACAGATACTCCCTCCAACATTTTAGCGCAAGTTAAAGTAACAAAGGAACAAGATTGGATTGCATGAAGAAGTTTAACAGGTGGACTTTTCAACCATCTCTTGGATGGAAAGGTATGTTAATTTAACTTAAAATTATATAGTATTCACCATTAACTACCAATTTGTTTCGAAGAAAATGTTTCCAAGATTCGTTAAACTAAGGATAAAGTCATGCATGTTTGAAAAACAAAAAAAGAATTGTAAACAAAATCATTGAGGGTTGTGTTTGGAAAGAAAAAAGAAAAAAGTGGGTGAAATATGAATGAAATATAGTTACATTTCACACATTTTTAATTTCCATTTTCAAATTCATTATCCGAACACAGCCTGAGGATGAACTCTAACTCCGTTTGTTTTGACGTAAAATATTTTACACTCAAAATTTCTTTCATGTAATTTGATTTTGCACAAAAAAAAAAATTTAAAAAAAAATCTATTGTATGCTTTGGGTAGAAATCAGTGAAGTGAACTTTCTAAATAAAAAATTGATTTACAAAATTTTCAACGGTAAGTGATTTTGGAGCTATATGACAAAAAATATTTTTCTTAAAAAAGTTTTTACTTACTTTTTATTAAGCAAACAGTGGAAATTCATAAAATATTTTTGAGGAAAACATTTTACTTAAAAATAGGTGGAGCCTTTATCACTAATGTAGTCAAGAATTTTGTCTTTAAAAGCAATGTCAATGGAGTCCCAAAAAAATGGGTAAAAACTCACTAGCAGGGACGGAACTAGGAGAAGACTATAGGGGGCCATGGCCCCCCTGTTTCTTTGAAAATTATTGTTTGCCATTGAATTTTGAAAATATATATATCATTTTATACATAAAATGCCCCCCAATATAAAAAAAAAAAAAAATGTCATTCTTCTTCCATCTTGAATTCTCTTTCTATTTTACACCAAAAAAACAACTTCATCTTATTAGAAATTGTTTCCATGGTATTTAAATTTTTTTTATGTATATATAATTTATATATATCATATTATACATATATGTATGTTTTGTGTATATGGTGAAAAAAGTTATTTTCTTTTGGCCCCTCCGATAATGAAATCCTAGTTCCGTCCCTGCTCACTAGGCTGAGGTCAGTTCAATTAGATCAAATGCTAGTTGAGTTTTTCACACCGAAATTTCATCTAGGTAAAAACTCACTATTATTTCTGGAGAAATGATAGTTAATTGTTGCATATCAAATTTTGAATGTGCCACAAGTATTATTCTCAATAGAAACTTTGTATGGATATTTTGTTTGTTAATGCAATATTGTGTCCAAAGCGACTTACATAAAAACATTGTATAAGGAATGGGCTTCTTGAATCTACGAATCTACACACTGAATCCAGATGGTAGCAAAGATTACAAATACCAATTGCACAAAATCCACCGTCACAATTTAAAATAAAAAATAAAAAATTTAACATGCATTTGATTTTGAGTCTGCACCAGGGCCGGCCCTGGGGCAATAGGCCACAAGGCCATGGCCTAGGGCCCCTCAAAATTGGCTCAAAAAAAGGGCCCCCTCCTATTATAATTTAGTGTAATATATTAGGTATGTTTTAAGTTTAAAAAAATAAAAAAAAAGGCCCAAACTAACTTAAAATAAATTGACCTATTAAAAAATTGAATGGTCATTCAAAAAAATCAGCATTGTTATCCATTGAAAATAGACCTAAAAAAGAGGTTTCTCTTATTATAGTTTAGTCTAATATATTAAGTATATTTTAAGTCCAAAAAAAATTAAGGAAGGCCCAAATTAACTTAAAATAAATTAAGGGAAAATTACCATGTAGTCCTATGTAGGGGAACTATTTCCCTTCTAATCCCAATTTATTTTTAATAGATTAATAGGTCCACAGTTTTTTAAGTTTTATACCTAGAGGTCTCGTTTTTTATTTTCGTATTTTTAAATGACTGTATTACCCTTTGTTTTGAGATTTATATATACGTGAAAAATCAAATTTTTGCTCCGTTTAAAAAAAGGAAATCAAATCTTCGTCTTTGCGATCTCGATTTCTCGTCGTTGTGGCAATCTCATTGTGCTAGATTTCTCGTCGTTGTGGCGATCTCATTGTGCTGTGTGGTCGATCTCATTGTGCTGTGAGGTGGATCTGGTTGTGCGATCTGAATCTCTTTGTACAAGCGATATCTGCGTACGTTGTCTCTCTCTCTCTCTCTGTCTCTCTGTCTCTCTCTCTCTCTGTGTATCTGGTGATAGATATATGTATGTGTATGTATGTATTTGTCGATACATAGATATACATATATATGTATATATATATGTCTGTGTGTGTATGTGGTTTGTATTTGTCGATACATATATGTATGTATATACAGATAAGCAAATTTGCGTGATATGTGGTTTGTGTTTGGCAAATTTTGTTTGTTTGATTTTGATTTTGTTGATTTTGTTTGTCGTATAGTATAATGTGTTTTGAAGTTGTATTTTGGAATTGTGAATTCTGGTGTTTTGATACTGATATGTTGTAAGTATATAATTTTGCAGTTTGGAATTGTGAATTGTGCACTGTTGGTATTGATATGTTGTAATTGTATAATTTTGCAGTTTGGAATCTGTGAACAATTGTTTGTTGGTTTGTGATTTTGTAGTATGGAGGGGTGTTTCATGTTAATGTGCAAATACAGTAACTGTTGTGCTGCTATTAAGATTAGTGAGGGATGTAGTTATGATGAAGTTGTTGAGAAAATATGTGCGAAGTTCAAGGAGTTGAGTGTTGGTAACTTTTGTTTGTTTTTCTCTGTTCCTGGATATTCTGATTGTATTGTTGAATGTGATGATGATTTGGGGAATATGCTGTTAATGGTAGGTGGTAGTGGT
This sequence comes from Camellia oleifera, assembly GCA_022316695.1. NCBI lineage: Eukaryota > Viridiplantae > Streptophyta > Magnoliopsida > Ericales > Theaceae > Camellia > Camellia oleifera. Next base: position 155,486,935 of record CM039317.1, on the reverse strand, counting down.
TGTCATGTTGTTGATGTTATTGTGGGGGATAAGAGAGTTGTGGAGGTTGATGATGGTAATTCTTGTAGGATTGATTATGTAACTTGTGAGAGTTCTTTTGTGAATGATTGTGATGATGTTGGTGGTTTTTTGTGTAGTTTTTATCCAGAACCAGAGAGAGTTTTGTTGTCTGCTAGTTAGAAGGGGATTATACATAGTGTTGGTCAAGAATTTGAAGGTGGAGTGCCGGTGTTCCGCATTGCATTGGCTAAGTATGCAGTTGAGTGTGGTTTTGCAGTGAATTATTTGAAGAACGATGCAACAAGAGTAACTGCTGAATGTATGATGAAGTCGTCTACGGGTTGTAAATGGTTTGTGCATGGAAGGGTGTTGATGGATTCTGGTGTTTTTTTTATAATGAAGTTGGATAATGTGCATACTTGTGGGGTCGTTGCTCGTAGATCTTGTAGCAAAATGGTTGGTTCTAGACTTGTGTCTGATATTGGGCAAAATGATATTAGTGATAATCCGTTGACTTGTCCTATTGAAGTTAAAAAAAAGTTGAAGAAGCAATATGGTATAGATGTTTCTTATCGAGTTGCATGGTTAGGAGTTGATAAGGCAAGAGGTGGGTTGTTTGGTGATTTTGCAACTTCTTTTGACCAGCTTCGATGGTACCTTGAGACGGCTATGAGAACGAATCCGGGAAGTGTGTTTGAATTAGATGTGGATGAAAGTAATGGGTGTTTTCGGAGGTTATTTGTGGCATTTCATTGATGTTTGTATGGCTTTCAATTTTGTCGTCCGTTGTTGTTTGTTGATGGTACATTTTTGAAGGGGCGTTACAAGGGGCATTTGCTTGCAGCAACATCAAAGGATGGTAATCAAGGTATGTATTTATTTGCAGTTAGCATAGGTTTGGTTTGTCAGTGTGTTATTGTGTTGTGAGTCTGCTAATTTTTGTAGTTTCATGTGATTTTGTTTGCAGGTCTGTTTCCTTTGGCTTTTGCGATTGTTGACGTTGAAAATCAAGACAATTGGATGTGGTTCTTAAGTCAGTTGTTAAAGGCTGTTGGTTCAGGTCGGAGATTGATTTTTGTGTCGAACCGTCAACATGGATTACTAGGTGCTCTTTCGGTGGTTTTCCCCAATGCACATCATGCTTATTGCTTGAATCATTTAAAGAGAAATTTGATTGACAAATTGGTGGGACTTCGTACTACCTATAAGCTGTGTTTGATGAAAATATTAGTTAAATGTGCTTATGCGCCAACGATTGCTTCTTTCCAACATTATATGGAGAAATTGAGGCGTATTGCTGGGAATGGTAGAGTTGATAGTATGTTGGATGGTTTGCAAAATGATAAGTGGGCCAATGCATTTTTTAGAGGGAAACGATATGGTGAGATGTCATCTAATGCTGTCGAGTCTTACAATAATTGGATTGGTGGGGCCCGTGAGTTGCCTATTACTTGTATGGTTGATATGATTAGGGTTCAAGTCATGACTCAATTGTCGGATAGAAGAGCTGAATCTAGAAGATGGACTACGAAATTGTGTCCAGTTATAGAAAAGAAGTTGGTGGACTCTTTGGAGCTAGCTAAGTCTTGGGATGTGATTGTTGCTAGTGATAATGTGCTTGAGGTTCATTCTTCTATTTCTTTTTATGTTGATATTGGTAGACAGACTTGTTCTTGCCATGAATGGCAATTGAATGGTTTTCCTTGTTGTCATGCTGTGCATGCTTTGCGTAGTAGTGGTAGAGATGTGTATGGTTTCATTGATCCTTTTTTTCATGTAGATTGTTTTAGAGATTCATACAAGGAATCTGTTTATCCAGTGCCTTCAAGTGAGAGATTTGACTTTGATGGTGCCAATAGTTCGGTTATCAAACCTCCTATAACGAAGAAGCAGCCCGGGCAGAACAAGAAGAAGAGGATACCTTCTAGGGGTGAGAATGTGAAGCAAATCAAGTGTGGGAGGTGCTTGAAATATGGGAATCACAATAAGAAGACGTGCAAGGCTGCTATTTGAGGCCACAATCTATTCTTTTGGATTTGTATTTGAATTTGAGGAATTATGATAATAAAAAATGTAATACTTGGTATTATGGAAGTAATAAATAAAGTTGGTTGAATTGTTTTTTGTTTGTTGATGTGTTCTTTACTTATTGAAGTTGTTTTGTAACAATCTGGTTTTGTTTTTTATTTTTATGGAATACAGAGAAGGTTGTTGAAAATTTCTTATTGAAACAGTATAATATGGAAATGCAGTTCATATTTCATAGCGACAAAACTGTATAATTTTGCAGTTTTAAGAATTATTAGAAACAACCTGATGGAACCGCATAATTTTGCAGTTTTAAAAATTATTAGAAACAAGCTGATGAAACTGCAAAATTTTGCAGTTTGAAGAATTATTAGAAACAACCTTTACTGTATGAAAATATATGCAACCAGAAACAAGTAGACAAACAATCAGAAGAACATCCACAATAATAATAATAACGAGAAGAAGAGCAACAACAACATCTATCATTTTCACCATAACCATAAAAACCAGAAAAAGATCATTCCCAAAAGTATATAAAGTACTTGTCACATGTTAAAAAAGAAAAATAAAAAAAAATAAAAAAAAATGGTACAAAGATATGTTCCCTTGAAAATTTGTATTGTCAAGAAGTTTGTTCATTGTTTCTATGGTTTGGTATGCTTTGTCAACATTTGGTAGTGCTCGAGTTTCCAGGATCGGTTCTCATCATTGAGGAATTGATTGATGATTTGTGCTCGAAATTTGACCCACTCAGTTGGACGAAGTTTTTTCTGCACAGGTTGCCAGTTGAGATATTGGTTGATAACATTGCAGACGGCGATTGCACAATCATTCCTGCAGTGTTTGAGATGAAGTTAATTAGTTAGGTCAAACTGCAAAATTTAGCATATTGGAAGATTAGTTTACGGATTTTGTATCTTACGAGTGTGGGGTTTGTTGTGGGCATTCCTCAATTGATGCAATTTCTGTCTCGCACTCTTGAGATGATAACATGTTTCCCTGTTTGCTGAGTAATGCTTTATTCCATCTCAGTTGATGTTGTTACTACAAAATAGTTAGTGGGTGTTTTTGTTAGTTATAGTGATGAGTTGATATGTTTGTAAAAGAATGGAACTAAGTATGAAATTTTATTTTAACTTACAATTTGCTTTGCAATTTCAAAGTGCTTGTTATGGCAATCTTTTGCAGGTCTCAAAGAGTCATAGTGTCTCCATATTCCATCAGCATTGTCAAAGACCACAATTGTCCAATGGTTGTCGTGGTTGATTGGGAAATGGATATATATGTTTTTCATTGCTTCTGGAAAATGGCTGTCCATCAGTTTTTCTCTTAGTGCTTGATCTTGGTTTTGTAGTGGAGTCTGTAAGTTATATATATGTTTGAAATATGTTATAAAACTATGTAGTAATACATGTTGAGAAAGTAGAAAATTTTGCAGTTGTAAGGTATATTAAGCTTTGCTTACATTGATGAGTGTTGAAAAAACGTAAGATCTTCCTGCATATGGATTGCTTGCAAAGACTAGATCGTTTTTCTCAAATTCTTCAATGGTTGGTTGGAGTGCCAATTGCTTTTCTGAGAAGGCATCAATGACCTGAAACATGTTATATATGAGAATGTGTTAGGTTTGTGGAATAGGTTATTGAATATGTACAGAAACTGTAAAATTGTGCAGTTAGAGACCTACATTCCTATATAAGGGTTCCCGGTTGGTCAATCTGCATATATCTGAAAAGTATATGCAGTTTTCATCTTCGCTGCCAGACCAGACACAAGCACTTGATTGTGTGTTGTTGATGAGTTGAATTTGGTCTTGGTCTTTTTTGGATAGGCTATGCCAAACCTTGTTTGTTTTGCGGCATGAAATGGCGAGTGGCTTGTTTGGGATTGATTCTTCCTGGAAATCATCATCGCTTTCCAATACTTGAAATTTTGTCTTCTCTTGATTGGCATGCTCTTTTGGGTTTGTTTCAGCAGCAACTGCTTTCTCTTGGCCAATATATTCTTGCATCTTTTCTTTCTGCTGTTGTTTTGCTTCATGAGCACCCTCTTTTTTTGTTGTCATTCTTCTTCTCTTTTTCTTCTTCGGTACCCTGTGTTGGTTTGGGTACATCAGCAGCAGTTTGTGTCTTGTTTCTTGCATCTTCTTTGGGTTTGGTCATTGGTTGGAATTCAAAATTTGGGTCATGTGCTTGTTTTCTTGATTTTTGTTTGATTCTCTTGACCATGGATCTTTGTTGGGGACTGCCAGTTTTTTTGGTGGACATTTCCTTCAATTGATCTTCTTTTTTACGCAATTCAGCCATGAATTTTTGTTCCATTTCTTGCATTTGTGCTCTCATGGTTGATATGAGCTTGTCCTTGTCGTCCTCTTCGGTTGGTGTTTGTAGTTGGTAATGACCTATAAAAATGTTGGATTGTGTTTTGGTTAGTTTAATGAAATTTTGCAGTATGCTTTAGTATTAGACAATAGTTTACCTTGTGCATGAAATATGTCAGATTTCTCTTGCAGTTCTTCTTGTTGGTTTGTCAGTTCTTGTTCATTGACTTCTTCTTGTTGGTCTTCTTCTTCATCAAGCTCTTCTTGTTGATCACCTTTTGTTTGTTGTCTTTCTTCTGCTTTATCATTGTCTTGTTGTTCATCAGGTTCTTCTTCTTCTTTTTCTTGTTGTTGTTGTTGTTGTTCTTCTTCTTCTTCTTCTTGTTGTTGTTGTTCTTCTTCTTCTTCTTCAGTTTCTTCTTCATCAGTCACTTGGTTTTTTTCATCATCACTTTTTTCTTCTTGTTCATCACTTTCTGGTTCTTCTTGTGGTTTTTGCTTTCTTTTTTTTTTTTTTTTTGTTCTTCTTGTTCTAACTCTGATTCTGATTGTGAATGATGTTCTTCTTCAAGAAAGTCATCTTCATCACTGTCTAGAAGTCTTCTTTTTTTTGTTGCTTTTGTTTTCTTTTTTTGCTTATTGTCTTTTTTGTGGTTTTGTTTCTTTGCTGAAGAGTGTGTTGATGTGGTTTGATTGATATGCAATAACTCTATTTCTTGTTCAGTTAGGGTTAAAGCACTTTGGTTAACTTGCATTGGAACAATGTGGCATATATCAGTAATACTGTAAATTTGGTCAGTTTCATAAGATGAGTTGTACTGTGAGTAATGTGGGTTAAGTGTCGAAATATGTTTTTTGAAACTGAAAAATGTTACAGTTTCATAACATGAGTGATGTTAAATAAGTGTGTGCTTTGAAACTGAAAATTTTCACAGTTTCATAATATGATTTGTACTACAATGAATGTGAAAGAAGTGTTGAATAAATTTGTGCTATGATAGTATAGAAGAGTTTGAATACTTTTTTAAAGTGAGCAAGGCTGATGTGTTTCCACTTGGAGTACATTTTGCCAAGGTTCCATTTCATAAACCTTAGGAAGCCTTCTTTGTTGGATGGTCGGAGGAGTTTGCTGTGCTCACAGTACTAGTACTGTAAAAGAAAAAAAAAAATTGAAATATGTTAGATAGTTAGAAATAGGTGGATGTCTGATATTTTTGTGGGAAGTAGTTGAGTAATGTGTTTACCAAGAGTAACATGACGCATCCAGTGACATGCCTTAGGTTGTTGTTTGCATTTGCCATTGAATTCATCAGTGTGTCTTTTATTGCCTCAACCCAATTGTACTTCTTGATGTTGTTGAGATTGTCAACATAGTTGAGGAAACTCCAACTGAGTGTATGGCCTGTTGTGGGCATGAGAAGTTTCAAGCACAAGTAAAGGGTGATTACCCTTGCAAGATCTTGACGATCATTGGTTGATTTTCCTTTTTTTGTTTGTTGAAACATTTTGGTCAAAGACTTGCCATCCAATCTCTTGACTGATTTGCATCTTCGTTTGTAAAATGGAAGTTCAAAATCTTTTGGTCTTGCATAGGATTTGGTGGTGATGCTGTCTTCTCCACAGTCAATACCAAAAATGAGCTTGACATCACTACTTCTGAGTTTCATTTCCTTTTTGCCAAGTACAAATGATCTTTTTCTTTTGTTGTAGAGTGTTGTCATTTCTGCTACAATGGAATTGTAGCATCTGTACCAAGAGGCCTTCAGTTGTGTTGAGGAGAGAGCATTTATAAGGGGCCAAAAAGGGGTTTTTTGCAGCTCTGTCTGTTGGGCTTTTGTGAATTTGACCCCCTTCAACAGTTTGATTACTATTCCGATGTTGGAACGATAATTAAATTGTTGGACTCTCTTTGGAGGAACTGCTGCTTTTTTTTCTTTTGATGCCTTGGTTTTTGTTTTGGGAGTTAATTGGCTTTCTTGGAGCTTTCTTTTTTTGGTTGGAGGAGCTTCTTGTTTTTTTGTTGGCTTTCTTTTGTCTGTTTTTGTTGTGGTTGGAGGTGTGGTTGGTGTTTGTTGTGTGGGTGGGGTCTGTGGTGTAGTTCTTAGGCTTTTTCTTGTAGGTGGTGTGGTTGTTTTGTGGGTTTTTTGGTGTGGTCTGTTGGGTTTGGTTGTTTTTGGGTGTGGTGGTTTGGTTTTTTGTGGATGGGGAGATGGTGGTGGCATTTCAGTAGATACAGGAGATGGACTTTTAAAAGGGGAGATGGTTAAATCCCTGATTGGATTTGTGGGCATATGGATTTGTTTCTTCCAATATCTTCCAACAGCTATTCCTGAAAAAATGAAAGCGACATCAGGGTATGAGTAATATAGTGACAAAACTGTACAATTTTGAAGTTTTATATACAGTTTAATATGAAGTTATATGTATTTTGTTGGTAACAGTTACGAAACTGTATAATTTGACAGTTTGATTTGCACTTTATAATAAGTTAGCTATTTGTTTTGAGTAGTGGTTAAACTGTGTAATTTTGCAGTTTCATTTGCAGTTTGAATAAATTTAGATATGTTATTTGTATAGTGATGAAATGAAACACTATGATGTTGCAGTTTTTATAAGGAAACAGTATGAACAATAGGAACAGCCCATTGTATTTTGTAAAAAGCAACAATAACAACGAGAAGATTAAAAATTCAAAAATAAGAATAATAGAAGCCAATATTGAACAACAAGAATAAGAATAAGGTGTTGAATGTGTAAAAACATGGATTTATGTGTAAAAATAGTGTTTAGAATGTTGAAAAACAGGGGACTAGAATGTTTGAAAACAGGGGATTATATATAAAAGAGGGTTTATACATTTGGAAGTATGTAAAATGTGTATATACGAAATATGAAAGAATGATGTACAAATGTGAATGAAAAATAATGAATAGGTGAAGAGAGATGTTACTTTTTTTCCCCATTTTTGTGAATCGGAAGTCAGGAACTATGAAATCTCTTCAGAGTGGTGATGGTTCTTTGTGTTGTTGAGAGTCGCCGATTGGAGAATATGAACGGCTTGGTGTTGTGTTGAAGATGAACGGTTTGGTTTTGTGGTTAGGGTAGGGTTTCAGAGGGAATGGAGTCGAACGGAGGAGAGATGGAGGATTGAGAATGGGATTTCGAGCGGCGGAGATGTAACAGTGTACTGATCAGACTGAGATGATTGCGGGTGATGAAGATGAACGGTTACGTTTTCTGGTTAAGGTCAGGGTTTCAGAGGGGATGGAGTTGAACGGAAGAGAGATGGAGGACTGAGGAGTTGATTTCGAGCGGGGGAGACGTGACAGTGTACTGATCAGACTGAGATGATCGGGACGTGGGTGATGGTTGCGCGCGTGTAAATTAGATGATATATTGTGGGTATTTTCGTCTTATTGTTAATTTGAGGACTTAATAGAGTATGAATTTTGTTTTGGGTCTAAACGGGGTATGCTATGTTGGGCTTGGACCTTTGGGTCAGTTCCCCAAAAATTAATCCATTAAAAAATTGAAAGGCCCATTTAAAATAATTAGCATTGTTATTCATTGAAAATGATTTTGCAAAAAAATTAGATTATGTAAGTATGATTGATTTATTTACTTCTAAAAATACAAGAAGAGTGAGGATCAAGCGATACTTATTAGTTATTGTAATGTAATGCTAAGTATTTTTTGTGATTTTGACACAAATCTTTTGTTCTTTACTTTTAAATTTTTTTTTCATTCAACAAAAAAAATGTGAAGGGCCTCAAAAATTTATTAGTTGATTATCGGCTTTAGGCCCCGAAAATCTCAAGGCCGAACCTGGTTTGCACCAACCCAAACAGTTACGTACGTTTAAATTTTTTACCGTCTTTATTACAATAAATCTATACCAAATCAATATAGTAGCAAAGATTGCTAATACAAATTGCCACTAAACCCAACTAAACATAAGCATGCATTCAATTAGGAGTCATTTTGTCTTTCCATTTGAGTTCATAGATAATGGATTTCAGTCTACACCTTAATATCCTTTTATATCTTGGTCTACGCAAAAATTTGTCAACACCAACTCTCTTTTTACTAGTATATTAAACTTACAAGACTTAGCAACTCTAACTGGAACACCTTTTCCATCAAACAACACATTTGTCTATTTTTGTGAAACAACTTTCATGCAAGGTATCCACAATGCATGGTCTATCTGTCATCTAGGGCTAAGAATTAACAAATTTACCGTCTTCTTTTTTCTATTTTTTAATATTTCTATGAATTTTTCTCTAAAAATCAATATTTATTTCTAAAAATCAATATTTATTTTTTCAAGTTTGTTTTTTCGGATGCATAGCCACCACCTTCTTTGTCATTCCCTCCCCTACCGTGCACCCTCTCTGTCTTACCAACAACTTACTAAATCAATATTATCTTTCAAGTTGTATGTGTATATTGCCTTGGCTTTGGGCTTTCATTGACTTGGCATTGACGTCCATTGTTGTAATTATACATGTCTTTACCCTAATATTTAGTTGTAATACACTACAACAAAACTAATTACTTACGGCATCATGTTTACGACATGCATTAAATGCATGTCGTAGTTAGTATATTCTATGACATTTTTTTTTGGCAAGCCGTTAATGTTTTGTTAATAACAACATACATACCATGTAAGTCGTTAATTCATATATTTATAGCATACAAAAGTATGCCGTAAAAAATGTATGTTTTTACGACTTACAAAAATATGTCGTAAAATATTTGCACTGAAGATGACATACATTTCATGTTGTAAAATATTATACTGTACACGACATACTAATGAATGTCGTGAAAACTTGTACCAAAAAAAATGCAATCTGATTTTTTGATGACATGCAAAAGTATGCCATAAAAAATGTATATTTTCGCGCCATACAAAAATATGTTATAAAATATTTGCATTTAAGACAACATACATTTCATGTCGTGAAATATTAAATTTTATATTTTTTTCAATTTAGTGATTTTTTTAGAAAATTAAAATATATTTTCCTTCTAAGTATATGTAAATTATTTGAATTTAAAAAGTAAAAGAAAAAATTATTTAAAAACTTACGCCACACTCCCTCTCATTTTAGATCCATACATGTTTTTGTTCCAAACTATCTCATTCTTTAGAGAAATTATATTTTAATTATAAATAATAAAAAAAAATTCTAGACGTTCTTAAATATTTATAAATTTCTAGTAGATATGACAAATTTTTATTTTTTTCCCAATAAACTAGATATTCTAGTTACAATCTAGATTTTTTTTAATACAAAAATAATTTATAAACTTATACTTAAATCTTTTTTTCTAAAATTTTCTACTCCAAAATTTTTTTATTTATTAATATTGTTAAAATTACACAATCTTTGCATGCAGTTTTTTTTTTTTTGATAGTCATTTTTTTAAATAGATTTATTAGCAATCTGTTTTAAAATAACAAATTTTTTTTTTGGAACAGTTGTTTGGGGTGTCCTAAATAAGTACACTTTTTGTCTTTTTGGACTAAAAAGTTGAGGGAAAAAATATAGATGTTTGGGTTAACTTTTTGACTTTTTATGAAAAAAATGTATACTAAAAAATTGTATAAATTAGTGTGTAGAGAAAAATTAGAATTGTGAGTTGTGCAGTCGTACTTTTTGACTTTTGATAAATAATAATAACTTTTAACTTTTTTGATAACTTTTTAATTTTTTGACTTTTTTTCAACCTGCGAAACGTGGCCTTATTAATCGGTTAGCTCACACATTTCAGTTTTCCTCTCTCATCTCTCATCTCTCATCTTTCTTTGAACAGTTCTGATTCGTAGCTCAAAATTCGGAGGTTCGAATTTGGCTCGACACCAAAAAGACGTCATTTTAGTGTCTTTTTTTTTCCATGTTTTTTCTGAAGATGAACAAGAAGAAGAAGAAGAAGAAAAAAAGAAGAAGAAGGGGGAGCTAGGTCTGGCTGCTGGGTTCATCAACATCAACAACAACAAAAAAAAAAAAAAAAAATTGATCCACAAATTTTGATCCACAGATCCAGATCACCATCATCAACATCTTCATCCACAAATTTTTTTTTTTTCCCTTCATCTTCAATCCAGATCAACATCAACCAAAAAAAAAAAAAAAAAAATCTGGCTGCTGGGTTCATCAACATCAACAAAAAAAAAAAAATTTGATCCTGCAGATCAACAACAAGATCTGGATTGAAGATGAAGGAAAAGGAGAAAAAAAAAAAAATCGAAAGATCAACGAAAATTGGAGGATGCCCGAAATGGTCCAAATCTATATAAATTTTGATATTTTTGGGAATGAATTGGAGATTTACAGAGATTGGTGAGATCTAGGAGAGAGAAAGATCAACGAGGAAAGAGAAGACCTGGCTATGGCAGTGCAAAGACGACGAGATGGGTAGTTGGTTGTAGAAGTGTCCCCTTCTCTCTTCCTCTTCTCTCTCTCTCTCTCCCTTCGTCTCTTCTCTTCCTCTGCATTTAAACACACAGACACATAAAGAAAAAAAAAAAAAAAAAAAAAAAAAGAGCCCAAAACGACATGGTTTTGGACTGTCGAGTCATTCAGGCCACCGTAATTTCGAGCTACTACTCATTTTTTCTCTTTGAAATAGGTGCGAAACAAGCAAACAAACAGCACCGAACCACTCTCTCTCTCTCTCGTCTTTGCGTTCGATTCGAACCCTAGGCACATTGAATCAATCATTCGGAGTCTTTCTCGGATCTTCAGTCAATGGCGTCTTGATCTGGTAATCAATATCGTGCTCTTTATTTCTTTCTTGATTTTTCACATGTTTGGTTGCTGAGAAATAATCATTCGGAGTCTCTCTCGGATCTTCAATCAATGGCGTCTTTATTTCTTTCTATATCATGTTTGATTTGTCACGATTTGAGATAATCTGAGTGTGCGCTTATGAGTTTTTATCATTGCTTTGAATGTTCTTTTGGCTTCATTGTTCTGATTTTTTATGCTTAATTTCGGTGTTGTGTTGCAGAGACGTTTTATAAGTGTTGATTCAACTGTACAGTTGTTGCATTTTCTTACTGGTGACAAATTTTTTGGCGGATTGATCAAGGATGCATTTCTTTGGTCCCCTAGTTTCTTCTTCGTCCTTTTTTTTTTGGTTGATTCTCCTCTCTCATCTCTCATCTCTCTATCTATCTATCTATCTATCTATCTATCTGTATATATATATATTCATATTCGGATACGCATGCTTGTGCGAATTGCTATTTCATTATTACTATTGAGATCTGATGTGATTCTTCTACATCTTGTTGGATTGAAGACCTGCAATCGTGAAATTTTTGTTGAATTTCCATTGTTGGAAACGTTTGATTTTGCTGTGTTAGTTTGCAGATTAAACTGTAGAATTGATTATTAACAAGAAATAGATTATATCATATTGGCCAAATAATTTATCAACAAGAAAGGGATTAAGGACAATTTAGTAGATTGGTACTTCTTTGCTAATACATTCTCTGAAGTGCAACGTAAGCCATGTTCAGAGAGGCTAGAATTTAGGTTTTGGTGCATTTTACTATGTAAAGATTTAGTGTTCTTTGGACTGTTTGGCATATGGCCGTGGGTGACTCTTAAAACTAGTAGCATTGCTCTTTTAAGTGATTGAACCAGTTGGTCAGTTTTCTGCTTTTCTGTGGGTTATGTTAAGGACTTGTATTTAATTATCTTGTTTATTTTTGCCTATGTACAGGGAAAAACATAAGGAAACTGGTGAAGGATGGTTTTGTCATAAGGAAGCCAACAAAGATTCATTCACGATCTCGTGCCCGTAGAATGAATGAGGCTTAAGAGAAAGGGACGACACTCTGGATATGGTATGGTTATTAGTAAGTTATTTCAATTGATGCACTTCTCACCACGTGCACCTTTAGTTTTACCTATACAAATTGTATGGCTTAGATTTAACACTTGTATTGTAAGTCCACACTTGAAATAAATTTTTCTTTGTATTTTTTTTTTTTTTTTTTTTGTTGGTAATTAGTTTCTTGATCTCTAACATTGTTATAAATGGAGTGGATCCAACTATAAAGAAGGTGTTGGTGGGAGTTGAACATCCGACATTTTTTTATTATGTTATTTTATTTTATTTATTTTTTATGAGTTCTTAGCTTGGTCTCTTCAAATGTTTCAAAGGATTCTGCATGTAAGGCAAAAGAAGCTAGTTTACATCATCTTTGATTCAACCACTAATGAATTTTGCATATGACCGTACTCTGATGTTGACTTGTAAGAGCAATCCTTCACAACTTTTTTCTTTGAATTCAAATTTGTAGTTAAAAAAATAAATTTAAAAAAAAATTCTTTTCTTGAAACTTATGGTAAATTAAAAAATAAATTTTTTTATGAAATTAAGAATGAATCAAATCATTAAATTTTAAGAATTATATTTTGTTCAAATTTAGTAAAATTTTAAAAACCATAAAGATTGGATGTGATTGAGATTTGTATAAGTATTTTATAAATTGGTGTTTCCCATTTTGCTATTATGGATTTTCCATTCAAACTTGGAAGAAATAGAAAATTCCAAGTTGGTGGTATAGTGATGCAGGGCATTTTCATATAATTGGATCAATTGTCATAATCATCAAACCCACAAAAAAAGTCTTGCTTCTCAGGTGATTTTGAAGCCAGTGAGTGTTTCTTCAAAACAATATAATGTTTCTAGATATTACTGCCAAGTGAATTGTTTCCATACAATCCAGCTTTTAGTAACTAAAGAAAATCTTAAAGATATGAACACGTAGAATGGAGTAGAATTGAAATTGTGCAGAGGCCTGACTTTGATGAATTTCTGAATTTTATCTTCTATGTATTATAGTTTGTATGTGTTGGTAAATTTGTATACATACATTAATTCTCAAATTTGTAAACCCGGCAAATTGTTGTTGTTGTTCATAATTTGGCATGAAAATCATAGTAAAATCTCGGACAGGGTGTTATCTTGTAGGTCCAGTGCCACTTGCTGCAGCAGGAGTCTCCATTTCAATTTTCAATCAAGTTTCAAAAGTTACCATTTTTCCACTTAGTCTTACCACTTCTTTTGTTGCTGAGGAAGATCCTGTTGGTAGAATAAACAGAGAGGCTGCAGAAGATGAGAACCTAGAAAAGATTTCTGCCAAAAATAATGAAATGAAACAGTTGAAAGTTGTTGTGCTTGAGAACCTGGAAAAGGATTTAGATACAAATGGTGAAATGAAAGAGTTGATGCCAAAAGAAGGTATTGACAAGATAATGTTGATCTACACATTGCTATTATGTTGGTGCATACTAGGTCATGTAATTTGACTTTTTTTAACCCTCATCAAAAATAAAATAAATTATGTGTTTAATAGCTTTATAGATTCTAGGAAATTAGCAAAGCATAATTAAAACTATCATTTTAACATAAAGTAATTGTTTCTATGATTTCTTACTCAGATTTCAAAACTATCATCACATTCCTTCAGCATCTACTGCAATTCTTCTGGGATGTATCCTTGGCATCCTTCAGACCATATTCCTTGTATTCCTTGCAAAACCAATCTTGAGCTTCATGGGTGTGAAATCTGTATCTCCTTTTTTAATACAGCTGACTCATGTATTTATTATGGATGTTGTCCCTCAACATTATAATTGTTTCCGTTGCTGTTTCTTTTGTGTACACTTGTTACCAAGCTTAGATTAACATTTTGTTTTAAATTTTTATTTTTATTGTGATGGTTAATGTACTAAATGAATGAAAACTTCAATTTGCCAAATTTTTGGTGAAAGAGTAGAAGTAAAACAGAGTTTCTAGAAAAATTGATCCACTAGCAATTTACATTTCTGAATGTAAACATGTTATACTCTTGTTCCTTTCCACAATTCAAAAGCTGTTGTACAGTTTCTTCTATTAAATTTGTTCCTCCTAAGGACCAAAAATAAAATAAAATAATGGATTTAAGATTAATGAAAATCTAACAATGAATGAGAGAGTTTTTTTTGGGAATAGATTGGCATAATAGGCATAGCACATTAAACACTATACTTGGTATAAGCCCAATGGTATGTTTCTACATGATTAATCCCATTATAACAAATTTAAAGATGTAAATATGAAACTCCTGCTCTTTCATTTTCTTGCCCTATTTCTTAAAATAAAATTGCATCTAGGAATAATGAATTCAAACCCTGTAATTTATATGGTTCTGGTCTTGTCATATGGTGTTTTAAAGTGTACCACATTCTCGTTTTTGTTCCGCATACCAAAACGTTACATGCATTATTAATCTCATGGCATTGTAAACAACTATGAATAATTAAGCCTTTCTTGCATTGAGTAGGGCTCCCCTATGCTAAATCCGCACAAAGATATTTGACTTTAAAAGCACTTGGTGCTTCTGCTGTACTCCTCTCTTTGGCCATGCAAGGGGTCTTTTAGGGAATTAAGGATTGAGTAGGGCTCCCCTATGCTAAATCCCACACAAAGATATTTGACTTTAAAAGCACTTGGTGCTTCTGCTGTACTGCTCTCTTTGGCCATGCAAGGGGTCTTTTAGGGAATTAAGGACACCAGAACTCCCTTATATGCCATAGGTAAGGATAGATTTTTAGATTTATATATTCTTTTTTCTCGATTCACTCTTTTCCTTTGCAATAACAATCTCAGCCCCAAGTAATCCATTTCTTTTCTCTGGAACAAAACATAGTAAATAATTTTGTAAATCATGATTCTCATGGAATAGATCAAAATTGTTATGAAGCCTCTTTGTCAATGCATATAGTAAGTATTTTAGACATCAAAATACACCCAACCTCCTCAAAGACATTTCAGCTAACTCTCGTTCATCTGGTTTCTGTCTCATGTAGTTGCAGGAGACACTGAATATAATATTGCACCCAATTCTTATATTTGTGTGCCATTTGGGAGTCAGGGGTGCAGCCATTGCACACGTTCTTTCTCAGTAGGTTATAGTCAAAGACTTTCCACCAGATAGTGCATATTTAAATGTAGTTTTCCAATTTTAATGTCTTGATCTTCCAAAGGATCTCTCTGACTATTTATACTTGTAATTTTTTTTACAGATATTTAATTTCATTGATCCTCGTGTAAATTGATGACAAAAGTTGATCTCTTACCTCCAAGTGTCAAAGATTTGCAGTTCAATCAGTTTTTTAAAAACGGTAAGGAGTTTAATGCATCCACTGTCAGAAGTTCTTTGTTGTTAATTGCAGTCTAGATGGACTAAATACACCGTCATATTAAGGAACAAGTCTCAAAAGTTTCATTGATGAAATATTCAGAACTCCATAGCCTTCTATGTTGTCTATGGCATTCAGTTTACAAATTCAATTTTCTTACTTTTCCAATTGTCTCCAAAAACGGCACCTTTTGCATGTAATTGCTAATTAAAAGGATTAAGCAGTGATATACTTCTTATGAACAAAAATATCATCTCAACTATTGAATACTATAAGGGAGAAAATGTCATAAAATTTACGAATGGCTTCTTATCCAAATTATTTTTCTGAAATGAGCATGTCACTTTATAATAAGGATCCAACCTCCCTATTGACTCTGCTTCTTATTCTTTACTTGATGAATAATGATTCCTATAAGCTTCAAGTTTAGTTGTCTTTTAACTTCGTCTTCATTTTTTTTATTTTTTTGTGCTTGTACACAGGTTTTCTATTATTGGCAAGGGTAATAGCTGTGACATTCTGTGTAACCTTAACAACATCATTGGCTGCAAGACTCGGTACAACACCTATGGCTGTATTTCAGATTTGCTTACAGGTCTGGATGATCTCGTCACTTCTTTCTGATGGTTTGGCTATTGCTGGACAGGTATGGCCACGTGTCATTCTTTTTAATTTTTCCACTTTCGAACATTTGGGAGAAATTCTTCTATTTAATCAGGGAAGACAATGTGAGAAACTCTTTTTTGTGTGTCTCTCTCTCCAATTTCTGAGAACCAAAGAGAGCCTAACCAAATAACAATGAAACTTTGTATTTTTGTGTTTTTTTCCAATTGTAACATAAATTGATCAATCAATTATTTCTTTTCTCTATCTCATTCTTCCAGGCTATCATTGCTTGTGCGTTTGCTGAGAAGGATTATGAGAATGCAAAAGTTGTTGCAGCCCAAGTGTTGCAGGTAAACCATTTTCCAAATCTTAGTGTACAAATCGTTCTCTCAACAAACCCAATTGTTTTGATACCCTCTTCAATTTTGATTATACAAAGCCTAAATATGTTTGAGAGGTTTTATTTTGCAGATGGGATTTGTACTGGGTCTGGGGCTTGCTGTAGTTGTTGGACTTGGGTTGCAATTTGGTTCTGGAATATTTACAAAGGACAAAAATGTTGTTCACCTCATCAGTATAGGCATTCTGGTAATTCCATCTATTGGCAAAATGACTTTTTTTTTTTTTTTTTTTTTTTTCTTTTGCTAAAAAAAACTTACAAGCAAAGAAATATTTGTTTTCATGTGTCAGTATTTTTTACTTATTTCGTGAGTCTAAACTGAAATTTATGATATACTCCCATCAGTTTGTAGAAGCTATCCAACCAATCAATTCATTGGCCTTTGTTTTTGATGGTGTGAACTTTGGAGCATCAGATTTTATTTGTTCTGCATACTCCATGGTAAGTATACTAGTGTTTCCTCCTGACAAAGAACAAAAACATTTTTTATTTTTATATTGTCTATATAAACTCCTTTTTAACTAATAATTTTACTGTATCATCAGGTTCTGGTGTCTGTAGTGAGCATTGCATCTTTATTCCTTCTCTGGAAAAGCCACAGCTTTGTTGGAATATGGTTTGCTTTAACCATTTATGTGGGTCTGCGTGCATTTGCTGGGATTTTGAGGTAATTTCCTTTATTGTTTCTGTGAATAAATAGTCCGTTTCAAGCAATTTCCCAGTTCAAAAATGATCAAATTTTAGAAGGAAACTATAAATTGGACCACTTTTCTTATTGACACATTTATACTCAAACCCGCCACTTTTCTTATTCTTGTTTCATAATCATGTATTATGCTTATTTTTCATTAAGTTAGTGTTGTTGTCCCCAATTTTTGCAGGGTATAACTCAAAGCTGCTGGAGTCTACCAATTACATTACCAGGCGACAAGTTGTCTAGGTAGGATGAAAGTTTGAGATTTTGTTTGAAAATATGTAAATAATTAAAAAAAAATTAGACATCTCAATATTATCCTAGGGAATGCAATTTTGTCTCTGAAATTGTACCCTTCATGGACGATAGGGATTTGAATAGCTTGATGATGTATCACTTTCTTGGTTTGTATGTTTGAGGTTGTTATCAGCTTGTTTAAAGTCGTATTTTAGAGATTAGTGAATCTTATAATTTGGATACTTTTCTTGGTTTATATGTTTGAGGTTGTTATTAGCTTGATATGATAGAAGTTGAGGATGGAAGTTAGTAATAGTATGTAAGTTTGGTGTATGGATATTAGATTTTTTTACTTACTTCATAGTTGTTGTTTCTGCGTGGTTTGTTCACAAGTTGCATTTTATAAGCTACTGTCTGCATACTGTTAGGTAAGGTTATATTTCTCTATATATATATATATCTACGACATATAAAATTATGTCATAAAAAGTGTAATGATTTATGACATGTAAGAAAATACCATAAAAGATTAGATACGGCATACAAAATATGTCATAAATATATTAAAAATGATCTTCTACGGCATATAAAGTATGTTATAAATATATTCAAAATAACCTTCTATGGCATGCAAAATTATGTCATGGAAAGTATGATGATTTATGGCATGACAAAAATGTCGTAAACAATTATATACGACATACAAAGTATGTCATTAATGTTTAATTTATTATTTTTTACAACTTTACTTACATGTCGTAAATAAAGCTCAACTTTCCACGGCATGTTATATAACAGTATTTGTGTGCATGTCGTGAAAGAGTTTTTACGACATGGATTGTAAGCCGTAAAAATTCAATTTTGTTGTAGTGAATTGTTGTCATAGTTGTTTTTTGTAACTCTTTTTATTTATTTATTTATAATTTGTCAAAGGATTGGTTTTGGTATGTTCATTTAAGTCTACGTAATGGCTATTGAGACATCATGTCACGTATATGTTTGATTTCCATTGTTAACTTCGTAATAAATATTTGTATCTTGCTTAGCTTAGAAACGGTTTGCACCAATTTGACATTAGGACATTTAATGTAGTTACTTTTAACTAGTCATTAATGTCATCAATTCTAAAATTTGATTTCAGGTGATTTGCTAGATATGCTTTTCTTGATAAAGAAGTTGAAGAAATAGATGGCGGTCCTATTTATGCAGAAAGCAAGGTTACGTCCAAACTCGAATAAGCTGATAGCTCCTTCAGTTTGTCCTGCAGGCTGTAGTGGTATTGCTCAATTTATGTAAGTACTGTGTCTTCTTGTTGGCCTGATTTATTTTATACATGCAGTGTGTTTTCTCGTTGGCTGGGTCGGTGGTCCTAGCATAGCCTTCTGTCTTGAATATACAACTGGTCTGCCTTTTCTATGAGCCATGTAATAAATATAGAAACTGTACTTGTGCAATTGCTCCAATGTCATCATGAGTGATTGTCAATATTCTCGAGTAAATTTGTAGATTTTTTTCTCTCTACATGTGTTTGTCTATAATCTGGATTTAGATAAATGAGTGCTCTTTCAAATCTTGACGTGCGTTGTTTTATTAGCACTCATAGCTGGTATACTTTTCATTATTGTGTCTTTTTTTATTTTTTCTTCAGAAAAGAGAAATATATTGATGAAAATTCTACGACTACATCAATATTAGATGTAAAAGAACAGTAGCAACATGCCATCAAAAGAGGGTTAAAGAGCTTCGGGAAAAAGGCCAAGGAATCAGAACCTTCAAAAAGCAGAGCATAATTAACTTTGATTAATCAGGCTTCAACGATCCAGAATCCCAGCCTACCTTTAATTAGATCAATGAGCGTTTTTTTCCCCCTAAAGTCCTGTTATTGGAAATAAAATCATTCCGAGCTTTCCGTACACACCACAAAACTGCCAAGAAGATTGGCTTTCAAATTGATTATTTTTCCAGACTATTGGATTGGTCCCTTTTTCAAATAAGTCAGACCTAACCACAAGCAATTAAAAATTTGATTAGTCACCTGTTTAAATAGCTGGATGGATAGAGTTGACAGACCTATCACAAGCAATCAAAAATTTGATTGACCACTTTTTTTAAATAAATAGAGTCGGCAGATTTAGGTCTCGTTTGGAAAGACTAAATAAGTGCACTTTTTGTCTTTTTGGATAAAAAAATTGAGGTTGAAAATATGGATGTTTAGATTAACTTTTTGACTTTTTATGGAAAAATGTATAATAAAAAATTGTGAAAATTGGTTTTTAGAGGAAAATTTAAATTGGGAGTTGTGCAGCCGTAATTGTTGACTTTTGGTGAATAGTGTTAACTTTTTAACTTTTTGAGTAACTTTTTAACTTTTTGGATTATTTGGGAATACCCAAACTTGGCCTTAATCACAAACAATCAAAAATTCCATTGGTCTTTTTTTTTAAATAACTCAATATATAAAGTGAACAGACCTAACCACAATCAATTAAAAATTTGATTGGTCACCTTTTCAAATAACTCAATGGATAGAATCGATAGATCTACTCACAAGCAATCAAGAATTTGATTGGTCATTTTTTTAAATAACTCAATGGATGGAGTCGGTGGAAACTAACCACAAGTTTATTCCCATCCGCAAGCAGTGAAAACTTATTTTATAACATCAATTTATACTCTTAGTTTCCCTTTGATCGGGTTAGATATAAGACGTTGAGGATGACATGTAACATGAGTAATGTTAAAAATTCATAATTTAAATTCCTAAATTTACTCATAATGGTATGGTAATAAAATTGAATCTTACATAATTAAATGTATAACAAATAAAACAATAACACCTAATCTAAGTTAAATTTTGAGAGCTTTTCAAGAGTCTTAAACATTTGTCATATAGTATTTAGAGATATACAATGTGGTAGAATATATTTATAGTAAGATATAGATTATATATACAGTGAGATTACATTTACTATGTTTAATTAAAGTAGAATATAATATGAACAAAAATGCTTGGGACCTCCGAAGTTGGGGACTTTCATAACCCTCAAAATGATGTGGATCAATTACAACATTTTGTTTTTTTATTTTTATTTTTTTTCCCTTTTCTTCCTGGACCAATCACAAGTGAGTAAGGATTATAGAGATTGTATTTTTTGAGAGTCTATAACATTGTTGGAATATGAAATAAGCAGTGAGCGATTATTTTTGGTAGTTGAAAGGAGCAACAGACAAGCACACCCCATCAAAAGCGGAGTAGTATTTTTTTTTTCTTTTTGGTGTCAAAATCAGAGAAAAAAATGAATAAGTTGTGCTTATATTGGTGGTGGAAATAAACACAGCAATTGTGGGTGTTTGGGAAGTGGAGTTTTTTTATAGGTTTTTTTAGTTGTAAGATATTATGGGAAATTTTTTTTTTTTATGTTTGGGAAAATAGTTCGGTTTTTTTGTGGTTTGATGTGATGTTTGTGAAAGAAAAAGTGAAATGATTATGGGGTTTGATGTGATATTTTGTTTGAATTTGTTTTTTTGATTTTGTAAAACATTTGTCTTATAGTAAAAAAAAAAACAAAAAAAAAAAAAACCCAAAAGTCAAGTTCCCAAACACCGGTGGATTGGAGAGTGGTTGATGAACTTGGAAAATGGAAAAACATGTGTTTGGTAGGCAGTTCTAATCATGATTTTACATTTATATTTGAGTATGGTGTTCGGATATAACTTTGAAAAATTAATTTCACACCTACTTTTGCAAACTCGTTTCAGGCGGAGTTTTGAATTTTGAAATTTGGCCTACTCGGTCGACCGGAACAATGTTCTCTTTTTTTTTCTTTTTTCTTTTTTGGAAAAATTAGCACATGTTATTTTTATATTTTAAATAAAAAATATTTTCAAATTTTTTAAATTTTTTTTATGAGTTTTAAATAGAATTTTAGATTGTGTGTTTGATTATAAATTGTAAGTTTTTGAATCAAATATTATATGTCACATTAAAAAATTTAAACTCAATTCAAAACTCTTTTCAAAATTTATAACTAAACAAATTTTACATACTCAAATCATAATTTCAAAATTAAAAAATTTAAAATGTAACTATATTATTAAATTATAATTTAAAACTCTACCGAACGTTATCATAATTTATTTTATTTTCCCTCAATGGCTGAATGGGTTCTCTAGGTGCTTTCTAGGCACATGACTCAGAGTCCAAGAAGTCAAACCATCATGATTTGGTCAGTCACAACATCATCTATACATATGCTAGTATATTTTTTTTAAAGAAGAGAGAAAAAATTCTTGTGTGATGATGTTGGTAGTGGTATCTTGGCATTGCAAGTGCCTTTCCATTCAACACCAGAATTTTATTATTTTTTTTTTTCTGCTTTTATTGAATATGACAAATGTAATATTAATAAAATGGCCTTTAAACAAGGTAATTCTAATTACCGTGCATAAATTGTAGTTATTTCAAAGGATGTTTTTCTTTTATTGTAATGATGGTGATGCTTATTAGGGTAATTGGTGGTGGTTGGTGATGCTTAGAATCTTGTGTTCTGATGGTAGAGATTGGTGGTGGTGGTGGTGGTTTTAGTCAGCAATCATTGTTTGGTTTTAAAATATATAAATTTCATTATTTTGTAATAGTGGCTTTTTATTTATTTTTTATTTTTTTGTAAATCTTGGAATAAATAAATTTAAATTTTTTTTTTTTTCATTTCTGCACACTTGATTAAAAAATCAAAGACATAAATTTCAAATTAGATACCCTATTTTTAAAAGTTCAACTTCAATTTTAGAATAAAGAAATTTCTATTATATTATTTTAGAGTACTCAATTTGATATTTATAATCCTCAATTTTAAAATAAGTACCTAATTTTTGTAGTTGACCTTAATTTTCCATTTAGGGATAGGGTAAATTACACTTTGTATCAAATCTTACTTTGGTTCCTACACATGAAATCATAACAATCAACCCCCTACACTTTCTGGTTAAATTCCACTTTGATCCCTACATATGAAATCATGATAGTCAACCCCTCTGCACTTTTACTCGAATCCCACTTTGATCCCTACACAAATGTCAATGTCTTTTTTCTATTACTTTATTTTTAAATCTTTAACAAAATCTAGTTATGTGACAAAAATTGACTACGAAATGAGGATAAGAGGGAAAAATTAACCATATTTCTCACCAGTATAGTTTGTTCTATGTGATAAGCACATGAGAGTTATATGATACAATATATATGTTTGTATGGTAAAAATTGAGACAAAATGATAAGAAAGTAGAGCTTTTGAAAAAGAAAAAAAAATGCGACAAAGAAATAAAAGAGAAAGAAAGATGAAAGACATATGACTGACTGTGTTACTGTGAAAAATAGAGTTTTGTGATTTCAATTTATGCAAAATCCTAATTCATTTTCTTAATTGTTTACAATCTGTATTTTGTTTTAGCCTAATAAGTTATATTTTGATGTAAATTTTGGGATAAAGTGTGTATTGGTAGAAAATGTGGATGATTTTCCTTTCTTATCCTCATGCCGTAGTCACATTCTTATTACATGAATAGATTCTGTTTAAAAATTTAAACAATTGAGTAACAAAAATGAAACATTGACACTTGTATAAAGATCAAAATGAGATTTGACGAAAGATAAAGGGGATTGACTGTCACAATTTCATGTGCAAGGACCAAAGTGAGATTTGATCAGAAGTGTAAGGGGATTGACTGTCATGATTTTATATGTAGGGGGTCAAAGTGAGATTTGATACAAAGTGTAGGGGTGCAAAAGTATAATTTGCCCTAAGGAATATTTTACAATTTTTTATCACTTAATTGAAAATTTCAAACCATAATATATATCAAAAAAAAAAATTTATATGATTCTTTTGTGAAGAATTACACGAGATGAGCATTGTGAAGAATAATAATTACAAGTTACAACACACAGATCAAACGTTGCTAGGGCTGAGTAAGAAATTCGTATAATCCGTAATTCGATCCGGTCTAGTCTAATCCGGTAGGTTTGGATTGATTTTTTGAATCTATGATTCGGTTCCAGATTGAAAATTTAAAAATCCATAGGCCATGGATCAGTTCCGGATTGAACCCCACGGTTCTGGATTGGGACCGATCCGGACCGTATACAAATAGTCTATATTTATACTATAGACCCTCTCACATAATATCATTTCTTATTCCATATAAAAGTTAAACCCTTATTCCATGCTGATGTTACTATGTAGAGATGGCAATCGGAACCCGGCCCGACGGAGACCCGATCCCCCGACCCCGAATTGAGTGGTGATTTCCCGAAAAATACCCCCGACGGGCCGGGGGTGGTATTAAAAATTAAATCCCCGATGATATACGGGCCGGGGACGAGGATACATGTTTCAGCCTCGGACTTGCCCCGACTCCGGCCCCAATCCTCGTCCCGTTTTCTCCGATGTAAAATTACTATTTTGCCCTTGTATATATATATAACATATGTGTGTAGGGTTTGGTTAAACCAAACCTCAGCCTCATCTCAGTCCCTTCTATCTTCCTCTCTGTCTCTTCTTTCTCTCTCTCTCTCTTTCTCTCTCTCTCGCACCTCTCCGCGATGCCGATCACCTCCTTCGTAGTCCTCCTCCGCCGTTCGTTCTCCTTCTCCGCCGATTGTCCTCCTCCGTTGTCCTCCTCTGCCGATCGTCCTCCTCCGACGCCGATCGTTCTCCTCCGTCGTCCATCACCTCCTCCGTCGTCCTCCTCCGATACAGATCTCAGTTGTTTTGAAATAGATTTTGTGTATGTATACAGTTTTTTTTTTTTTTTTTTTTTTTTTTTTTTTTTTTTTTTTTTTTAAACAATTTTTTATATGTGTATGTATGTATACAAATTTTTTTTTTTAAAATTTTTTTTGAACGAACACAGATCTGTTTGTGTGCATACAGATTTTTTTTTAAAATTTTTTTTTTGAATGAATACAGATCTGTTCAACAGATCTGTTTGTGTGTATGCATAATTTTTTTTTTATTTTTTTTGAACGAATACATATCTATTGTTGAAACAAATTTGTTTGTGTGTAATACATGTATGGTGGTGATGTTATTGTTGAACCAAAAAAATCTGTTATTGATTTTTTGATCTGTTGATGATGATCTGTAAATTTTTTTTTGATCTGTTGATGATGATCTGTAATTTTTTTGTTTTTGATCTCTGTTGTTGATGATGAGCTTCATCTGTTTTTTTTTTTTTTTGATCCGTTGATCTGTTGTTTTTTGATCTGTTGATGAGGATCGGGGAATTTCGGGGTCGGGGAAACCCGATCCCCGTTGGGGACGGGGATGGGGACTGTGATTGGTTCCCCGTCGGGGATCGGGGCCGAGGACGGGGAAGTTTTGGCCATTGGGGATCAGGGACGGGGAGGGTGATCCCCGGTTCCGCCCCGCCCCGTTGCCATTCCTACTACTATGCTTTTGTTTGTTTGTTGCTTTTGTTCATGGAGTTTTGTTGCTTTTGTTTGTCTAAAATCAGTTTTATTATTGCTTTTGTTTGATGCTATGTTTAGTTTTAATACAGAGGAAAACTCTACTTTGTATAATGTGTATCCAGTTTTATTACTTTTGTTTGTTGCTTTTGTTTATTGCTTTTGTTTGATACTGAGTCTTTTGGGAAGCTGATAAAAAGCCAGTTTCCATCTTTTTACCCATTTTGAGTCACATCAACTCTCACATAACCTACCTACAAAAAGACAAAATAAGCAAAAAAAAACTAAAAAGCTAGCTTTTTACTAACTTTCCAAAAAATATTTATGTTTTTATGAAATTTAAATGCTCTATATATATATTTTTATTTAATTATGTGAATCCGTGGTCCTAACCCGATCCAATCCGTGTTTAAACAGATTGGTTCGGATTGCTTCCACGATTTAAACGGATTTGATTAGTTCTAATTTTTCAAGAACCGTAAATAACGGATTGGGCTTGGTTTTACCCCCAATCTAGACCAATCCGGACCATGCTCCCCCCTAAACGCTGCAGCATCTCTAATATTTTAATCCTTGTTGTTGGCCTCATCTCTAATATTTTAGTGTCACAGTAATAAACTAATCAATAATCACCACCAAGCATGGATCTAGAGACTAGAAGGGGCAAGAGGGGCGATCGCCCCTTTATAATTTAAAAAATTTACTATTATAATAGTATTAGTTAATGATCATCTCCAAATTATATAGACTTGTCTCTCCTATTTTGTCCAAAGTAACACACCTAATCAGTCAATTTCCAAATTCTGCTATATTGATTTAAATTTATTTGAGCCAATGATAACTCTGAAACCCAAAATTCCCCGTTTTAGTAGATTAGCATTGGTAGGCATAGAATGGGCAGTACCCCACTAGAAGCTTGTGTTTCCGACGCAGCAAATGTGGTTGCAATGGTCACAAAGTCTAGAGGTTGTTTTCGTCGACTAGCATGTAGGTTGTCCAACTTAATTCCTTATTCGATAGGATAGGACGATTTTCTTTGTTTATTGAATTACTTGGGTAATTTTTTCATTAGTTCTCTCCCCCTCTGGTTAGTGATGCTAGCGAGCTCTGGCCCTTACTGGAGGGGTGGTACGAAATATTGGTCTGCTCTGCAAAACGGAGCTTACAATTCGCTCTCCTTATGTGGGAGCCCTCTGACAAATCTATCTCTTTTCTTTTGATGAATGAAAATTCTAATTATATGACTCACTGATGAATGAAAAGTCTATTAGACAAAATGTTTTGTGATTCATCAATTTTTATTTTCACATAGGCCCTGTTTGGTAGAGCTGTGGGAAAGTGCTTATAGCTTATACCTAAACAACTAATAACTTATAACTATGAACATAAGCTGATTTCTGACTTATAAATTAAGCATCTCCTGCCCCACTCAAAGAATAAGCTGATTTCTGACTTCCAAAAAGTTATAAGCTATAAGCTATAAGCTAAACAAAACACATCAAAATAGCTTAAATTAAGCTGAAAGCTGAAATAAGCAACTTTTAAGCTGCACCAAATAGGCACATAGTACAATTTTCATGTTACTGTATGAAGAGTTCATTCCATTGACGGGGACCATCCAAAGTAAACTGATCTTTAATAGAATACAATGGTTTATTATTATCATTTTCAAATTTAGTGCAAGTTTTTCTTATTCAACTCTATTGTGATTCAACTACCACAAATATTCTCTAACCAATATGGATGTACTCGAGGATTTTTTTCTTCTTGTTTTCAACATGGTATCAAAATCTCTATTATGATTCAACCCACCTAGTCTGGCACCACTGTTACCACTATCACCTCTCTACCACCAACAACCCTATAACCACCACCGTCACTACCACTAACACTATCACCACCTATATTGCCACCATCACAATCCACATCATCGCTACCACGACTATTAGTATATCATCATTTTTAGTGTCCTAACCAAATATACAGGACAATGTTTTATGCAATACACATTTTTTGAAAAATCTCATAGAATTTTTTTATTTTTATTTTTTTACAAAAACAAATAGAGCATAAGTATATGAAATTAAAATAGATAGTAATTGTATATAGCCTTCTTTTTAATGAAATGAAATAAATTTTGCAATGAATTTATGCTAAATTAAAAGTATAACCTAATACAACCAAACAAACAAATAGATGAAATTATATGTTTGTACTTTGTTCTTGTTTTAGCACTTTTATCCTTTCTAATTTTCTTAATAAATTTCTTCTTTTGATGTCAACCTTTTTTGGGCATCTCTCGATTTGTTAACTAAACCAACTAAGAAACGACATATGTTGTTGAGACATCTATGTTTTCCTTCCTGAAAGAAAAGAAAGTAAAGAAGAAAGAAACAAAGTATATGAGAACATGTGTTTAATCCTTTTTTTAGCAATTTTTCTCCTCTGGTTTCTCTAGAAGCTATTTAGATTTGGCTTTTTGCCTCACAGGTGATTTTCAAGGCATGATTTTTTCAAATTCTATGAAGATCAAGAAGTTGGAGAAACCAACCAACGTTACAGGGTGGATCACATATATCTATGGAAACTATTTAGTTGTTATGATACGTTTTATCGGACTATGATCTAAATTGAATAAGCTATTAGCTCTTAGCTAGTGTGTATTCTTGTTTGTTGGGTTGATGATGCTAGCAAAACCTTATGGGTGGGTACAACTGGGTGAATTTGAAATTTGTGCTTTGTGTGCAATTGCACCAATGTCACAAGTGATTGTCAATTTTCCTGGATAAATTATAAAGGAGACTCTAAAGAAGTTGCTTTTAATTTTAATGTGGGTTGATTGATTGAAAAATGGGCAATGGCATGTGTAAAGTTCCAGGTTGATATTACTATTTTACTTGTTTGCTCTTTTAACAGCTCTATCTTATTTGTTTATTTATTTTGTCATTTTTTTATCCATGTAGTGGAAATTGCACCCGGCCTTTTATTTATTTATTTATTTTTATTTTGGCATATTTTGATTTAAAATTGGTTGTGAAAAACTATCACACAAAAAAATTGGTAAGAAATGTCGAAAAGATATTTTCTTTTGGGTTAATGCAATTATCAATTTTAAAAGCACCATCCAAGTTTCAGCCTGCTGATATATGGTTACAAATTCAAAGTAATTGGAAATTGTATCAAGATGAAGGGGATTTTTTTTTAGGGACCTAATATTAAGATTTTATAACATAATGTTGTACAAATTGTGTAACTTAAATAAAATAAATAGATTCATATTGAATAATCCCTTTGAATTTCAGAACAAGAACATGCTAAAATTTACAGAAATTCATAGTAAAAAAAAGCTAGTCGAAGGAAGAAAACTGAAGCTTGTGTGATACCACAGTGTCCTTAAAACAGATTAGCCGCCTCACCATGGGTGTTAGAGGAACGTCGACTTCTGTCTCCCAGAATATGACGGTTTAGATCGGGCTAACATAGAAACACCTTTTGTTAGCTTTGGCGAACTTGATAATAGTTGCACTCTCTCTAACAAGAACCAAAGAAGGGACTAGCAAAAGATAAGAAAATTTTCTTTGGTGTAAAAAACCATCTCTAACTTTTCTATCAAAACTCTCTAAATTCTTCTCTTAAGTTGGAGGGGAAAGGCCCTTTTTATACTTGTAGGGAAGAGGTTTTAACCATGAAGGCTACCATAAAATCTAGCATCAATGGCCATTAACTCTAGCCTTTAGGGCTAAAGTTACAAAGGTGCAAAACTCCCTTGTGCATAATGATCATCAACTTTATCATCAAAAGATGAGAGTTTACAAAGGTTGAATAAATGAATATACATATATATATATAATATAATGCTATTTAAATCATCCAACTAGATGGGTCGCAAAAATAGATACGGGTATTGGATTACAATCCGATCCACACCCAGTCTAAAACATATGCATAAGACAAACCCAGTCCAGCATAGCACAAAGCCCATGCCCAAGACTAAGTCCAACACATATACATACACAAGCCTAGGCCACTCTAGACCAAGACTAAAACTAAGTCCAAGTCTAAGCCTAGGCACAAGCCCAACTTCTATTGATGCCCTCTTTATGAGACAATTCTCATTCATAACTCAATGATTTCGGCCCATCATTTTTATATTGTAATCTTTTCACTTGAGAAAATAGAAAACCACTCAGACCCACCTCAACCAGCGGTTGGATTCCACTTTAGTTTCGAATTAAAGTTGCCGAAAATCATTATTTTCCAACACATAAAAGATATCCAATATTTTTATAATGTCTAAGGTTCCTCGTACATCAATCCAAAGAAATTTCAATCTAGATCCAAATTTCCCTGTACTTTCCACTCTTTGGTTTGCACAAATTTCTCTGGTTTGTAAATTTCTCTAGTTTATAAATTTCTCTGACAAATAATATGCTTCCACCACCATAATAATCTAAGTAGTGGTCTCCAAATAAAAATTTCTCTGGAATGCACAAATTTCTCTGGCTTGCACAAATTTCTCTGGAAAATGATATGTTTTCACCACCATAATAAGCTCAGTAATGGTCTCCAAATTGGAATTTCTTTGGTTTGCACAAATTTCTCTAGTTTGCAAATTTCTCTAGCAAATGATATACTTCCACCACCATCATAATCTCAGTAGTGGTCTCTCTAATCAAAGGAATACTATTTTAACGATAATTTCAGCAACAAAGCCCTTCATCTTTCAATCCCATACGATAATAATCTTATGCATATACATCTATACACATAAACCATAAATATCCATATATGCATATGTACTAAGCAATTGAAATCAACTAACCATCAATTTCATTGAATTCTTAAGTTTCAAATACAAAACTCTCAATTGCATAGTTTTGTTTTGTATATGAAAAAATGGAAGAAAAAAATGATTAGATGAGTGATTGAGGCCGAATTGTGCCTCATGGAGGCCATTAATGAGGACTTTTTAACTTTACTTGCTTGTCAAACTATATATTTTATGCATGTTTAATGTCAATCAGGTTGTACATAGTAGGAGGATAAAATGAGTAAAAATGTGAAATTTTGGAGAGAAAAGTTCTTCCTGCACGTGCAGAGGCCCATTTCCACACATGCAGCCTTTACGTCGCAACCAAACAAGGCCTAATCTTCTTGCACATGCGGCATCCCTTCCCTCACGTGCAGTGACCACTCCTGCACGTGCGGCCGTACCTCGGATTTCGTGTTGCTGTTTTAAACCTGTTTGAAAGACAACAAAGGTATAAAAAGACAGAAAAGATGCTAGAATAGGGTTCTGAAAAATTGAAGGAGAAAGATGAGGCTAGGGTTTGGAAAAAGGTGATTCTCAATCTTCAAAACAAATTCCCATGGAGGATTCCATCTCTTCCACCTCTTCCCACTCCTCTATGAGTGGCTAGACTCTTCTTTTCTAGGGTTTTGATGAAACCCTAACTATGTAATCAGGCTTTCTTTTTGGTTTTTTATTATGTAAAGGTTTGTATGGTGTTTTAAAAGTTTCATATATATATATATTCCACTATTTCTTCAAGTATTCGGCTTTTTGTGATTATTGAATACTTTTCATACATTGGTTTTCTTTTTTTTCATATTCAAGGTATGAGACGAACCATACTACGAGGGATGAGTCGTGTTGCTACCTTAGATTAGTCGTGTAGTAAGAAACCTGTAAACCAACACGAAGTGTTAATCATCGCCTTTCTTGGGATTCCGATACTTCTCTTCGATGTGCTTGACCATGAAAATGGCAGTGTTAGCAAGCTTTCGAATGTTGGGTACATTGTAGTTCTGAGTTATGTATATTCCGCACACTGTTCCCACCATAAATGAGAAAGTGCTCTGTATTATCCCCATCTTATCACTCTCTGCTTCGATCGTCTTCGTCTAGGGCTCCAATCTCCGCTCAAGAGTCGTTAGGGTTTCCATTGCTCTCTCTCTTCCCAGCGATGGAGGTGGAGTTCGTCGGAGAGAGAACATCAGAAAAAGAGAAAGAGAGGGAGATGCAGTTTGATTTGAGAGGATCAAATTTCTTTGTGATATATAGGTGTCAGGAGTTAAGGGACCTTATACATTATAATATAATATTATGGATCTCTTTTATTATTAAAAATGAGAGAGGGACCTTAAATTAATTTTTCTCAAGATGAATGCTTTATTTTGCTTGGCTATCAAGATAACAATGTGAAATTGTATTGAGTTTTTTATTTTATTTTTTTTGTTTAGTGATTTTTTAAAAGATTGTTTTTCATACAATTTGTACTTTTTAAGTATACCAAGATTAAGAGGATCTAAAATTAAAAAATTAAAACTAAAATATTAAAAAAATACTAAAAATTTACAAATTCAAAATTCAAAAAAATATTTTTAAAATTGTCAAACGAAACAGAGTGATCCAAGGGGTGAATCTTTGATGGGAAGTGATTGATCTTAACAAATTTAGAATTGGCTTCTGGGTCAAACATTAGAGCATCCATAATGCACATGTTAAACACATTGTTAGTGTCAGATGTTATCAGTTAGTGAGCTTGTGTGCATTTTATGCTATGCAATGGAGCTGCTAAACTATGCACTAGTAGTGTGGGTTAGTGTCAGACACTAAAGTGTGTGTTAACTGTGGCTAGCGTTTTAGCTAGCAAAGGGAAGCGTTTTTTTGTGTTACCGGTTGACCAGCCGATTGACCGGTCAACGGTAAATTTTTTTTTTTTTTTTTTCACATGTTGGGATTTTTTTACGGAGCCCTTGGAGAGGTGTCCGTGCTTCATAGAGTAATACTATAATGACCATGTCTTTATGCCATATAGGGTTTAGTATCTCATTTGTCATAATTACATTGGTTGAATGAATCTTTATTACCAATACAATGATGACACATCTCATAATAAACCAAATGAGATAGAAAGACATAATCATTGTGGCATTACTCCTAAAAATAATTGGACAACTATGAGAAGCCCAATGAGAGTTCTGTGCAATCCAAATGGAAAAATTGCCGACAAGCCCATTCCTGGTATAAATATTTCGCCCAATTACTTTTTCAAAATTTCAAAACAAAAATTTATTAGGAAAAATTACACTAACCTCCTTTGAGATGTAACAAAAGATGTAATATATATTGCCGAGCATCTATATTGCATATATGTTTGACCTCCATTATTAACTTGATAATAAACATTGCCAAGCCTAAAACATGTTCACCCAACATACACAAGCATATTGAGTGTAATAGGTTTTAACTAGTCTTTAATGTCTTTCATTTTCAAAATTTGATTGCTGCTGATTTCCTAGGTATGCTTTTCTTAATAAAGAAGTTGGAGAAAGAGATTTTGGCCCTATGTATGAAAGAACCAAGGCTACAAGGTGTTCTTATATATGAACAAACTGTTTAGTTGTTATGATTACATTTATCTATTGTTGGGTTTGTATAAAGCACATTGAAAGTAGTTGCTTTTAATTAGCATGTATCTGTTTTCAAAATTTGATTGCAAATGTTTTGCTAGGTGTGTTGTTCTTGATAACTAGTAGGTGGGAGAATCTACTGAATTTCTATGAAGATCAAGAAGCTAGAGAAGTAGATAACAGCCATATTTATGCAGAAATCGGCTACAACTTTACAAGGTGTTCTTATTTATGAAAAACCATTTAGTTTTTATAATTTCATTTTAACTTTTGTTCGAACTTGAAAAAAAAAAAAAAAAAAACCAAAACAAAAAAAAAAAAAAAAAAAAAAAAAATAGTCCTAACTTGAATAATTTGTTTGCTATTATGTGGTATTGCTAGGTTTTTATTAGTGTGTCTTTTTTGTGTATTGCTAGGTTGATTGTGCTTTTTGTTTTGTGGTACAACTGAATTAACTTTATTATTAGCCATGTAATAATTTGTGTTTGAATATGTAAGTGTGCTTTATGTGTAATTGCAACAATGCCATTATTATTTGATGTGAGTTGTTTTTTTTTTTTTTATATTTTTAAATATGACTTATTATTGATGTTCTTTTAAATATGATTATTTTTTATTTTTTAAATTGCATATTTTAAATATGCAATTTATTATCTAGCCTCTGTTACTATCTTTCTTTAGCTAATTCATAACCATGAATTGTATGTTATGAGAAAATTGATAAAAACGTAACTTATTAGAGAGTAAATATTTCTAAATTAACAAAAGAACATTCTAGATTGAAAAAATGGTATTGCTCGAGTCACTACTTAACTTATGGCTTGAAAGCATTGCATAGGAGAACAAACTCGAACTCAAAAAACATGATACAATCAACTTTATGTTTGGTTCATGAATTTAAATAGAAATTTGAAAGAGAAAAAAAAGAGTAAGTGAAATGTGAATGGAATATAACTACATTTCATACATATTTTCTTTTTTGTTTCTAAATTTCTACTTAAATTCATGAACCAAATACAGTCTTAAGAAAAATTCTTATCTTATAGAGAACTTTTTTTTGAAAAAAATCTTACACAGAACTTATTTGCACACAAAAAACATGTGTGAGCTTGTTCCTTTTTAGGTTCTTCACAAAAAGAAAAAGAAAATATTAATACCAAACTCTTGCCCCATTTTTCTCTTGATCCAAATATTCTTTAATCAAGTAGGCATATGATTTAGTTTATAATTTATTTGTATGTTTTTCTTTACTTATCTTATTTTTGGTATTAATTTTCTTAGCTAGTTCATATGCACATATGCCAATAGATAAGGAATCTATCTATTGCTACACTCTATCAAATATTCTTCCAAACAGAATCTGAGTTTAGAAGGTCCCCGGCATCACTGATGAGGAAGTGATTATCATTTTCTTCAAGATCCACTGATTTCCTCAAAACTTAGTTCATCTTTTCCATTAAATTCCAAAACAAGCAATCTACCTACACCATTGTGGCTTCAGGTTCTATTTCTTTTTCGTAATATCCCCTGTAGTTGGATATGGTGGTCCAGTGAGGGAGGTGGTTTTGGCCTTTGTCAGCAGGTTTAGGGAGGTGTACTTCCACAATAAACTCATTACTCCAATTCCCTGCATTTAAACTATCAATTTGGAAACAAATAAAAACATCAATGAAACACTCTGAAGCCAGGTAGGGCTTACTAAGCCACCCATGGTCTGCCTATTACAAGTAATCCTACTGGATTTCTAACTTCCATTTCCTAATAAACTCTCTATAGCCAAACGAGTTTTTAGATAATAACCCTACTCCAAATGATGTCATCATCAATTCCTAGTAATCGATCAATGAACGACATGGTAATATTATTAACACATTGCCTAATTCAAATATTCGATAATTTGATTAATAAACCTCATCCTATCATAAAAAACCCTAGCACCACAACACCAGTATTCTGCCACTAGTTCCACTACTTAATCACCATTACTGATATCGCACTTATTTTTAAAGGCTCAAGGCACACAAAGACGCCAAAGCTCTTTTGGGGCGTAGGTGCAAAGCGAGGTGCACGCTTCACTGAAGCAAGGCACCTTTTAAGTAAAAAAAATAGATAAAAATTAATATAGCCTAATAATTCAAACTTCAACGTAAGCAAAAATGAAACAATTCACTTAAGAAGCATGGACACTTCTAAAAAGATGATATATACGTGTCGTGGCCGACACTCTTCAAAACGTGTTTTATTTTTTGATTTTTTTTAAAGACTCGGATACTCTTTGGAC
Organism: Camellia oleifera; assembly: GCA_022316695.1. Classification (NCBI taxonomy): domain Eukaryota; kingdom Viridiplantae; phylum Streptophyta; class Magnoliopsida; order Ericales; family Theaceae; genus Camellia; species Camellia oleifera. The sequence goes on along the minus strand of CM039317.1, from coordinate 155,452,269 downwards.
GTTTGGAGGACACATGTGTCTATTGGTTAAGCACATGTGCCTATCAATTAGACACATGTAAAACTAATTAACAGTTTGAACAAACCAACTTAAGATACAATAATAAAATAAAAATCATATAAATTTATACAAATTAAAGTCATATTACATTTTTTTATTATCTTTGAATGATATATTCATATATTTAATATATAATAAATATATAAAATTATATATTTCTGGCATGTCCCCCACTTGTTATGTCCTCTTTTTTTTGAAAACTGACGTGTTGGCGTGTCCGTGTCGTATTTGTGTTGTGTCGCTTGTCGATGTCGTGTCACGTGTCCGTGTTCATACTTCCTAGGAATTCACAATTAATAACACTGAGACAAAGAAAAAAAGAAAAAAAATAAGGCAAATTGTAGAAGAATTCGCAAAGCCATGAAAGCACATTTCATTACAAATCAAACGCTGATATTAAAAAGGAAAAAGAAATGCAGAATCTTCAATGAAACATGCAACTAGTGTACCTTGCTGCACTTCATTGAATGGGCATTTACTCGCTATGTACGAGCCACATGAACTGTGCCTTGAGCCTAGGCGCACCTTTTACAACACTGATCGTGCTCCACCACTATCTTCACATCCCCTCCCTCTGCTAGTCCCTCTCTTCACTCCCTCAAATTTGAGCCACCAATTCAATTTATATCATTTTGACAACATCCACTATGACCACCATAATGTTTTCTACACATCACATGTTAGGAATTCATAACAAACACCTAATTAGGATTAATGAGACACAAAAAACAAAGAAAAACAAATATATAAAAATTGTAAATCAAACGCATACACACGAAACTAGAGTTGCATCCACGGTCTCTACGGTTTCAATATGATTAGAAAAGATTACACAAGAGATACAGAGATAACCCTCCACTGCTCTCAACTCCATATCCATAGAAATATGGCAACAAGTGCAAAAATAGTAAAAATACTGGCTCCAAATTTGGGATCCACCACACTACCATCAATATCTATTGTATGGTATGAGTTGCTATACAAATAATTTGGTAACTAAGCACAACAATATCTTCCCTAATTAAAGACAAAAATAAAAAACCATTTATATGCTAGGACAATGCAACTCAGGCATCAACAACCATGTATTTTCCCAACAAGATAGAAGTATATAGAACATATCAATCAATCATCAAGCATATCCAAATTGCAAATCATAATAAGGTTGTCCAACTAGTAAACAAAACCCATCATCCAAATCCATCAAACAGAGATCCCCACTATAAACAAAACCATACCAAATCTCCATCAAACCCCAAAAAACAAGAAATTCCTAATTACAAATTCAAACCCATATTACTCCTAATATATCTAAAACCGAGCTGCATTCAAGCACCTTTCAATCTCCAAAGAAAGAAAAGCATCAATACAAGCACACTGAACCTGTTCAAGGTAGAGCCACTCATTGTCCCACCTACTCATCGTGATCCTCTTGGGCTTCTCAATCTCCTTCCCCAGCACCTCTTTCGCCAAGTCCTTCAACCTCGCATTGCGAAGCTCGATCATTCTGCAGTCAGCTACCAAGGAGCGAAGATCAACAGTGGTGGCCACAGACAACCCATAATCCTCAATCAACCTCTGGACATCGATGTGAATACCCACACCCACAAAAGAGTAGATAGGGTTGTTGAGGAAGTCGAAGAGAGATTGGGGGATGTGAGGGGAGTAGGTGAGTTGGAAGGTGAGGCATCGGCGGCCAACGCAGAGTTGGAGCGTGGCGGCGGGGTTGTTGTGGAAACGGTTATTGGGTCGCCACTTGATGTCCAAGCCGACGATGAGACGGTGGAGTTGAGGACGATGGATGGTTGTGATCGGTGAAGAAAGTTACGTCATAGAGGTTGTGGGTGTCGTCCGATAACTGGTAGTCTACAATGCCGAGATTTGTGGTTGCTGCTGCCATTGATGGCTTTGGAGAAATAGAGAGAGAGAGGGGGAGAAGAATTGAAAAGAAATAAATCAGAGAACATATTTTTATATTATTTAGGAGAATTTGTAAATAGTTTCGTACTGTACGGTTCTAAAATCTAGATTTGAGAAATTGAGAGTGATGTTGGGGGTTAATTATTTAGTACGACACGTGGTGTTTCATAAAATTTTGATTTATGAAGAGATATAAGGGTTCATAATTTATGTTGAGAATGAGGGAATAACATGAGGCTAAATAATTGATGATTGGCTTAGAGTATGATCATGTAGTGCTCCGAAAGTATTGAATAATTTTCCGATGTTGGGACTGCAAAGTCTACTATGGGTTCAATTTTTATGATTTCAATTATTTATTTTATTGAATTTTAATTGTGTGGGTATATTATTTATAAAAAAAATTAAATTGATTTGATATTCATAATTCATTCATTTAATCAAGTTTTGTCTTTAAAAAAATTAATAGTCAATATATATTTAAAATAGACTATCTATTTTTTGGGGTACAAATGCAATAAAATAAATAGGTAATATAAATATCAGATTGATCTAATTTTTTTTATTTATTTATAAATGATATATATATATATATATATAAGGCCTGAAACGGTTCGAATCATCAAAACGGATCAGTGGTGAGCCCACAAGCCAAGATAAGACTCTCCAATCCTGATAATGGACGGAAGAGAAGCATAATCCAATAAATTTCTAGTTCAAGTAGAAGGTTCTATTTATACAATAAAAATATTTATTAAAAGTTTATCTTTTTAAAATTATTAAAAAGTATCTAGATCTTAAAAAATAAAAAATCTTAATTTATGTACTCTTAAAATTCTAATTTTTATTATTCTCACCCCTTCATCAATACCTATCATCCACCACCATTGTTGCTTCTCTCCACTGTCATAACTGTTGGCGCCACCCTACAACCTTTCTCCAACCCTCCTTGCCATTCCCAACTCATTCATAACCCTTCTTAGCCACCAACAATCGTTTGTTTACCACTCCCTCACCATATCCCTCCTTTCCGTCGCCGCCTTCCTTCTATTCTTCTTCCTTCTCATTTTTCTTCCTTAAACCTTGTACTTTATTTCTCTTTATTTTTTTCGCAATGGTAGGATTGAGGAGAATAGGTCCTAGTAAAGAGATTGTGGAGCGGATCACAATAAGAAAAGTTAAGAAAGGTTATAGTAGGGAAGGAGGTTACTAATAGAAAATAAGAGGCCAAGGTGGTAGTTGGAAGTAAAGGAGGAGGTGACTGTGACTATGGCAACTTGGCAAGTATCACAATATTGAAACAAGTGAGGACCTTCATTGTTGTAGTTATATTCCATTTTAGCATCATGTTGACTCGAAAAAATAAATTTTTTGTCGATTATGGTTAAGTCTCGTTTAATTGATTGTGACTTGGCAATTATGACCAAATCTAATTTCATTAATTGTAGCTTATCAATTTTGGTCTGTCGATTTAGATCATGACCATCTTCAAAAATTTACTATGGCCATAATTATATTATTATTATTATTTTGTTGGTGTTCGTGTAGGGAGTAGGTGGTTACAAATTAAAGTGGTGCCATGTGTGACTGTGGTATAGATAATATATTGGGATAACTTCCCATGTGGCTGATATATAGGGATAGTTTTCATATTGTGGCAAAGGACAAGAACGTGGCTAGAGGAAGAACCTGTCAATCATTTTCTTGCCAAAAGAAACCAACCATGGGTTTTGAGTATAAATAAGCAAAGAAATTTAAGCAGAAGGGATCAATCATCAACACAACTCTACATAAGTTTAATTAGGAATAGATAGCTTCTAGCATAGGAGTAGTTTATTCCCTTTAGGAATAGTTTTAATTTAATGGTTCTGTAATCGTTGTCTGGTTCTTGCAATCAGTAAACTTTTTCTGGTTCTTTTGTATTTTTGTTTTTGTTCTTGTTCAAATCTTTGTAACAAGTAACAATTTCAGCCATACTATATCAATTTTTAGTTTGTTTCTTTATATTATAACCTCCAAAGAAGTCTTTGAATTTGTCAAGGTATCGGACACCAACCACATTGCCTGATTGTTTTTGTAAGAGGGGTTAAATAGTGCCCACTAATTAATTAGGCCCAATCGAAACCCAATCAGAAAGCCCAAAAATTGGTGAGCTTGGAGAAATTGTTGCCAAATGGGCCCAAGTGAATTCTATTTGGCGGGCCCATAAGAAAGCCAACAAATTGGGCCGAGGAAGACCCATCAAGCATATATCTCTAAAGAGAGTCTAACAAGCCCATCCTAGGAGGCTCAGATCATACGGGCATCAGAGGAGGTTAACCATTGTTTTCAGAAGAGATGAAACCCTCAGGAGGAGATCCATTCTTCTAGGTATTGGCTTAGTCTTGAAAGGGTTTGGAACCACGAACCTAGAGACCTATTTGAGCTCGAACTTAAAAGGATTCAGATCCACGAATCTAGAGATCCGAAGCACTTGGCTTTGAATGGATTCAAACGCAATCTAGAAGTCGCTCCGTTAATGAGTCCTAGAGCACTTGTGGGCTCAGAGCTTTCCGGGATCTACGCACCAAAACCATGGGCATAATGGAGTCCAAACAAAGGACCCAATCCCAAGGACAGTGAGTGGAGAAAAATTCACTCTTCGGTTAAACTAGTCTATACCTGGGTTGAGATGGCACGATCTAGGGGGTCCCTAAGACTCGACAATATTTGCGGTAGGGCGTTCTCTTGAACTACCCCTGACCCTTTTGCGGCAAGGCATCCTCTAGGACTATCCCTGACCCCTTGGGATGATTGGGGATCATTGGTTAGGTGTGGCTAAGAAGAAGGGTTCGCCGAGAGGTTGATCTCCTCTTCGGGGTTTTCCTCATCCTCGGAGAGGTCACCTCCTCGGACAAGGTAGTTAGAGGGAATATTCCCTATGTGACTTGCACATGGGCTCCATTCTATATCATGAGGTGCCTATAAATAGCACCCACCCATAGCTTTATAAGAGATGGATTTTAGAGAGATAACTCTTGAGAAAGAACTAATTTCCTTTCTCCATTATCTACCTTGAGAGTGAAAGTGGGAGATCCATAGGAGAGCCTTGCCATTATTCTCTCTCTAACTACTTTGCCGCCTTCTTCCCCCAATCTCTTATCTTCATCATCTCTTTACTATTGTGTTCCTAGTTGTGACTGTTAAAAAATCTAAGCCTCTCATCATTTCTAGAGAATTTGAGTTTTCTTCGAAGATCTTCGAATTTTTAGACCATATTCTTGAACCCTCTCATACAGTTTTGTTGTTTGTGAAAATTGGTTTCCTTGTTGAATCTTCTCTGTCGATTTGACCCAAACCAGATTTTTGCTAACACATCCTTAAGTAACATTCTGAATATTGGATGATTTGTAATTATAAACCTTTGCCTTATCAAAATAATACCTCAAAGCTTAGATGGAGATTTCTCACAACCTCCAAGATCGATCAACAACACATCCAAATCTTAAGGAACAAATTCTTTTCCCATTGCCTTTTACAACCTCCATCTTTTAATCGATTATTACTTTAATTTTTAAGATGAAATTTTAATTATTTATTTAATGTCATGCATAGCATGGGCATAATGCTAGTACATATATGTAAGAAATAAATAATTAGAAAAAAAAATAGTAGGATTGGGATTTTAGTAAAATCGGGATTGTAATACGATTCCACTCAATTTTATGACTAGAATTGTAATCACTTTAAGATTCTAATGTGATCCAAATCCTTTGGCCCAATTGGAATCATAAAATCGTAAAATTCTACTATATGGATCAAGATTTTGATAATCATGATGAGAATTCTTGTAAATTTTTACTTACTTTTTGTTAAGCAAACAGCGGAAAATTCGTAAAATATTTTTGAGGAAAACATTTTACTTAAAAAAAGATGGAGCCTTTATTACTAATGTAGTCAAGAATTTTGTATTTAAAAGCAATGTCTATTGAGTCCCAAAAATTGGGTAAAAACTCACTAGGTTGAGTTCAATTCAATTAGATCAAATGCTAGTTGAGTTTTTCACACCGAAATTTCATCTTAGGTAAAAACTCATTATTATTTCTGAAGAAATGGCCGTCTATTGTTGCATGTCAAATTTTGAATGTGCCATAAGTATAATTCTCAATAAAAACTTTGTATGGATATTTTGTTTGTTAATGCAATTTTGCATCAAAACTAACTTAAATAAAAACATTGTACAAGGAATGGGCTTCTCGAATCTATGAATCTACACTGAACCCACACAATAGCAAAGATTACAAATACCAATTGCACAAAACCCACCATCACAATTTAAACTAAAAAATAAAAAATTCAATATGCATTTGATTTTGAGTTTTCACCAACCCAAACAATTACGTAATTTTAATTTTTTTTACAGTCTTTATTACAATCACTACAAGAATTTTCACTTTTGGTGACTAAATTTTTAGTCGCCAGAAGTTAATTTTTAGTCACCGAAGGATTTCAGCGACTAAATTATTTGGTCGCAGAAGTAGTTGTGGAAGAATTGTCGGTACAGGTAATTAGTGACTAAAATTATTTTAGTCGCCAAATGTATTCAATTTCCGACTAAATTTTTAGTCGCCAAAAGGTTGGACATAAAATTAAATTAGTACATTTTCGGCGACCAAACTTTTAGTCACCTAAAGTCCCACATTTTTGGCTACTAAAATTTTAGTCGGCAAAGAATTCTTATTTTGGCTACTAAATATTTGGTCGCCTAAAGTCCCACATTTTTGGCTACTAAATTTTTAGTCGGCAAAAGTGTTTTTATTCTTTAGCTTTTGTTTTTAGCTACGAAATATTTTAGTTACGAAATGTTTGATTTTCTTCTAGCTACAAAACTTTTAGTCGCCAAATCTTTGCTTTTCTTTTGGCTACAAAAATTTTAGTCACCAAATTTTTTTTTTTTTTTTTTTTTTTTTTTTTTTGGTGCTACAAAACTTTTAGTCACCAAATGTCTATTTTTTTTTTTTTAGGTACAAAACTTTTAGCCGCCCAAACTATTTTCCCAATTTCTTTTTGGCTACTAATTGTTTAGTCGCCAAAACATTATATTATATTTTATCGCAAAATTATAATTTCTCCACAACCTGTCTATATTCCATCCAACCTGTAACACGTATATAAACAAAATGATACATATACTATCAATCATTCCACAATTTGCATCCATATACAAAAAAATAAATAACTTTAAATATCAAAGTCCATACAAACCAACTATTGTCCAAACTAAAATAATAATTCCATACAAATATAGAATCATACAAAAATCAAAACCCTCTGTATACAAAAAATTCATTTACTATCAAGCGAAATTATCATTTGGCATGGTACAAATTACCATTGTAATCTGTACCACGACAAAAGTTTTTCTATAGACCATAACAAAAGGTCATATATGTACGCCGACAAATGGTCATAGATATACCACAACAGAAGGTGATCTATGTATAACGCCAGTCATTATCTGTTGATTGCCAAAAGTTGTATGTATTAGTAATAGTGAACTACACAAAAGCTGAGGACGACAAAAGTATTGTATTAGTACTATACAAAAGTGAAATTTTTTCTCTATACAGTAAAATGGATTATCGACAAGTCTACGCAACAAAGCCATCTACAAAAAAAAAAAAAAAAAAAAAAAAATAATAATTAGAATTGGTTACAAAATATCAATTCAGTCAGCCATAGGGAACATGTTCTAACATGCATTTAAGGTAGAACAATCGAGAAATGTCTTCTTGGAAATAAAAGCATATGTATATATATATGTATCATGCAATATTTATTCCAACCAACTGCACAGACAATCTAATATGTAGTTGCTTCATCCTATAAATATATAAAGGCGATTATTAGAATATGTAGATGTTATTTTCATAAAGTTGTTGCTCTTTAAACTAAGTGTTACGAGTTTTTCGACTAAGTGTAAGGCGTTTTTTGGCTCAAACTCCAAGCCTAGGGGTCCTAATTACATTCCGTCAGCTGTCACAAGTCGTAATTGTCATGGGGAGGTTGTTCGTGAGAGCTACAAGGTGGTTGGGGAGCTTTTTTGAATTTTTGCCCCCAAAACGCCATTTTTCGTGTAAGTTTAAGGCATATTCGGCTCTAACTCTCAACCTACGGGTCCAGATTACCTTCCGTCAATCATCACAAATCCTATTTGTCATGGGGAAGCTATCCGTGAGAGCCACACGGTGGTTCGGGAGCTATTTTGAATTTTCACCCCCAAAACGCCATTTTTCAAGTAAGTTTAAGGCGTATTCGGCTCTAACTCCCAATCTACGAGTCCGGATTACATTCCGTCAGTTGTCACAAGTCCTATTTGTTAGAGGGAAGCTATCTGTGAGAGCCACATGGTGGTTCAGGGGCTGTTTTGAATTTTCGCCCCCAAAACGCCCTTTTCTGAGTAAGTTTTAGGCATTTTCGGCTCTAACTCCCAACCTACGGGTCCGGATTACATTCCATCAGTCGTCACAAATCCTATTTGTCATGGGAAAGCTGTCCGCGAGAGCCACATGGTGGTTCCGGGGTTGTTTTGAATTTTCACCCCCGAAACGCCCTTTTTCGAATAAGTTTAAGGCGTATTCAGCTCTAACTCCCAACCTATGGGTCTGAATGACATTTTGTTAGTTGTCACAAAGTCCTATTTGTCAAGGGGAAGTAGTCCATGAGAGCCACATGGTGGTTCGGGGGCTGTCATGAATTTTCGCCCCTGGAAAGCTCTTTTTTGAGTAAGTTTAACGCGTATTCAGCTCTAACTCCCAACCTATGGGTTCGAATTACATTCTGTTAGTTGTCACTAGTCGTAATTGTCATAGGGAAGCTGTCTGTGAGAGCCACATGGAGGTTCGAGGCCTTTTTTGAATTTTCCCAACCGAAACGCCATTTTTCAAGTAAGTTTAAGGCATATGCAGCTCTAAGTCCCAACCTATGGGTTCGGATTACATTTTGTCAGTTGTCACAAGTCCTATTTGTCATGGGGAAGCTTTCTGTGAGAGCCACACTGTGGTTCGGGGGCTGTTATGAATTTTCGCCCTCGGAAAGCCCTTTTTCGACTAAGTTTAGGGCGTATTTGGCTCTAACTCCCAACCTACGGGTCCGAATTACATTTTGTCAGCTGTCACAAGTCGTAATCGTCATGGGGAAGCTGTTCGTGAGAGCCATATGGTGGTTTGGGGGCTGTTATGAATTTTCGCCCTCGAAACGGCCTTTTTCGACTAAGTTTAAGGTGTATTCGGTTCTAACTCCTAACCTACGGGTCCAAATTACATTCTATTAGTTGTCACTGGTCATAATTGTCATGGGGAAGCTGTCCGTGAGAGCCACACAGTGGTTCGAAGCTTGTTTTGAATTTTCGCTGCCGAAATGCCCTTTTTCGACTAAGTTTAGGGCGTATGCGGCTCTAACTCCCAACCTACGAGTCTGAATTACATTCTGTCAGTTGTCACAGGTCATAATTATCATGGGGAAGCTGTCCGTGAGAGGCACACGATGGTTCGGGGGCTGTTTTGAATTTTTGCCCCGGAAAGCTCTTTTTCGAGTATGTTTAAGACGTATTCGGCTCTAACTCCCAACCTACGAGTCTGGATGACATTCCATCATTTGTCACTAGTCCTATTTGTCGTAGGGAAGCTGTATGTGAGAGCCACACGGTGGTTCGGGGGCTGTTTTGAATTTTCGCCCCCCAAAACGCCCTTTTTCGAGTAAGTTTAAGGCGAATTCGGCTCTAACTCCCAACTTACGGGTCCAAATTACATTCTATCAGTTGTTATAACTCCTATTTGTTATGGGGAAGCTGTTCGTGAGGTCCACACGGTGGTTCGAGAGCTGTTTTAAATGTTTGCCCCCGAAACGCCCTTTTTCTAGTAAGTTTGAGGCGTATTCGACTCTAACTCCCAACCTACGGGTCCGGATTACATTTCATCACTTGTCGCAAGTCTTGTTTTTCATGGGGAAACTATCTGTGAGAGCCACACGGTGGTTCGAGGTTGTTTTGAATTTTCACCCCCAAAATGCCCTTTTTCGAGTAATTTTAAGGTGTATTCGGCTCTAACTCCCAACCTACGTGTTCGGATTACATTCTGTTAGTTGTCATAAGTCGTATTTGTCATGGGGAAGCTGTGCGTGAGAGCCACACGATGGTTCAGGGGCTTTTGTGAATTTTCGCCCCCGAAAAGCCCTTTTTCAACTAAGCTTAGGGTATATTTGGCTCTAACTCCCAACCTACGGGTCCGAATTACATTCCGTTAGTTGTCACTTGTCCTATTTGTTATGGAGAAGCTATCCGTGAGAGCCACATGGTGGTTCAAGGGCTTTTTTGAATTTTTTCCCCCGTAACGACCTTTTTTGAGTAAGTTTAAGGTGTATTCGACTCTAACTCCCAACCTACGGGTTCGAATGACATTCCGTCAGTTGTCATAACTCATATTTTTCATGGGAAAGCTGTCCGTGAGAGCCACATAGTGGTTCAGAGGCTGTTTTGAATTTTTGCCCCCTGGAACGCCTTTTTTCGAGTAAGTTTTAGGCGTATTCGGCTCTAACTCCCAACCTACGGGGTCCAAATGACATTCCGCATATTGTCACAAGTCCTATTTGTCAAGGGGAAGCTGTCCGTGAGAGCCACACCGTGGTTCGGGGGCTGTTTTGAATTGTCACCCCTGGAACGCCCTTTTTCGAGTAAATTTAAGGCGTATTTGGCTCTAACTCCCAACCTACGCATCCAAATTACATTCCGTCAGTTGTCATAAGTCGTATTTTTCATAGGGAAGCTGTTCGTGAGAGCCACACAGTGGTTCGGGGGCTTTTATGAATTTTCGCCTCCGGAAAGCCCTTTTTCGACTAAGTTTAGGGTGTATTTGGCTCTAACTCCCAACCTACGGGTTTGAATTATATTCCGCCAGTTGTCACTAGTCCTATTTGTTTTGAAGAAGTTGTCCGTGAGAGCCACATGGTTTTTTCGCCCCCGCAATGACCTTTTTCGAGTAAGTTTAAGGCGTATTCGGCTCTAACTCCCAACCTACGGGTCCGAATGACATTCCGTTAGTTGTCACAACTCCTATTTGTCATGGGGAAGCTGTCTGTGAGAGCCACATGATGGTTCAGGGACTGTTTTGAATTTTTTTCCCCCGGAACACCTTTTTTTTGAGTAAGTTTTAGGTGTATTCGGCTCTAACTTCCAACCTACGGGTCTGAATGACATTTAGTCTGTTGTCGCAAGTCCTATTTGTCAAGGGGAAGCTTTCCGTGAGAGCCACACGGTGGTTCGGGGCTGTTTTGCATTTTTGCCCCTGGAACACCCTTTTTCGAGTAAGTTTAAGGCGTATTCGACTCAAACTCCCAACTTACGCATCCGGATTACATTCCGTCAGGTGTCACAAGTCGTTTTTGTCATGGGGAAGCTGTTCGTGAGAGCCACACTATTTTGAATTTTTACCCCTGGAACGCCATTTTTCGAGTAAGTTTAAGGCGTATTCAGCTCTAACTCCCAACCTACGGGTTTGGATGACATTCCATTTGTTGTCACAAGTTGACCGAGTGTAGGACTGCGTACACGAGTTGACATACTTTTCCCTAGTCAAGAAGGGGAAACAAGTGTAAGGCCTTTAAATCGTAACCTAAACTTATAATCGACAATAATTAATATTAAATTTTAAATTTTATCAGCAAATTTTCTTGGGGATTATAATTTTTTTATACATTCAAGAAATTTTCTTTCTAGGTAAAGAAAAATCATTTGCTTAAGTTCAATAAATTGATCATTAGGGGCTAAAACACACCTACAAAACTACCAAGAAGAAGAATAAACATTGTAGTCCTTAGTCAGCCAACCCTGAAGATGCAACACAAAAGTACAATGGTCTTACCTATGCCATGCGCCTGTGTCTCTTCCACAAATGTTTGTGTGTTATCCAGCGGTTGTGTCTCATCGGATAAAGTCAGTGGGGGTGACAATGACATGTGCAGATGTTCCTGAGGGTGATGCTGTGGAGTCAGTTGCTGTTTTCTTACGCCGCCCTGTCTTCGTCCCAGGAACCACGCTGGTAGTTGCAAAATAGTTGTAAACATGATACATTAATTAAAAACATCACATGCATCATCGATATTATGACCAATATGGATTGTATACAGAAGCTAAAGTATTCACAAAATTACAACAAGACAACAATAGGAAAATAATTGATAATGATTTTCAAATAAAAGTGTTGTACATAAACCAATGTTAAGCATAAATGTCAAATGAGGATGTTCATCAATTTAAGAGGTTCAACATTGAGAAAAATTTTACAATACAGCTCAGCATGATGACATGAAGAACAACACAAACAAAAGGACTAAACTCTCATCTAATTACATAACACATAAAGAACAACAATCTCCTTCATCATTTTCCCCATTACATCAACAAAAAGACAAAAACAATAACTACCAAGAACACACATCCAAATGTAGAACTCCTACATCAAGACTCTATCACACATCCGAATTTAGAACACATACATCAACACTCTATGTCTATATCTGTATCAAAATCATTGTCAAGCTCATCTTCTTCTTCATTGTCACCCTCTATTGTCGGTTCATTTTTATCATCATAGATGAAGTCATCATCCATACCAACCTTGGGTTGTACACGATTATCAAACTGCAAAACTTCCATTGGAATAATTTCAGCGCTAATATCATCTCGATGCAAAACCACATCATTATCCATAGGCTCAGTTGGTACAACATCAGTGCTTTCATCTTGTTGGAGCACATCATCAGGTTGTGGCACATCCACCTCAGGCACATCCCAAATTCTTCAATGTTGAAACTTTTCTACTACTCTCCAGTTGGCACCTAACTTCATATCATGCATGTAGAAAACTTGTTGCACTTGACTTGGTAACACAAACGGGTCATCTTTATACCATCGACTTCTTATATTAATAGTAGTAAAATGTGGTTCGACACGCAAAGTTCTGTTACTACCGGTGTTATACCATTCACATTGGAATAAAACATGGTGCCTAAACAAATATGTCATTTCCCAAACTTTGCAAATGTAGCCGTTGAACTTTATGAATTGGCCTTCATGGCCCCCTTCCACTACCAATCCACTATTTTGAGTTTTACGACGGTTGTCATGGTCGCGAGCATGGAATTGGACGCCATTACAAATGCATCCCGAGTATGTGTTCACTAAGCTGTTAGGACCATTTGCCAGTGACGACATCTCATCGGTTGCTTCGGGTGACTTTTTGTGCCGCAATCGGTTCATCTACATAAAAAAAAACTGTCATGTTATGTTTGACATAACTTAACTTCATGTGTAAACTACACTATAAGGAATTTTAGCATATGCGATCTTTGAACCATTTAGGAAATTCTTTGCATTGTATCTTGGCAATGTCGCATGCACTTCCATGTTGTTATTGCAACAACATCTTGTGTTCCCTACGTAGGACAATATAATTCATAAGTAATTTGAAGAATGATTACTAAAAAAAAGCATATAGGTCACATATAGTATGCCACAGGTTCGAGTCGTACTCTAGATATTCTTCCACTTCTAAGTTGCTATGTAAGACAAACCAATGAGCCCTTTCACGGTCGGCTACAGACACATCAATTTCCCTTGTTAGTAGACCAAACGGACGAACATTTTGAGTGAAAACTACCAACCCCGGGCCATTGTCACCCCTGTCATAGTTCCTTTCTTCCCGATTAAACACCATTTCAACGCCGTCTAAATACATTGAACAAAACATCGTACACTTTTTTGAAATGTAAGCCTCTGCAATGGAACCTTCTGGTTGAGCTTTACTGCGAACAAATCCTTTCAGAAGTCCGAGCATCCTACATGGAAATATGATTTGAATGTTAATGTTTACATTATCTACTATATGTAAATAGGGATGTTCGGAAACTCGTGGTATTATCTCTCAATAGGATACATCCATTGATACTGCACAAGCCCTCCAAGCATCGCCTTATGAGGCAAATGAATTGCCAAGTGGACCATGACATCAAAAAAACACAGGAGGAAAAATCTTCTCAAGCTTACAAAGTATAAGTACGATTTGTTCCTCCATTTTCTCCAAATCAATCACCCTCAATGTCTTTGAGCACAACTGTAACGCCCTCAAAATAAACCCATTATATATATCATTGACATGCAATATTAAAAGAAAACAATTCATTATCTCATTCATCAGAGTATTACTAAATAAAAACATTACATGTAACATCAAATTAAATACCCTACGGGCTTACATCTTTCCAAGCCAACACTTGGACACAAAAATATGAGTTCTAACTCAAATACAAATAAAGCCCTAGGCTTGAATGTTTACATGTACTATCAAATAAAAACAATTAACTAAAGATAGTCTTCAAAATCCAAATCCTTCCAAGCTAAGTCCTTGGAGGTAGCTTATCACCTGGACCTGAAAATGATGTTCCCATATAGGGTGAGCCACAGCCCAGTAGAAATGTACTAAACCAAATATAAGCATTGAATAAAGTAATAGCATTCAATAGATGGTTAACCAAGATAATCAATTATAACATTATACAGTCTCATGATACTAATGTCTATGACACGTTTCACTTTCTATTATTATCAATATGGCTCAGAACCTGGCCAAACTTACAACAGTGAACTATATATATCATATTCACATTACTTCCAATATCAACCAAACAAATGAGACTCAGGCTCATATCAAAACACTTCATACTTCCCGTTTGATACACATTTTAGTGCTGTATCAATAATATGTAAAAACACTTCAATATCAATAAGCACACATAACAGTGATGCTAATGGAGTCCATCCCCTATCTCCTCCCAAACAAAATCCAGTTTAGAGGTCCATCCCCTATCTTCCCCTAAACCGTGGAGTACATCCCCTATCTCCTCCCACACAATATGCAAATGCAATGCTCAATCAATACACGTATTTTCTGTATTAATTCAATAGTCAAAATTAATGACTTAACCAATGTGATTAGTTTCAGTTATCCCTAATCCACATACAATGTCTACAACAATCACGACTATCCTCCACCGATAGCCCAAAACAGTTATTTCTAGACTGGAAATAAATATATCAACAATTCAATAGGCGAGTGATTTAAAATATCCAACTACACCATTAAATCAATAAATTCCTCAATTCACCTTAAATTAATTATACAAATTAATTCATTAAACAACTAGGGTTTTTCCCAAAATTACCAAAATACCCCCAACATATCGAAATACCAAAACTTAGAGGAAAACTTATAGGATGGAGTAGGAAATCTTTACCTCGAAGAAAATAACACAAATGGAGAAGATGGAAATGACGACCCAAACTCCAAAGTGCTCCAAATCTACAAACTCTCAGATTAAAACGTAGCTCTCGACTCACTCTATCTTTTTAACAAAGGATCTAGGGTAGAAAAACACTCTAAGTAGATCAAACCTAAGAGAGAAGGTGAGTAGAGAAGGAGAGAACTCGGAACTAGGGTTTTAGGATCAAAAGATGTGAAAAAAAACGTTTTAAAAACCGCTGCTACGTATTTAAACTGGACAGGCTCGCTCGAGCGAAGACTTGGTCGCTCGAGCGACCAGACACAAGAAGTACTCGCTCGAGCGAAGGAAAGCTTACTCGAGCCAACAATACGATGCTTCAGGTCTGCAACCCAGAAGCACGCTCGAGCGACAGAATGTTCGCTCGAACGAAGGACTCGAAACTTGCTCGAGCGAAGAAAAGCTCGCTCGAGCGAAAGAAACCCTGCTTTCAGGTCTATACTAGACGCAATCGCTCGCTCGAGCGACTAACTCCTCGCTCGAGCGAAGACACAAAATTCTGGACAGCAACACTTGGTTTCCAACTCCAACCAACCTGTAACAAACCTGCCCAACACATCCTATAACTCAAGAATAGGGAATGAAAGGACGACAACAACATATATAAAAACGGAATCTACGGAACATAAGTCCGGATACAACAATCAACTGGGAAAAGACCGGGGTCGCTATAACCTCCCCCCCTTAAAAGAATTTCATCCCCGAAATTAAGCATAAGTTTTCGAAAACAAGTTTTTCTCAAATCCCATCAATATGACATTACCATAATGAACAACTTGACCCTATACCGGTCATTTCATCTCTTATCAAGAGGCATCTCACAATATGTATATAAAACAACATATATTACAACCTGCATCAGTATTATGCATTTTTCCTTTCAATTTCAACAGTTTTCAATATCATATTTAATTTCATGATAGACTCTAATTCAACAATATAATCATCAACATATGCAATGTTACACTAAACTTCCATTATGAGGCAAGTTTCAAAATACTCCGATTAAACCAAAACATTCTCAATGTTTTACAACTTAAGACATATATAAAACTCTTAAGTCCAACAATATTATGAAATCTAAATACAAGATTACATGTCAACAAACATGTCCGGATATTTCTCGCGGACTTCCAACTCATGCTCCCAAGTGGCTTCCTCCACTCCGTGATGTTTCCACAAAACTTTTACCAAAGGGATGGTCTTGCATCGCAAAACTTGATCCCGCCTATCCAAGACCCGAACCGGTCTCTCCTCATACGAGACATCTTCATCAACAACTAAGTCGGTCCAATCCAACACATGTGATGGATCCGGCTCATACTTCCGAAGCATACTCACATGAAACACGTCATGAACTCCGGATAACTGCGGTGGCAAAGCTAAACGATAAGCAGCCTCGCCAATCCTCTCAAGCATCTCGAAAGGCCCAAAAAACCGAGGGGACAACTTCCCACTCTTCCCAAACCTCATCAAACCTCGCCTAGGTGATATCTTCAAAAAGACGTGATCACCCACCACAAACACCAAAAGTCTCCTCCTACGGTCAGCATAAGATTTCTGACGACTCTGGGCTATAACAAGCCTCCTACGGATAAGCTCAACCTTCTCCGTCGTTTCCCTCACCAACTCCGGACCCAACAGAGGTGCATCACCCACCTCGGCCCAACAAATAGGAGATCTACACGGTCGGCCATACAAGGCCTCAAACGGTGCCATACCGATACTAGACTGGAAACTGTTGTTATAGGAAAACTCCACCAATGGCAAGTGCCTTTCCCACGACCCACTGAAATCAAGAACACAACCCCGAAGCATATCCTCCAGGATCTGAATAGTACGCTCGGACTGCCCGTCAGTCTGAGGATGGTAAGCTATACTAAAGGTCAACTTGGTGCCTAAAGCACTCTGCAAACTCTACCACAACCTAGCAGTAAAACGAGGATCTCTATCTAAGATGATTGTCACTGGGACCCCGTGCAACCTCACTATGTCCCGGATATACAAGTCGGCTAGATGATCTACCGAATCTTTCACGCGCATAGGAATAAAGTGCGCTGATTTAGTCAACCGGTCTACAACCACCCAGATAACATCACTACCCCGCTGAGTCCTCGGAAGACCTACAACGAAGTCCATAGTGACATGCTCCCACTTCCACTCGGCAATAGGCAAGGGTTGTAACAAACCCGCTAGTCTCTGATGTTCGGCCTTCACTTGCTGACAAGTAAGGCACTTAGACACGAAAGCTGCCACATCTCTCTTGATACCCCGCCACCAAAACTGGCGACCTAAATCCCGATACATCTTAGTACCTCCCGGATGCACCGCAAGGCGTGAATGATGAAACTCTCGGAGTACTTCCTCTCGGCAAGTCTCCGGCACAAACAAACGGTCTCGGTATCTCACACTCAGGTCGGGATACACAGACAAGCCCTTCTCAACTTTTCCATTGGAGATCTTCTCTCGAATGGATTCTACCTCAAGGTCACCTCTCTGTGCCTCTAACACTCGAGTCACAAGTGTAGGCTGCGCAACAACAGAAAACAAGGCCGCAGCCTCAATGGATTCGCCCAGAAGCAAATCAAACTCCCCAAATGCGCCCAATATCTTCCATTCTCAGATGGCTATACTAGCTACGTCACCAACAGATTTCCTGCTAAGGGCATCGGCCACCACATTGGCCTTCCCCGGATGATAATGCAATTCGAAGTTATAATCCTCAATGAACTCCATCCACCTCCTCTGCCTCAAGTTCAAGTCTTTCTGTGTAAACAGATATTTTAGACTCTTATGATCCGAGAATACCTTGAATCTCTCACCATAAAGGTAATGCCTCCAAATCTTCAAGGCAAAGATCACAGCTGCTAATTCTAGGTCATGGGTAGGGTAATTCTTCTCGTGTATTTTCAACTGACGTGAGCCATAGGCTACCACTTTCCCCTCTTGCATCAACACACAACCCAAACCCTCTCGTGAGGCATCACAATAGACTGCATAACCCAACTCTCTCTCCGGAATAATCAAGACTGGAGCGGTGGTCAGTCTAACTTTCAACTCCTGAAACGACTTTTCACAAATCTCACTCCATACAAATTTGGCTCCCTTCCGAGTCAATCTAGTCAAAGGCGAAGCTAACCTAGAGAAATCCTTCACAAACCAGCGATAATACCCAGCTAATCCCAAAAAACTGCGGATCTCAAACACACTCTTAGGCAGTGCCCAATCTTGCACTGCCTCAGTCTTAAATGTTTCAACAGATACCCCTTCCCTGGAAACCACATGGCCCAAGAACTTCACCTCCTCTCGCCAGAACTCACATTTCCCAAACTTAGCATAAAGCTTATGGGCTCTAAGTAACTCAAGCACCACTCTCAAGTGCTCCTCATGCTCCTCCTTTGACGGTGAATAGATAAGAATGTCGTCTACGAAAACGACTACAAAACGATCTAAGAATTCTCAGAAGATCCGGTTCATCAAATCCATAAACACTGCCGGTGCATTGGTGAGCCCAAATGGCATCACCAGAAACTCATAGTGGCCATACCGTGTACGGAATGCCGTCTTCGGAATATCTTCCTCCCTGACTCTCAACTGGTGATAGCCCGATCTCAAATCTATCTTAGAGAAGCAACGGGAACCCTTCAACTGATCAAACAGATCATCTATACGAGGCATAGGGTACTTATTCTTAACCGTTGCCCGATTCAATTTTCGGTAATCTATACAAAGTCTCAAAGCACCACCTTTCTTTTTAACAAAGAGGGCCGGTGCTCCCCACGGCGAAACACTAGGACGGATATAGCCCTTATCTAGCAACTCCTAGAGCTGAATCTTCAACTCAACTAACTTGGCTGGGGCAAAACGATAAGGTGCCATAGAAATTGGCGCCGTGCCGGGCACTAGGTCAATAGAGAACTCAATCTCTCGATGCGGTGGCAAACCAACAAGATCCTCGGGAAAGACGTCCGAGTACTCACAAACTACTCTTGGCAACACAGTCTGGGTCTCACCACACTCACCACTCTTAAAGCTAGCAAGTAGACCACTAAGCTCACTCCGCCCTCGTGGATCATACCCCGGTGGCAAAACACTACCAACCCGGTCCCCCAGAAAATGAAAACACTCCCCGCTCACGGTACAACAAGTGACCCTCTGGCGGTAGCAATCAATAACTGCTCGGTATGACGATAACCAGTCCATACCCAAAATAACATCAAAGCCCTTCATGGGCATAACTACAAAAGGAAATGGAAGCCTATGATCGGCAACCTCTATGTCGCAACCCCTAACTCCTTGTTTCAAGATCAATTCACCCCCAAGAGGTGACACTACACAAATAGGAGATGCTAACTGTGCTAACTGCAACTCCAAAACAGATGCAAATGCAGCAGACACAAAGGAATGAGATGCACCCGTGTCAATCAAAACGCTAGCTACTGAATTGCAAAACAAGAAGGTACCTCTCACAACAGATGGAGCCGGCACAAGATCCTGCGCGGTAACAGCATACACGCGCCCAGATGATCTCTGGTCAACCTGCTCACCCCTAGGAGTATAAGACTGCTGTACAGACTGGGACGATGAAGCCCCCTGATTGGCCCTCGAGGCCTGAACTGACTGAGCTGGCTGCTGACCCTGAGTCTGCCTCAGACCAAATGCACCAGGTGTGCCACCCAACTACGGGCAATACCTCTTCATGTGCCCTGCCTGACCGCACTGAAAACAAGAGAGCGGCTGACCTCTACCCTGACTCTGGCTCTGAGGTCGAGCCGAAGATGATGCTGCTCTCTGTACTCCTCCCCTCTGAGGACAAACTGGAGACTTGTGGCCCAGCTGGCCACACTTGAAACAGGTAATGTCTCCCTGGTTGCCTTTCCCCGAACTAGCACTCGGCACAGGAAAAGTCGATCTAGAAAAGTTACCCTGAGACTGCTGAGGGTTAAAACCCTTCTGTCTCCTACCATCACTCTGGCCTTCCTGACTCCTCTTGGAGCCTTTCTGCCCTTCCTCCTCCTCTTGCATCATGATCTCCATATGGGCTGCAGTATCAACCATACGTCCATACTCCTGAATCATAGTTCCCCCCAACTCTCAACTTGAGGCCACGCCTCAACTTCTTTTCGAACTCAATACAATGGTGTTCCTCAGACGCCACCAACTCAGGTGCAAACCTGGACAAGCTAGTAAATGCAGCCTCAATCTCGGCTACTGAAGAACTCGACTGCTTAAGCTGGCAGAACTGGTCTCTCAGCTTCTCCCTAACTGCTGGAGATAAAAATCGCTCCTGGAAAGCATTCACAAAAGCCTCCCATGTACCTCCTATGCGACCCTTAGAGAACTTCCACCACTGACCCGCATCCCCCTTCAGTTGGAAAGATGCCAAGGTCACTTTCAACCCCTTGTCTTCGATGCCAAGCATCTCAAACGTCTTCGTTGTCTGTTCAAGCCATTCATCTGCCTTAAGCGGCTCTTTAGGATCACCCACAAATTCATCCGGATTAGACCGGAAGAACTCCCTCTTCAGGAAGGAAAGGTCCTGCATCCGCAACAACAACCTGAGCCTGATTCTCAGCTCTGAGAATGCCTATTGACTCCCTGAATGCCCCTGCTATCTCTCGGGCTAAAACGCCCATAGCCTGCTGGCCTACTGGCTCGGCTACATTGGCCTGGTCAACTCCCTCCTGTACTGCCGGAATCTCCTCTGGCACAGGCACCTCCTACCTACCCGGCCTACCACGCCTACCGCGTCCTCATCCTCGTCCTGACATCCTAATAAAGGAAACAAAGACGTTAGCACATTAATAAATGTGCCGAAGCTAAACACTCGCGTCCTAATGCATTGGACAACAATAATTCATTCCACGTAAGCACATAATCACATAAGCACTTACGAATTTCATTCCTGGATAATGATAGTCCCGAGACGCTCCTAGAGTTCCGGTTGGAAACAGCATTGATCAAGTGCTTTTCCAACAAGACTCATAGAAACTCAAGGATCCAATCAACATCCTAGAAACTACATTCTATACCCACATAATTATATAAACATGTTCTCATATAAGCATATAACCGTACACTAAGTCTCTATCAAACGAGACGAACCCATTGTGATACTAATCACTTCCCACGTACCTAAAGTATTCAAACCCGGTACGCTCTGATACCAAGTTGTAACGCCCTCAAAATAAACCCATTATATATATATATATATATATATCATTGACATGCAATATTAAAAGAAAACAATTCATTATCTCATTCATCAGAGTATTATTACATAAAAACATTACATGTAACATCAAATTAAATGCCCTACGGGCTTACATCTTTCCAAGCCAACACTTGGACACAAAAATATGAGTTCTAACTCAAATACAAATAAAGCCCTAGGCTTGAATGTTTACATGTACTATCAAATAAAAACAATTAACTAAAGATAGTCTTCAAAATCCAAATCCTTCCAAGCTAAGTCCTTGGAGGTAGCTTATCACCTGGACCTGAAAATGATGTTCCCATATAGGGTGAGCCACAGCCCAGTAGAAATGTACTAAACCAAATATAAGCATTGAATAAAGTAATAGCATTCAATAGATGGTTAACCAAGATAATTAATTATAACATTATACAGTCTGATGACACTAATGTCTATGACACGTTTCACTTTCCATTATTATCAATATGGCTCAGAACCTGGCCAAACTTACAACAGTGAACTATATATATCATATTCACATTACTTCCAATATCAACCAAACAAATGAGACTCAGGCTCATATCAAAACACTTCATACTTCCCGTTTGATACACATTTTAGTGTTGTATCAATAATATGTAAAAACACTTCAATATCAATAAGCACACATAACAGTGATGCTAATGGAGTCCATCCCCTATCTCCTCCCAAACAAAATCCGGTTTAGAGGTCCATCCCCTATCTTCCCCTAAACCGTGGAGTACATCCCCTATCTCCTTCCACACAATATGCAAATGCAATGCTCAATCAATACACGTATTTTCTGCATTAATTCAATGGTCAAAATTAATGACTTAACCAATGTGATTAGTTTCAGTTCTCCCTAATCCACATGCAATGTCTACAACAATCACGACTATCCTCCACCGATAGCCCAAAACAGTTATTTCTAGACTGGAAATAAATATATCAACAATTCAATAGGCGAGTGATTTAAAATATCCAACTACACCATTAAATCAACAAATTCCTCAATTCACCTTAAATTAATTATACAAATTAATTCACTAAAAAACTAGGGTTTTTCCAAAATTACCAAAATACCCCCAACACATCGAAATACCAAAACTTAAAGCAAAACTTATAAGATGGAGTAGGAAATCCCTACCTCGAAGAAAATAACACAAATGGAGAAGACGGAAATGACGACCCAAACTCCAAAGTGCTCCAAATCCACAAACTCTCATATTAAAATGTAGCTCTCGACTTACTCTATCTATTTAACAAAGGATCTAGGGTAGAAAAACACTTTAAGTAGATCAAACCTAAGAGAGAAGGTGAGTAGAGAAAGAGAGAACTCGGAACTAGGGTTTTACGATCAAAAGATGTGAAAAAAAACGTTTTAAAAACCGCTGCTGCGTATTTAAACTGGACAGGCTCGCTCGAGCGAAGACTTGGTCGCTCGAGCGACTAGACACAAGAAGTACTCGCTCGAGCGAAGGAAAGCTCGCTCGAGCCAACAATACGATGCTTCAGGTCTGCAACCCAGAAGCACGCTCGAGCGACAGAATTCTCGCTCGAGCGAAGGACTCGAAACTCGCTCGAGCGAAGAAAAGCTCGCTCGAGCCAAGAAACCCTGCTTTCAGGTCTATACTAGACGCAATCGCTCGCTCGAGCGACCAACTCCTCGCTCGAGCGAAGACACAAAATTCTGGACAGCAACACTTGGTTTCCAACTCCAACCAACCTGTAACAAACCTGCCCAACACATCCTATAACTCAAGAATAGGGAATGAAAGGACGACAACAACATATATAAAAACGGAATCTACGGAACATAAGTCCGGATACAGCAATCAACTGGGAAAAGACCGGAGTCGCTATAACAACTGTTTGAAAAAATTTCCCAACTCAAAATGTGTGGTCCCAATCTCCTTGGAAAGGTATCCACGCATCCCAATTGGAAGTAGTCGTTGTAGAAAGACATGACAATCATGAGTTTTGAGGCCAGCTAATTTTCCATCATGAGCAGTGACACAATTGGATATATTTTCTGCATAGCCATCAGGGTACTTAATCGATTTCAAGAAATCACAAAAACCTTGTCAGTCTATTGAGGACAATGTGTATGATGCCGGAGGCTTCTCAAATTAGCCATTGGAACGCCTCTTCAAGTGTAACTCCTTTCATATCCATATGTCTTCTAGATCCAAGCGTGCTTTATCCGTGTCCTTGTTCTTGCCATCAATGCTCAGTAGTGTCTCAACCAGATTGTCACATATATTCTTCTTTATGTGCATGACATCAAGGTTGTGTCGAAGCTTCAACGTTTTCCAATAGGGTAGGTCAAACATAATGCTTCTTTTTGTCCAACTGGAAGGTGGATTTTCATTCCGTTATCTTTTTCGGTTGTTTGGATGCTTTCCATATGGCCTGTATGTCCCCGAATCAATTTGCTGCAGTATTTGTTCTCTCGATAACTCCACAGGTTTGGACTGATGCTCATTTTGACCATTGAAGAGCTTATTTCTTCGCCAAATATGGTTCTCGAGCAAGTGGTAGCGCGCACCCATATACCCTATCTTACTTTGTAGACGTTGAAATTATGCATCCATGTTACAATTAGGGCAAGCCAAGTAACCTTTTGTAGTCCAACCAGACATGGTACCATATGCAGGGAAATCATTGATGGTCCACACGACTGCTGTAGGTGTTTTAAATATTTGACTGTTTGAGGCATCATATGTTTGCATACCATGCTCCCACAAATTCATTAACTCCTCTACTAATGGTTGCAAGTAAACATCGATATCTCTTCCAGGGGCGGATGGATCGGGAATAAGCATTGGCATCATCATAAATGGCTCTTTCATACACTTCCACGGGGGAAAATGTGCTCATATTTCCAAACGGATTGAAACCATTCGTGGCAAGCCCTAACCTTACATGCAGTTCCACATAAAATGTAGGATGCTGCATATCAAAGTCCTTCCATGCCTGACCATCGGTTGATGCCCTAACATTCCATCATCCACACTCTTCTCTTTGTGCCATCTCATATCTGCGACAGTCCTTTTCGACATGTACAATCTTTTCAACCATGGTGTCAAAAGAAAGTACCTCAATATTTTGTGAGAAATCTTTTTACCACTCTTATTGTTGAACTTGTATCTAGACTCCTTATATGTAGGGAAATTCTCCAGTTTTGCATTGTCCTTCCAAAACAAAATACAGTCATTCTTGCATGCATGAATGGGCTCGTATCCCAAACCCAATTCACGTAAGAACTTTTTCGCTTCATAAAGGGTTCATCGAACAATTTCATTACACTTTGGGAGAATGTCTTTGAAAACTTGCATAACCATATCAAAAGATTTGTTGCTCCATTTATTGTACACCTTAATATGAAGCATCTTAATAACGAAGGACAACACGAAAAACTTTTCACACTCCGGGTACACTTTGTGTCGAGCATCATCAAACAACCTAATGAACTTCACTAAATTTTCTCTCTCCAAGCTATTAGGTTCTTCGTTGATATGATCATCCATGAGGCCACTCATGTAAATCTCTTCCAACATAGTAGGCAACTCGCCCAAATTATCGTCAATGTCAAAAATTGCAGCTCCATATCTTTCACCATCATCATTTGATACACTAGGCTAATCATGACACAATGAAACATGTTCCCCATGGTGCACCCAAGTTCTATAAGAACACGCGATTCCTCTTCGAATCAAGTGCAGCCATACAACTTGTCGACTATATTTTGTGCCATTCAAACAATCGACACACGGACAACGAATGTTATTGTGTGGGCCTAAATCCTTCATAGCAAAGTTAATAAATGACTTAACACCTTGTTGGTACTCTTTACTTTTTAACCTATCTTTTATCATCATCCAACTCTTGTCCATCTTTTGAACCCTACAAATCAAGCAAAGATTAACGTAGGAATGGATAACAAATAAACAAAAATACTCAACAATCGAATTGCGTATCTTTTATCATCATCCAACTCTTGTACATCTTTTTCGACAAAAGTTTTAGTTTTCACTTATTTGTAACATAGATTAAAATTTGGAAACATATGGTTTAAGGATTGTATTCAAAAGTTAGGGTGAAACAACTAACTATTTGGACTATACAAGTACAACGTAAACAAGGAGAGGTAAAAAAGAATGAGAAAATTCACCAAACACAACCATCGTAAGTAGAATAACAACCAAGCTATCATCAAAGGTTATGAATTATAGTAAACAACCGAAGCTTAAATGCTTGTTCCACTGTGGATGAAGTAGTACAATGTTCCTTAGGAGCAAATATGGTTTACTAGAAGCAAACTTACTTTTGTTATAGAAGCAAACTTACAAAAGTGTGATGTTTGCAAGGGTTTGGTTTCATAAGCAAAAGACATTTCATCCTCCCTCTTATACTCGCAATAGTGGACAATGAAGAAGACTCAAACACAAAAACTAACAATGTAGAATGTAGTGAAGAAGAAAAAGAGGAAAGCTGATATGCAAGTCCTCAACAAATATAAACATTGTGATAAACAAAGAAAGGGCACAAGGTCCTCCATCTCTTCTATATCTATTGTCTTTGAAATCCTCAAATCTTGTGAAATGGGAGTTTTAGGTAATAGCAAATTCACTTCTATGCAAGAGTTGCCATGGCAAAAGAATGTTCTAAATTATTCTCAAGGCATACCCAACAAGGATAAGAAAAATGACCACCAAAGAATCCACATTGTGATAAGCTAAAAATTTATGTCATAACTCAAGCTAATGAAAGACCGACTAGGACTTTTGAGGATGGCCATAAAATATGACAATTTGGGTGAAGTAGGATTATAAAGAAAATACAAACAAAATTTATATATAAAAAAAACGCACACATAATGATGTATCTTATTTATATTATTTAATAAAAATTAAAATGTCTATCAATTTAGTTTATAATTATAAAAATAACATTATTTCATGAATTTTGCCTTTAATATCATTTTTGTTTTAGTAATGGAGCATCAATCTCCTTGTATTGTCTTTCAAGTGTTAGATGAGACTTTTGCACTATATTTGGCAAACTTTATGAAAAGAATGATACAAGACATGAGCAATGTGGAGACCAAATATCTCCATTTATTTATGATGTCTTTAGCATAAATAACCAAACATATACTTATTACTAAAAAGGTCATTGTTGACTTGGTTTATTGCATTTAAATCCTTGTATATATAGATGATTATTTTGAGATTCTAAGATTATTATAATATTGTAAGATTTAGTGAGATAGTTGGTGAGAGAAAGAACCAACTCATTGTAATCTCTAATTCATAATGAAACTTGATAGACAGAGATTTATAACCAAACCACGTAAATGTTGTTAAGTGTTTATCATGTTTTCATTGTTGTCATATTTGTTGGCTTTTTGGCTTTTCGAAGGGTATTTTTGTAAATGCGAGCGTGCCAGCAAGGATCAATCAGTCCTTACAGAAATTATAATTGCCAACCAATTATCAGACGATTGTGTTTTAGTTCTTTCAGCCTCAATGAAGAGGACTTTTACTGGTGGCTTGATTTAGGAGAAATTAAGAGAAATAACAGTTAATATGAAGAACAATCGAAGTATTTCATTAAAATGAACACTTACAATAGTCCAAACTCAGCCTCGAAGAGGTTTACAATAACAGTCTACTTGAATCTACTTGAAACTACTCCTATGAATCGAAGTGCAGTGCGAGTATTTAAAGTGCAGGTGTTTAAAGAACAGGTATTTAAAGTGTAGGAATTTAAAGAACAGGAAATGTAAAACTGGAAAAGAAAATATGAAGTAAAGACTGGTTTGTATGATCTGACTCTGGGGGTTTTTTCTGGGGGCTTCCTTGCTATTTATACTTGTTAAGGATACCTTCAAACTGCACTTCAAACCGTCGAACTGCTCCTCCATGATCGCTGATCATGCTGCCTTAGAAGTAGTTCCACTACGCCATCACTTGCAGTTGGGCTTCCCTCCTGTATTTGAATTTGAATATGGGTAACCGTTGAAGCCACGTCACCTTGCATCTCTTTACTGATCTAGTGCTACTCAGATCACTTGAGAACCAATATTCATTACCACGTGTACGATTAGGATCGAAGATTGGAATCATCTTCCCATAATACCCTTATTCTGCCACGTATCGAATTGTAATTGGCTTTTACAAAATATGTAGCCAACATTACCCCCTGCACTAATATACCCAATACTGGGTGATATTAGTGGATCAAAGCTTTTCCCGCGCTTTTGGAACGTGCATGGAATCCATCTTCAGGAAACACAACCGTCATCTATTTGGTGATCATTTGCATTAACTCTCAACTTGTTGAACATCCCAATACCTTTAGCATTCGAACGGACTATGGCTCAATCAACTTCTCACTCTATTGATCAAGCATATGAAGAGCCATTGAGTAATGCTGTTTCCCCTCGAAAGAATCTCCACGCATTCATTAGCCACCTTTACCCGCCCTTCTATATTCAGGTCATGGAGGCTTTTGCAGATTATCAACCTTTGGACTACGAACACATTGCCCTTAATCCTTCGGTTTACAAATTTACAGATACAAGAAGTTCTTCCTCTAAACTCCCCTTGTACTTTGAACGAACTATTCTCAAGCCTTTGCTTCAACCAACTGCAAATATGGACTTGGGAAGTTCTTCTTCACAAACCTCTGCTTGGGATGAAGCTATAACTTCTTCATCTTCTGGGGTTTCCGGATGGACAAGCTGGTCAGCACCTAAGTCCTAGGACTTGAGGGAACGAATCAATCACCATTTTGTTGAGTTCGCTGACCCTTTAGATTTTCCTTTTTACGCTCAAAGCTCGGTGGTCAATCCTTATGTGCCCATTGACCTTCGACGTAGTTTGGAGGAGAACCTTCTTGTGGCATGGTACATATCCTCCATGCCCACAAAGTCGGTGCTTGTTGCCCGACGCCCAGAAGAGGCTCAAGGGTACAACCCATCATTTTTAGCCGAGAAGGCGAAGATTTGCTCCTCTGACTGGCTTGACTATATTAATGCCTTTGTTCCTTCTGCTCCCATGCCATCTCTCATAATAGAAGCATCCACACCTTCTTCTCCATCCTCCGAAATAGAACTAGCTATCCCTTCTCCTCCACCAACGCTTTCCTGGACAGAGAAACTAAGGCTTGCCCTCCCCATGAATGAAGTCGTTCCACCTTACAAACCTCCGACAATCCCTACTCCAGCTGAGCGGAAAGAAGCTCAACTTCTGCTTGCAGCTTTCTCCCACCTGCCCTTCAATGTTCTTGAGGACGAAGTCCCTCTCAAGAACTTTCAATGGGCTTGTGATATTCTGACTAGGGGCCATGTTCTTAATCCCATTGCCCAAGCAGAACTTTATATGTTCCTCGACCAACTCCCAGTGCTCCTCCACTGGCATCGAAATTCCATGGTTACTACACAATCTCTGGACCAACTCTCATCTCTCCGAATTCAAGCCCAGTACGAAGCAGAGAACTTCATCGAAGAGTTCGATGACTTCAAAAATAAAGATTCTGCGTATTGGGATGATTTGGTTATAAATGCGTTGGAACAAAAATTGAGGGAAGAGGCTTTCGAAATAAAGGCTGAGGAGCTCTACTATGAAGTGAGAACACACCAACTTATGCAGCCAACATTAGAGGAGATAGAAGATATAATAAAGAAAGAACAAACATTCATTGATCATTGTTGGACAAAGTTTCATGATCTTGTTATTTATTCTATTCCTTATTTTTATGAGCTTGAATTTGTACCCAGATAGGGTTACTTAATGTAATTGTCTTGGCTTTAATACAAACAAAGTCCTTCTGTATTTGACATTGTTTGACTCTGTTTCCTTTTGTCTTTAAAAGCCAACTTCGTAGCTTTGAATTGAACAATCTCATCCTTTGAATCTGGACTCAACTGTTTAATGAAACGCTAAAAGAACCAACATGTCTTTTCCCAATTTATGGAGTAAAGTTGACAATTCTGGCTGATTTAATGCTTTGAATTTTAACAACATTACCCCTCAAAACTAACTATAACCAATATATGGTTATGGTTAATATAGCCAATCAATTTCAAATTGACCATTTTTGCTTCGAAGAGCAATCCATACTGTTTTGGTTCAAAAAGCAATTCCTTCTTATATATATAAAAACCAACGATTGGTTTTAATGCTTCGAACAGTGCTTCTCATCCTTAAAGGATCCAAGGAGTTGCTTCGAAGGTCGTTACTTTGATTAATAACCCTCAAACAGGTCTTTAAACCCTTTGAAGTGGACCAATATTCGAGCATTCTAGCATTTTAAGCATGTAGTACTTCGAAACCGGCTTCAATATTTCGAAGCCGTTGTCCTTTGGCTTTTGGCGCCAAAATTTGGCTTCGAAGCCAAATGTTTTACTTCAAAGTTGACTTCAGTATTTGGGCTGTGTTTTTCCCTCCAAAATTATCAATATTGAAGGAAACTCTTCGTATTCGTACTTTTAGTACTTAACGACTTACGCAATATATTTTTCAGACACAAAGCTTTTTTTAAAAACCCCTTTGTTTCGTGTTCTGAAATCACTTGCTCTTTCAACACACAAACCCTACCGATCTTCTGTTAACCTTCTTTTCCTTACTACTCGCTATTAATGGATCCTGCCTCACTGAAAGTGCCCGCTGGCGATCATCTCAGCCCTACCATGGCTCTGAAGAAATGTATTGATGAAGAAATTGCCAAACTTACGACTGGTGGACCAAGCAACATAGATGGGCGTCTCTTCGTTTCTCGCCACATCAACAAGCAAGAATATGTTCTTGGTCCTATTTTTTGGGAAGCTCCTACTGAACTCGCAGCTCTATACCCTCGCTTGGAGGACCATTTCCTTCTCTATAAAAGAGGGCTTGATTGGCGGAACTGGAGAGTGAATCATCCTCACCGTTGCTGGCCGACATTGAGGACTGAATGGGAAGAATGGTATGACAGAGTAGTGCCTGCGAGAGAAGATGACCTGTGCCCTTCGTCTTTCAGGTTCATTATTCCTGAGGACCCTTTTTTGATTCCTGCTGCCTTATGCTTCTGGAATACGGCTTTTAATTTCTTCCAATTTCGGTGTGGCATGATGGCCCCCACCGTGCTTGATATTTGCCATCTCTTAGGGCTTTCACCCCATGGTTCTCCTTTTACTCCCAACTACCCAGACCTTCCTGTCAGATTTTCTCTTCCAGCCCTAAACTCCTCTTATAGTGACTTCGTAAAGGCTGAAAATAAAAGGGAAGGTCCTATGAGGGATAGAGAATTATTTTCCTTTATCTTATACTGGTTATGCAAATTCCTCTTTTGCACTTCATCTCAGAGGATTATGCCTGAGTTTGCTCCTCTTTCGAAGGCACTTGTCATGAAAAAACACATAGCTCTGGCTCCCTATCTTTTAGGTCATATCTACAGAGCATGTTCCCAATTTTGCGAAAAACCTCTTGATGCTAACCAAGGAGGTCCCCTCTGGGTGCTTCAACTCTGGCTCTTCGCCTATTTCACTAACCTACATCCCAAGTGTCTAAGATTCCTTGTTCAGGATCCTAGTACTTACGGGGAAAAGTATGCTAGGATTACCCTTTATCCTGCTTCCTTCGCTTACTACTTTACCTTCTTTTACCAACTCCCTATCTCTCCATCTGCCTCCTTCTTCTGTCCTTTCGAAGCCAATAAAGGACCAACCTGGCTGCAAACTTTTCTGGCCGATAAAGAATGCTCCATTTCTCCTCATAAAGATATGTGGGCCTCTATACTACTACCAAGGGAATTGTTCATTGGCAGTTTAAACCCTCGAGCCTACAAATGCATATCTGAGGTGTACTGCCCTTCTCAATTTGCCAGACAATTTGGACTCACTCAAGGGATACCAGTTCCTCTTTGCAGTCTCTCAAATGTCCACCTCACTGCCAGAGACTTGAGAATATCCAAATCCAGACTAGAGACGGCAATTCTCAAATTGCTGAAGAACTTGAATGAGTTCCAATTTGTCCCCTTTCTTCCATATGGCTTGGTCTTGAAAAGATTCCAAAACTGGTGGACAGTCAATATGGAAATGCGCCTATCTATACACCCCATGACTTGCTGGTAGGATTGTGAGTGCCTTCGAAGGCTAAGTCAGCGACAGCTAGGAACATTTCCCCTCTTCCTGAAGCTGCTACAATTACTCCTGCAGCTTCACCCCCTCCAGCTAGAGTTACCAGAGCTGCTTCGAAGAAGGGTAAATACTTTCAGATTCTCTCTCTTTTTTTTCTTTTGAATCTTTTGTTTGTTTCCTTTATACTTATGTTCTTTGGTGCAAGGTTTCCGCAAGAAGAATCTCCTAAGAGAGCTGAAACTTTAGCTACTCTAAAAAAGAAACAACAACAGAAACAAAAAAAAAAAGGAAGCTGATCCTCCCTTCTGAGGAATCTGAATCTTTGGTAGAAGAAGAGGTTGAGCAAGAGCAAGAAGTGCCCTTACAAAGAACAAAGAGACAAAAGGTGGCTGCCTCCCCTTCTGATACAATTGAGCATCCTTCTCTCGAGGCAACCACTATAGTAATGGAGAAAGAACTAACCTCTGAAAAATCTGAACCCCAAATTGAAGAAAGAGAGATCGAAAAGGAACCAGTAGTATCACCACCAAGGAGAAAGAGGAAGAAGGTGACTGTTTCTGCTGCTGACTTGGTTGAGGACCCGCTTCATGAAGCAGCTGCCAAGACAGTAGGACAGGAACATTCCAAGGCAATAATCGTTTTTGAGAGGGCTGAGAAGAGACGGCAGCAACAGTTTCTGAGAGATGAAGCTACTGCTGCTGATGCATTACAAAGAGAAGCTGCACGAAGACAACAAACTATCGAGCATTATTCCCTTCGCAGCTCTCCCATCACTGCCAACACTTCTGAAACAAGTAATTTCTTTCATATTTCTACTGTTTTCCCTTCGTTAGCTTTTGTATTGAAGTTTGACATTGCTCTGCATTTCTTCCCTTTTGCAGCAACAATTATCTTCCCCATGAGGCCTATTCCAGTTTCAGTTGAAGTTGATCAGATGCAGAATGTGAAGACTATTCAAATACTGCTTCCACTTCCCAAGCCTAC
Source organism: Camellia oleifera (assembly GCA_022316695.1). NCBI lineage: Eukaryota > Viridiplantae > Streptophyta > Magnoliopsida > Ericales > Theaceae > Camellia > Camellia oleifera. The sequence continues at coordinate 155,419,591 of CM039317.1, read as the reverse complement.
ACTTTCTATACCTTCTTTAAGCCACAGCATTCCTGCATCTCTTCTTCTTGGCTTAGAGCCATACCTCCCTTTTTTGGCCCTTGACCTACCTCAGTCCACTTTTCCGTTGAGCCTTGCTCTTCCTCCGTCCTTCACAGAAACTCCAACTGCTACTCCATTCCCAATGGCAGTTGATTCTTCCACAGAGGGTGCTGATAGTTCTTCAATTCATGGTTCATCACCTATGCCTACTTCTAGCCCCTCTTCACTTGATTCGTTGCTGGCTAAGACCATAGAGGCTGCCAAAGATGCTCCATCCATTTCTCCTATCCCCATGCAGCCCTCTGTGACCTCCACCACAACACTATCTATGCCCTTCATGTCCAGGGATGAGGTAGACATCTTCGATGGAAGACTAGCTAGTCTCTTCGACATACCTTCTACCTCTCTAACATTTAGTGCTGAAGCTGAGCTATTAGTTTTGGCTGACTCCTTACTGGAAATCTTCGAGAGTCTTCCTTCCTCCAGCAGCAAACCTTCTACACCTTCAATAGATCTGGACGTATGCCTGGAACTGCTGACTTCCTTTTCGAGAATCCCTTTCGAGGCTCTACAAAGGCCTATCATCAGAAATGGGTTTCTTCAGTGCTGTAACATTGCTGAGCAGTCTGGCCTGAATGTCTCAAGTCACCTATCCCAGGCTGCAGCCACTATTGACTTCTATATCAGCATTTGTCATGCTGCCAATGCTGCGAATGAGAAATTGGCTAGGGATCAGAGTTTTGTTTCTCAAGTGCATACCGAAGTATCAGATCTCAAGGAACAACACTCTTCTGCCTCCCAGTTTCGAATTCAGCTGCTGGAGAAGAAAGCTTGACTTGAGGAGGAACTAGCTGCAGTAAACCAGGCCTTGGTTCGAACTGACACTAAATTGCAAATCACCAACCAAGAACTGGCCGATCGAAAAGAAGACATGGCTGCAGCTATTCTCCTGTTTCCATCACTTAGTAATAGGAAATCTGTTGTAAAAAAACAATTGAAACATTGTAATGATTTTTGGGCCAATTTGTGGCACAATGTACTTAATTCTTTATGAAAAATCAAATTCTTATCTATTATCTGAGTATCTTATATTTTTGTACATAATGTTTATTTTATTCCTTGTGTTTCCCAAATGGTTGGAAAATAAGGCTTCAAATATCTGCCATTAATCTTTTTGGGATGTACATAGCCATTCAAATTTCTTAAATGGTATGCTCCAAAAGGCAGAACTCTATGAATTTGATATGGTCCTTCCCAGTTAGGTGACCATTTGCCAAACTTATGGCTTTTAATTCCTATTGGGAGTATTGTTTTCCATACTAAGTCACCTTCATCAAAGCCAATATGCTTGACTTTCTTATTATAATTCTTGGCTGCTTTCTTCTTTTGAAAAAGAATGCTATTGAACGCCAAAATCCTGGCTTCATCTATGCCTTCTAATTCCAAGCACATACTTTGATGGTACTGCTCAGGATCTAACTGATCTTGGCATCTTACCCTCAAAGATTTAACATTAATTTCCACAGGTAAAACTGCATCATGCCCATATACTAAGGCATAAGGAGTAACTCCTGTACTTGACCTTGGTGAGGTTCTGTAAGCCCACAAAACATCCAACAAAAGGTTATGCCAATCCCTAGGATTATCTTCCACAACCTTTTGTATTCCCTTTTTCAAGGACTTATTGGATGATTCAGCTTGACCATTGGCTTGTGCATAATAGGGTGTGGAATTAACAAGGCTAATTCCAAACTCTGCCACAAAAGATTTTACCATTTTCCCATCGAACACAGTCCCATTATCAACTGTTATGGTTTGTGGGATGCCAAATCTATGGATCAGATCTTTAATGAACCCAATGACCTCTGTCTGGTCTACAGCCTTGTATTGCTTAGCTTCGACCCACTTAGTGAAGTAGTCAGTGGCCACTAGAATGAAACAATGATGCTTCGAAGAAGGTGGATGTATTTTTCCCATCATATCCGTGGCCCATCCTCTGAATGGCCAAGGCTTCACTACTGCATGTAGGTCAGTTATGGGCACATGCCTTATTGTGCCATGTTTTTGGCATGCCTGGCAACCCTTTGCATATTCTATGCAATCTTTAAGAATAGTTGGCCAATAGTAGGAATGCCTTCGAAGCAACCATCTCATCTTTACACCAGGTTGATGAGCACCACAGATGCCTTCATGAACCTCAGCCATGGCTGTTAATGCTTCTTTTGGGCCTAAACATTCCAACAATAAGCCATCTCCCCCCTTTTTGTAGAGAGCATTACCATATATCATGTATTGCATAGACTGCAATTTGACTTTTCTGCTGGCCTTCGAAGATGGACCAGCCAAGTACTGCATTATTGGATGCCTCCAATCTTGTTCTTGCAAGTCATTATGGTTGACTTCCAAGACCACATTCCTTTTATTCCAAGGTTGTATTAATTTCTGATATGTTGTTTGGCTTATGTCCCTTTGGGTATTATCCCTTCTCTTGAAGTTCGAAGCTTTCTGAGCCACATCATTAGCTCTATTGTTCAAGAATCTTGGAACATGAGTTACATTTGCTATTTGAAATTGAGAAAGCAGATGTAATGCAACAACATAGTATGGTAAAATGCTTATGCTTTGACACTTGAAAATCCCTTTCACTTGGTTAACTACCAATTGAGAGTCCCCAAATATGTCAACTGCATGTACTTGTAATCCAATAAGGATTTCTAGTCCCACTATTAAGGCTTCGTATTCAGCCTGATTATTAGAACAGCTAGCTTCATCCACTCTGAAACCATGTGTGGTTTCTACCTCTTGTGGAGACTTAATCACAATACCAATTCCAATTAACCCATTGGCCTTCGATCCATCGAACCACATTTGCCATGGCTCAACACTAGCCATACCAAGTTCCATTATCTCTTGGCTCTCTGTTTGAGATGGATGATCTGCCAGAAAATTGGCTAAAACTTGCCCTTTTACTGCCCTTTGAGGGACATATTCTAAATGAAATTCTGATAAGGCTAGTATCAACTTGCCAATTCTTCCCCTCAACATAGGTCTAGATAACATGTACTTAACCAAATCTGTGGTTGCAATTACCAAGACAGTTGTAGGTAAAAGATAATATCTTAATTTCATTGCAGCAAAATACAAAGCAAGACACAGCTTTTCAACAGCTGAATATTTACATTCACAAGAATTTAAAAACCTACTAAGGTAATAAACAGCTTGTTCCTTGCCTTCTTCATTGTCTTGGGCCAAGAAAGCTCCCAATGAATCTTCTGCTACAGCTATGTATAACTTCAAGGGCTTATTCCCTTTCGGTGGCATCAGCACTGGAGGGTTGGCCAAGTAGACTTTGATACCTTCGAAAGCAATTTGATGCCCTGCTGTCCACACAAATTCTTCTTCATCTTTCAGCCTTAACAAGGAAGAAAATACTTTAATTTTCCCTGCAGTGTTAGAAATAAACCTTCGAAGAAAGTGAACCTGCCCCAGGAACCTTTGTAATTCTTTCTTACTTGATGGAGGCCTAGCTTCAATGATGGCTTTAGCTTTATTCTGATCAATCTGTATTCCTTTCTTGTGCACTACATAACCCAAGAAGTTTCCAGATGATACACCAAAAGCACACTTAAGAGGATTAAGTTTCAACTTGAACTTCCTCATTCTTTCAAAAGCTGCTTCTAAATGAAACAAATGCTCCTCCATGGATTGGGATTTCACCACAATGTCATCAATATAACACTCTAGATACCCTCCAATGAGATCATGAAAGATAGTGTTCATAGCCCTCTGATATGTAGCCCCAGCATTCTTCAGTCCAAATGGCATTTTAACCCATTCGAAGGTGCCAATATTCCTAGGATATCTGAATGCTGTCTTGTGGATATCCTCCTCTGCAATGCATATTTGGTTATAACCAGAGTGGCCATCCATCATTGATAAAACTTGATGCCCTGCTGAACTATCTACCAGCAGATCCACTATAGGCATAGGGTACTCATCTTTAGGAGTTGCTAGATTTAAGTTTCTGAAATCGATGCATACCCTCATTTTGCCATTCTTCTTAACTACAGGCACAATATTAGATAGCCATTCAACATACCTGGCTGTCCTAATAAAGCCTGCTTTGAGTAGTCTAAGAATTTCTTCCTTGACTTTCTGAATTACTTCTGGACTCATCCTTCTTGGTTTCTGCTTGTATGGCTTGAAATTAGGCCTCATAGGGAGCCTATGTAACGCCCTCAAAATGGAGATACTAAACCAACAATATTCACATGCTATGATATATAAAAGGTCCACGTCCTTCCATTCATCAGAGTTCTATTACAAAAAGATATTACATGTTAACAACAAAAGCAAATGCCCTACGGGCTTACAGCTTTCCAAGTTAACACTTGGTTACAAGAAAGTAGAGTGCTAACTCATTTACACATTAAGCCCTAGGCTTGAATTTACATGTAACACTGCAAAAGGAAAGACAACCAGAAAGTCCGTCCGCCACTAGCCTCCCAAGCTAAGTCCTTGGAGGTGGCATGCTACCAGTACCTGAAAATGATGTTCCCATATAGGGTGAGCCACAGCCCAGTAGAAATATACTAAACCAGTTATAAATAATGACTCAAAGACTAACAATTGATAGATGGCCAACTCTTTTACATTCTTTTATCACTTCAACAAATATAAACAAAACAGATATATTCACACTTTCCATGACAAGCATACATGCTCTGCCAATATTTTCTAGATAAGCATACATGCTCTATCTACGGAGTTCATCCCCTATCTCCTCCCAGTAACATCCGGTTTAGAGGTCCATCCCCTATCTTCCCCTAAACCGCGGAGTACATCCCCTATCTCCTCCAGCACAACACAATGCATATATATATACAACAATTATACACATCACATATCGATACATAAAATCAATGTATTCTTTCCATCGTCATAATCCATGACCCAATTCTATCTCAATTCCTCATTTTCCACAATTAATTATTCAAATTAATTAATCAATGTAATTAGGACATTTCCATAATTAACATTACCACCCTTAGGTTCCAATTCCACTAATGTTTCAACATTAATTCCATGTTTCTATACCAAACATGCTTCTAGGTTTATTATAGACAAAACCCCAAACTTTTGTAAAATTACACAATGGCCCAAAGTTTCCCAAAATTTCACAATTACTACCAACATATCAAAATGCTAAAATTCAAGGACAAAATCTATAAAAAGGAGTAGGATATCCCTACCTCAAAAGATGAGCTCCAAAGGAGAAGGACCCAAAACCAAAATGCTCCAAACACCAAACTATTCGGATCAAAATGACGCCCTCGACGATCAACACCCTTTTTGTGAAGACAAAAAGTGAACAACACACTCTAACTAGATCAATACTTAGAGAGAAGTTATGGTTTTTGAGTGAGAAGCTCTGAAAATGGTGTTTTGGTAAAGTAAGAGAAAGAAGATAAGTCAAAAAAGTGATTTAAAATGCCCAGTCCCACTCAGTTATACGACAGGTCCGCTCGAGCGTAAGACTCTCCGCTCGAGCGTAAAGACACATAAAACAGGTTCCGCTCGAGCGCAACATTATCCGCTCGAGCTCCAAGACACAGACACAAAGTTTGTCCGCTCGAGCGTAGATCCCAGCCCGCTCGAGCGCAGGTCTCCCCCTCCCAGAACTCTCACCAAAAGCATACTGTGCGCTCGAGCGCACAAAGACCCGCTCGAGCGCATAAATCACACTTGCAGAAGTTTTGCAGGTGCACGAAATACTGAAAGGGTGCATTCTCCGCTCGAGCGCCAAAACCTCCGCTCGAGCGTACAAGCAACAACAACCCATCCGCTCGAGCGCAAACATGTCCGCTCGAGCGGACCAGTTAAAACCTGGGCAACTAGACTTGGTTCTAAAGCTTAACCAACCTGTGACAAACCTGCCCAACACATCCTGTAACTCAAAAACAAAGCAAGAAAGGACGTAAATAAGACAATACTCAATTACCGACATCCACGGACACATGTCCGGACCACTGTACAACAAGGGGTAAACCCGGGACCGCTATAACCTCCCCCCCTTAAGGAATTTCGTCCCCGAAATTTAAACAAGTTTTGAAAGGCAAGTTTTCCTCTCCTTTAAACAATGTCATATCACAACATTACACAATTCGACCCATTACCGGTCATTCCATCTCTCATCAAGAGGCATTTAACAATATATACATTTCCACATGCATTTTCCTTCCATTTCAACCATTTCCCACATAGATGGTTTACAATTCATATCATAAGCAATAATCATGATACAATTCAATTTCTATAATATGGCCAACATATGCACTATTATAATCAACTCCCATAACAAGGCAAGTTCTACGACATTTACATTAACCAAAACATACACCATGTTTTACAACTTAAGACATTTCAAATGTTCTTAAGGTTCATTACAATTACAAAATTGCAACACTTGATTACACATCAACAAATAAGTCTGGATACTTCTCACGGACTCCCAACTCACGTTCCCAAGTGGCCTCCTCCACTCCGTGATGTTTCCACAAAACCTTAACCAAAGGGATGGTCTTACCACGCAGGACTTGATCCCGCCTATCCAAGACCTGAACCGGTCTCTCCTCATACGAGGCATCCTCATCTACCTCTAAGTCGGTCCAATCCAACACGTGTGATGGATCCGGCTCATACTTCCGAAGCATACTCACATGAAACACGTCATGAACTCCGGCCAACTGTGGCGGCAAAGCTAAACGATAAGCAACCTCGCCGATCCGCTCAAGGATCTCAAAAGGACCAATAAACCGAGGGGATAACTTCCCACTCTTCCCAAATCTCAACAAACCCCGCCTAGGTGATATTTTCAGAAAGACGTGATCACCCACCTCAAACTCCAACGGTCTCCTCCTACGGTCAGCATAGGACTTCTGACGACTCTGGGCTGTAACAAGCCTCCTACGGATAAGCTCAACTTTCTCCGTCGTCTCCCTAACCAACTCCGGACCCAACAAAGGTGTGTCGCCCACCTCGGCCCAACAAACTGGAGACCTACAAGGTCGGCCATACAAGGCCTCAAATGGTGCCATACCGATACTAGACTGAAAACTGTTATTGTAGGCAAACTCCACCAGCGGTAAGTGCCTCTCCCATGTCCCACTGAAATCAAGGACACAACCCCGAAGCATATCCTCAAGGATCTGAATGGTACGCTCGGACTGCCCATCAGTCTGAGGATGATAAGCTGTACTAAAGGTCAACTTAGTACCTAAAGCACTCTGCAAACTCTGCCACAACCTAGCAGTAAAACGAGGATCTCTATCTGAGACAATCGTCACTGGGACCCCGTGCAACCTTACTATGTCCCGAACATATAAGTCGGCAAGATGATCTACTGAATCTCTCACGCGCATTGGAATGAAATGCGCCGACTTGGTCAACCGGTCTACAACCACCCAAATAGTGTCACTACCCCGCTGAGTCTTCGGAAGACCTACAACGAAGTCCATGGTGACGTGCTCCCACTTCCACTCGGCAATAGGTAAGGGTTGTAACAAACCCGCTGGCCTCTGATGCTCGGCCTTCACTTGCTGACAAGTAAGGCACTTAGACACGAAGACTGCCACATCTCTCTTCATACCCCGCCACCAAAACTGACGACCCAAATCCCGATACATCTTAGTACCTCCCGGATGCACCGCAAGGCGCGAATGATGGAACTCTCGGAGTACCTCCTCTCGACAGGACTCCGGCACAAACAGACGGTCTCGGTATCTCAAACTCAGGTCGGGATACGCCGTCAAACCTTTCTCAACTTTCCCACTGGAGATTTTCTCTCTGAGGGATTCTACCTCAAGATCACCTCTCTGTGCCTCTAACACTCGAGTCACAAGTGTAGGCTGCGTAACCACAGAAAACAAGGCCGCAGCCTCAACGGATTCGCCCAGAAGCAAGTCAAACTCGCCAAGTGCCCCCAACATCTCCCACTCTCGGATGGCTACACAAGCTACATCACTAATGGATTTCCTACTAAGGGCATCGGCCACGACATTGGCCTTCCCTGGGTGATAATGCAACTCGAAGTCGTAATCTTCTATAAACTCCATCCACCTCCTCTGCCTCAAGTTCAAGTCTTTCTGTGAAAACAGATACTTCAGACTTTTATGATCCGAGAACACCTCGAATTTCTCACCATAAAGGTAGTGCCTCCAGATTTTCAAGGCAAAGATCACAGCCGCCAACTCTAGGTCGTGTGTAGGGTAATTCTTCTCGTGTATTTTTAACTGACGTGAGCCATAAGCTACCACTTTCCCTCCCTGCATCAACACACAACCCAAACCCTCTCGTGAGGCATCACAATAGACTGCATAACCCAACCCTCTCTCCGGAATAATCAAGACTGGAGCGGTGGTCAATCTAACTTTCAACTCCTGAAACGACTTTTCACAAGTCTCACTCCATACAAATTTGACTCCCTGGCGAGTCAACCTAGTCAACGGCGAAGCTAACCTGGAGAAATCTTTCACAAATCGACGGTAGTACCCAGCTAATCCCAGAAAACTGCGGATCTCAAACACACTCTTAGGCTGTGCCCAATCTTGCACTGCCTCAGTCTTGGATGTATCAACAGACACCCCTTCCCCGGAAACTACATGGCCTAAGAACTTGACTTCTCTTAGCCAGAACTCGCACTTCCCAAACTTGGCATACAGCCTATGGGCTCTAAGCAATTCAAGCACCACTCTCAAGTGTTCCTCGTGCTCTTGCTCTGAGGGTGAATAGATAAGAATATCATCCACAAAAACGACCACAAAACGATCCAAGAATTCCCGGAAAATCCGGTTCATCAAGTCCATAAAGACTGCCGGTGCGTTGGTAAGCCCAAATGGCATCACCAGAAACTCATAATGGCCATACCGCGTACGGAATGCCGTCTTCGGAATATCCTCCTCTCTGACCCTCAACTGGTGGTAACCCGATCTCAAGTCTATCTTAGAGAAACAACGGGAACCCTTCAACTGGTCAAACAAGTCATCTATACGGGGCATAGGGTACTTATTCTTAACTGTAGCCCGATTCAACTTCCGGTAGTCGATACACAACCTCAAGGCACCGTCTTTCTTTTTAGCAAAGAGGGCCGGTGCTCCCCACGGCGATACACTAGGGCGAACAAAGCCCTTATCTAGCAATTCTTGGAGCTGAACTTTCAACTCAATCAACTCTGCCGGTGCAAAACGATAAGGTGCCATAGAAATCGGCGCCGTGCCGGGCACTAAATCAATAGAGAACTCTGTCTCTCGGTGGGGTGGCAAATCAATAAGATCCTCGGGAAAGACATCTGCGTATTCACAAACTACCCTCGGCAACTCAATCTGGGTCTCATCACACTCACCATTCTCAAAACTAGCAAGTAAACTACTAAGCTCATTCCGCCTTCGCGGACCGCACCCCTGTGGCACAATACTACCAACCCGGTCTCCTAAAAAGTGGAAAAACTCCCCGTTCACTGTACAGCAGGTAACCCTCTGGCGGTAGCAATCAATAACCGCCCGGTATGACGATAACCAGTCCATACCCAAAATAACATCAAAGCCCTTCATGGGCATAACTACAAATGGAAAAGGAAGTCGATGATCGTCGACCTCTATATCACAGCCTCTACATCCGTGCCTCAAAATTAACTCACCCCCAATAGGTGACACAACGTAAATAGGAGATGCTAAAAGTGCTAACTCCAGTTCCAACACAGATGCAAATGCAGCAGATACAAAAGAATGAGATGCACCCGTGTCAATCAACACTCTAGCAACCGAATTGCAAAACAAAAAGGTACCTCTCACTACTGATGGAGCCGGTACTAGGTCCTGCGCGGTAACAGCATACACGCGCCCTGTAGGCCCCTGATCTACCTGCTCGCCTCTCGGAGCATAGGACTGCTGCACTGACTGGGACGACGAAGCCCCCGGATTGGCCCTCGAGGCCTGCACAGACTGAGCTGGCTGGAATCCCTGCGTCTGTCTAGAACCAGACGCTCCTGAAGTGGCACTCAACCGTGGGCAATACCTCTTCATGTGCCCGGGCTGTCCACACTGGTAACACGATACGGGCTGTCCCCTGCCCGAACTCTGACTCTGTGGTCTGGCTGACGAAGAAGCAGCTCTCTGACCCCCGCCCTTCAGTGGGCAAACAGAAGCCTTGTGACCCGGCTGGCCACACTTGTAACAGGTGAACTCTCCCTGACTGCCCCTCCCGGAGCCTGCACTCGGTACTGGGAAAGTCGACCTGGCCAAACCACCCTGGGACGGCTGAGGGTTATAACCCCTCTGCCTCCTGCCATCACCCTGTCCCTCTTGGCCCCTCTTGGAGCCCCCATGTTTCTCCTCTTCTCCCTCCTGCATCATCAGCTCCATATGAGCTGCAGCATCCACCAAATGCCTGTACTCTCGAATGTAGGGTCCACCAACTTTCAACTTGAGGTCCCACCTCAACTTCCGCTCAAACTCGTAGCAACGGCGCTCCTCTGTCGCCACTAGTTCAGGTGCAAACCTGGACAAGCTAGTAAATGTAGCCTCAAACTCGGCCACAGACAAACCCTCCTGCTTAAGCTTGGTAAACTGATCCCTTAGTCTCTCTCTAGCCACTGCGGATAAAAACCTCTCCTGGAAAGCATTCACAAACGCCGCCCAAGTACCACCCACACGAACTTTCTCATACTTCCACCATTGACCCGCATCTCCCTTCAGCTGGAAGGATGCCAAGGTCACTTTCAATGCTCCGTCCTCAATGCCTAGCATATCGAATGTTTTACTCATTTGTTCTAGCCACTCGTCTGCCTTCAATGGCTCCTTAGGATCCCCAACAAACTCCTCCGGGTTAGACCGGAAGAACTCCCTCTTCAAGAAAGAAGGTCCTGCCTCAGTTGTCTGATTTCCTGCTCTGAGAATACCTAAGGCCCCTGCTATCTCTCGGGCCAGGGCACCCATAGCCTGCTGACCCACCGGCTCAGCCACATTGGCCTGACCAACCCCTTCCTGAACTGCCGGAATCTCATCCGGTAATGGCACTTCCTGCCTCCTAGGCCTACCACGCCTACCACCTCTTGCTCGTCCTGACATCCTAATAAAGGTAACACAGAACGTTAGCACATTTATAAACGTGCCAAAACTAAACACTCACGTCCTCATGCATGGATAACTGTAATTCATTCCACGTAAGCACATAAACACATATAGCACTTACGAATTTCATTTCCGGATGATGATAGTCCCAAGGCGTTACTAGAGTACCGGTTAGAAACAGCATTGATCAAGTGCCTTTCCAACAAGACTCCCAGAAACCCAAAGACCCAATTAACATCCTAGAAACTAAATCCCATACCCAAAGAATCACATAAGCATGTTATCACATAAACACATAACAGTACACCTAAGTCTCTATCAAGCGAGACAAACCCATTGTGATCCTAATCACTTCCCACGTACCCAAAGTATTCGAACCCGGTACGCTCTGATACCAAGTTGTAACGCCCTCAAAATGGAGATACTAAACCAACAATATTCACATGCTATGATATATAAAAGGTCCACGTCCTTCCATTCATCAGAGTTCTATTACAAAAAGATATTACATGTTAACAACAAAAGCAAATGCCCTACGGGCTTACAGCTTTCCAAGTTAACACTTGGTTACAAGAAAGTAGAGTGCTAACTCATTTACACATTAAGCCCTAGGCTTGAATTTACATGTAACACTGCAAAAGGAAAGACAACCAGAAAGTCCGTCCGCCACTAGCCTCCCAAGCTAAGTCCTTGGAGGTGGCATGCTACCAGTACCTGAAAATGATGTTCCCATATAGGGTGAGCCACAGCCCAGTAGAAATATACTAAACCAGTTATAAATAATGACTCAAAGACTAACAATTGATAGATGGCCAACTCTTTTACATTCTTTCATCACTTCAACAAATATAAACAAAACAGATATATTCACACTTTCCATGACAAGCATACATGCTCTGCCAATATTTTCTAGATAAGCATACATGCTCTATCTACGGAGTTCATCCCCTATCTCCTCCCAGTAACATCCGGTTTAGAGGTCCATCCCCTATCTTCCCCTAAACCGCGGAGTACATCCCCTATCTCCTCCAGCACAACACAATGCATATATATATACAACAATTATACACATCACATATCGATACATAAAATCAATGTATTCTTTCCATCGTCATAATCCATGACCCAATTCTATCTCAATTCCTCATTTTCCACAATTAATTATTCAAATTAATTAATCAATGTAATTAGGACATTTCCATAATTAACATTACCACCCTTAGGTTCCAATTCCACTAATGTTTCAACATTAATTCCATGTTTCTATACCAAACATGCTTCTAGGTTTATTATAGACAAAACCCCAAACTTTTGTAAAATTACACAATGGCCCAAAGTTTCCCAAAATTTCACAATTACTACCAACATATCAAAATGCTAAAATTCAAGGACAAAATCTATAAAAAGGAGTAGGATATCCCTACCTCAAAAGATGAGCTCCAAAGGAGAAGGACCCAAAACCAAAATGCTCCAAACACCAAACTATTCGGATCAAAATGACGCCCTCGACGATCAACACCCTTTTTGTGAAGACAAAAAGTGAACAACACACTCTAACTAGATCAATACTTAGAGAGAAGTTATGGTTTTTGAGTGAGAAGCTCTGAAAATGGTGTTTTGGTAAAGTAAGAGAAAGAAGATAAGTCAAAAAAGTGATTTAAAATGCCCAGTCCCACTCAGTTATACGACAGGTCCGCTCGAGCGTAAGACTCTCCGCTCGAGCGTAAAGACACATAAAACAGGTTCCGCTCGAGCGCAACATTATCTGCTCGAGCTCCAAGACACAGACACAAAGTTTGTCCGCTCGAGCGTAGATCCCAGCCCGCTCGAGCGCAGGTCTCCCCCTCCCAGAACTCTCACCAAAAGCATACTGTGCGCTCGAGCGCACAAAGACCCGCTCGAGCGCATAAATCACACTTGCAGAAGTTTTGCAGGTGCACGAAATACTGAAAGGGTGCATTCTCCGCTCGAGCGCCAAAACCTCCGCTCGAGCGTACAAGCAACAACAACCCATCCGCTCGAGCGCAAACATGTCCGCTCGAGCGGACCAGTTAAAACCTGGGCAACTAGACTTGGTTCTAAAGCTTAACCAACCTGTGACAAACCTGCCCAACACATCCTGTAACTCAAAAACAAAGCAAGAAAGGACGTAAATAAGACAATACTCAATTACCGACATCCACGGACACATGTCCGGACCACTGTACAACAAGGGGTAAACCCGGGACCGCTATAGCCTATGTTCCACTAATGATCTATCCAATCCTGGTAGTTCATTATAAGACCATGCAAAGCAATCTTTGTATTTCTTTAGAACAACCAATAACTGGTCTCTGTCCAGAACATTCAAGCAAGTACTTATATAGGTGGGCTGCTGCACAGAACCTTCCCCTAAATTCACTTCTTCTAAGGGGTCTTGCATCTGAGAACTCATTGAAGCTTCTTCTTTGGTTCCTTCGACCTTCGAAGCAACCTTTTCGCCTTGTTCTGCTCCTAGGTTCTTTAGTTCAACATCTTTGCCCTTTTTCTCATAGACAAAATCTGTCCATAAGGCATCCTCTTCCTGTATCTCCTAGACTTTTGTTTCAATGTCCAATGCACAGTACTTACCAAGGGTCAAAATTCTGACCTGTGGCTGCTTCTGTTTGCAGCCAATTATCATGGCTTCTTTCTCTTGCTCCTGCACTTTCTGGACTATTGCTTTTACATCCAATGTTGAAAATTTAATCAGAGCCAAGGACTTGGCTTCTTGTTCTTCATCTCTTTGCCTATAACCAGGCATCATTGTCATCTTTCACGACAACCTCTTCATCAGCACTTTCTTGGACTAAGTGCTTCAGGTGTGTCACTTCCTCATCAGCCGTCACTTCGGCTAAGCCATCAGCTTTCATCAGGATACTGAGTGGTGTCACTCCCTCAATATACAACTTGGCCTCTGCAAAGTCTGCACAGGCTATGAAGGGTTAAGGATCTACATCGATTTCCTCTGTCTCTCCATTGCCCAAAGCCATCATGATTTTCTGATGCAAAGAGGAAGGCACACATTTGTTAGTGTGGATCCAATCTCTTCCAAGTAAAGCATTATATTTAGCATTGCTGTCGATTACGAAGAATGCTGTCATGCAGTCCCTGGTTCCCACACTCAAGTTAATGGGCAGAATCCCCTGGGCCATCTGTTTGTCTCCAGCAAAACCAGCAATGGTTGTGCTAGTTAGGATCAACCTAGGATTCTTTTTCCCTAGTTTCTTCAGAGAAGATTTCGATAGCAAGTTCACTGCTGCCCCCATTATCTATTAAGACTCGGTTCAGCTGTATCCCATCGAAGAAAGCCTTGATGTACAAAGGCTTGACATGTTGGGTCATGGAATTCGAGGGATATTCAAAAGGATATGAGAGATTGATGCTCACCTCTTCCTCGCTTTCACACTCAGTTTCCATTGGAGTAGCCATTCCAGGAGCATCCTGTACCATACTCACTTGTGACTCTTCACTAGAGACAGGAATTGGATCCTTGTCTTGGTCACCCTGGTCCTCATTTCCAGCCCGGAATTCATGAGGCAGTATGTGTACCATATTGACTGATACAGGGGGAAATGAGCCAAATTGGATGGCTGGCTGTACCTTCTTCCCGTCTTGGCTACCTTGCTCAGTGTCTTCAGCAGCATCCTCCATGCTGCACTCTGGTACTTCATTGATAACTGATCCCTTCGAAGGATCCTTCTCAACTGGTTCTTCAGTCAGAAATGTTTGTTCAGCCATGAAGGCTTCGAACATTTCTTCTTCTGCCATTTCCTTCTTTTGGCTCATGCCAATCTCTTCTTCCGTTTTGCTATCACTTTCCATCAGAGCCTTCTCCAACCCTGCCAAACTAGACTTCTCTCTGGCCTTTAATTCAGAATGAACCTGGGCCAACTGTTCTCTGCTACAAACCACTTTGCTTTGTAGAGTCGGTTTTGGAGCATGGTCTGACTTCGAAGTTTTCTTTCCTTCTGTCTTGACCTGTGAAGAACTCTCTCCATTTTCTTTCAGATCTTGCTGGTACTGGGTGTACCTGCATTGAATCTTCCTCCTTTGTGATCTGGAAATAACTGGAACCATATTTGGTTCCTTTGTCTTTGGGTGTTTCAGCAATACCCAGTTGTTCGGAGCCACCAAAGGAGGCTTGACCATCCTGCCTAGGATTCCAACATCTCTCCTGGCAGACACTTCCCTAGGTTTGTTTTGCATTACAAACCAGTCTGGAACTCCAGGTACCCAAGAGCTTACTAACTCAGATGTTGAATCACCTTTTTCTACCTTCGAAGCCATCTTCGAAACTGGCCGTGGAGGTAAGTGCTTGGTTCTGGTCTCATGTTTCGAGCTTGATTCTGGCCTTTGATGGAGGTAGCCATTTTCTGTTCTGTGTGAGGTTGGTCTAGGGGGCCAATCTCTGGCTTTAGTCCCATAACCTGAACTCCTCTCTAATCTTCTTTCAGAATGTTTGCTCTCCATTCTGTAGTAGTTAAGTGGCCTAGACTTATACAAGGGCCTCTTGCCTTTAGCATGTATTCTGTCAACTGCAGGCTCAACCACTAATGGTCGCTGCCTATCACTAGCCGGGTACGACCTTTTGTTGTAAGCGTTGGTTGATCTAGGACGTCTCTGAACATCTCTATAGTATTGCTTCCCATCAATTGGAAGCCCCTTCAACCATTTGTAGCTTAGTCTACATCTAGGACACATCCTCTGCATTACAGCTGCTTCCAAGAAATCGTCATCCAGTGCTTCTTCATCAGAGTGTTCCTTCTGATGTGAGAAACCTTGTCCAATAACTGGTGGGTTTCTAGTCTCCTTCTTGGCAGTTGTCTGGTTGGCAATATGCATTTGCACATTGACCTCTTCCAATTCCTGCAGAGATAGATTCTGAAAGTTTGGTACAACCACATTAGCCGCGCTTTCTCTAACTTCTAGAAACGGGTTACTGTCAATCCCCATGGCTTTTTCTGTTTTGGCTGGGAACTTCAAACTTCCTTTCCGAATTTGCTCTTGGATCCTGTCTCGAAAAACAATGTAGTTTTTAGTCGAGTGAGACCAAGAATTATGTCATTTACAGTATACTTTTCCTTTAAGTTCATCTGGAGATGGCAGTTTTACTCCTTTTGGTAACTTAAGGAAATTGGCTGCAAACAAATGATCAAAAATGTCATCTGCTTTTGTCAAATCGAAAGAGTACTTTCTGTGAAAGTCTTTCTTTTTAAACTGCTGGTCGATGGTTGTATCCTTGTGAATTAATGCTTCACAGATTACAGGTTCTTTGCCCACAATCTCTGCTGCATCGATCTCATAATTGGGATCTCTATAATATGTCTTATACGAAGCATTATTTCGATCTTGTTCCTCCTCTAGTAATGCTTCATATCGAGACACCTTATAGGTTAATTCGACCAAATCCCTGAATTCAGTTGAGTCAAACTTCTTTCGAAGCCTGAACTCTAAACCGTTTTGAGCCAATCTTACAAATTCTGGCTCTGGAAGGATGACTCTACATTTATTTCGAACCCTTTTAAATCTGGCAATAAACTGAGTAGCCTTTTCTTCAGGCCTTTGACTCAATCTTGCCAAGTCTGCCATGGACACCTCTGGCTCCGATTGGAAGAATTGGGCATGAAATGCCTCTTCTATTTGTTGCCAAGTTTGAATGGAGCCAGGTGTAAGGTTAATATACCATACAAATGCTCCCCCAGTTAGAGAATTTGGAAATAATCTCAGTTTCATGTAGTCATGATTAGTGAATTCACCACATTGAGCAGCGAATCTGGCAATATGCTTTACTGTTGATTGATTTCCAGTTCCATAGAATAGGGAAAAATCTGGTATTCTGAATCCTCTTGGGTATTCATGTACCCTATCTACCCATTCTAGGTATGGTTTTCTGTATACAGGAGTCTGGACCCCCCGAGCCATCGGTCCACACATCTCCCTAACAATATCAGCAATTTGGTCCCTAGGGACCATATTTTGTGCTTACTGAACCACTACTGGAGGGACAAACACAGGGTTTGGTAGACAAACTTGCGCCTGTGGTCCTCATGGTCCATAAGGTGGTACATTTGGGACTGGTTGCCCCTGTAGTGCAGGTTGCTGTTGGGGGTATGGGTAACCCCTTTGAGCCTGTCCTGCGAAAGGACCTGTGAAAGGTGCTGGAATAGGTGTTGTGTCCCTTCCATTTGTGGGAAAACCTTCCAACCCCCCGGGCATAAATTCGAATAAGGGATTATTATACCCCCTAGTGCCAGGTATGGCTTCGAACATGGGATTTGCCACCATTCTTATGCCAGTTTCTTGTACTTGGCCAGATCCACCAACTTGTGTGGCTTCATTGTTGAGTACTGAGGCATTTTGGCCTACTACAGGCCTCGAAATGGGTTCATACCAAGACTGAGGCGATGGTCTTTCATAGTTCTGAGTACTAGTCTGACCATTAGATTGTCCATTAACTTGCATAGGCTGTTTTTCTCTAGCCAATCTTTGCTGAGGGACATTTAAAATTTCCTCTGTGTGTCTTGTATTTGTTGGTTGGTGGTTATTCATTCGATCCAAAAAGGATGTTGCCCACCTTTCCATTGTGTTCATTAATTGTTGTCCCATAGCATCTACTAAGCCATCCCATGGATTTGTTGGCTGAGTAGATGGAACGGTGGATGGTCCAATTCCTTGGTTTCGTCCAATATTATGAACATATGGTTCTTGTCCAGAAATGCTGGTCTGTTCGACCATAGATTCTGATAACATGGGAGTTTTCACAGGATGTGTTACCACATTATCCTCTGGGTTTGGTATTTCTACCTCTCCTTCTACGCCTTCTTCCAGACGTTCATTTTCTCCTTGTCGTCTTCGTCTAGCCATTTTAATTAGTCCCACCGGGCGTGCCAAAAATATATGTTGGCTTTTTGGCTTTTCGAAGGGTATTTTTGTAAATGCGAGCGTGCCAGCAAGGATCAATCAGTCCTTACAGAAATTATAATTGCCAACCATATCAGACGATTGTGTTTTAGTTCTTTCAGCCTCAATGAAGAGGACTTTTACTGGTGGCTTGATTTAGGAGAAATTAAGAGAAATAACAGTTAATATGAAGAACAATCAAAGTATTTCATTAAAATGAACACTTACAATAGTCCAAACTCAGCCTCGAAGAGGTTTACAGCAACAGTCTACTTGAATCTACTTGAAACTACTCCTATGAATCGAAGTGCAGTGCGGGTATTTAAAGTGCAGGTATTTAAAGAACAGGTATTTAAAGTGCAGGAATTTAAAGTACAGGAAATGTAAAACTGGAAAAGAAAATATGAAGTAAAGACTGGTTTGTATGATCTGAGTCTAGGGGTTTTTTCTAGGGGCTTCCTTGCTATTTATACTTGTCAAGGATGACCTTCGAACTGCACTTCGAACCGTCGAACTGCTCCTCCATGATCGCTGATCATGCTGCCTTAGAAGTAGTTCCACTACGCCATCACTTGCAGTTGGGCTTCCCTCCTGTATTTGAATTTGAATATGGGTAACCGTTGAAGCCACGTCACCTTGCATCTCTTTACTGATCTAGTGCTACTCAGATCACTTGAGAACCAATATTCATTACCACGTGTACGATTAGGATCGAAGATTGGAATCATCTTCCCATAATACCCTTATTCTGCCACGTGTCGAATTATAATTGGCTTTTACAAAATATGTAGCCAACAATATTTAACAATCATATTTTACCACAATAATAATCAATCAAATGCCCAACTCTTCCAACCATACCAAACCACCAACCAACATAAACATAGATGAAAAATTACGGTTGGAAATATTCAAGAAGTATAAATAATGATGGAAACAAAATTGGGTCAAGCATACAAAATTTAATAAAAAATAAAAAAAATTTATATCCATTACATTTATGAGAATCCAAAGCAAACAGAATGTGCCTCTCCAACTCAACAATCCATTAGTAAAAGCAGAATCAAAAACTTTAAACACAGCTAAATCTAACTTTTACACTACTTAGCGATGTGATTCAAATTTGTTTCATGCTTGAATGTTTTGAAAACATACCTTGCAGTAACTTGGCATAGCCGTGTTACAAATTAGTATAGCAACATAAATCGAACCTAAATTGTTTCTTTCAAATAATTTCACAAATAAGGGCAATAATTTCCCAAACTAGAAACCACCAGAGGATAAACTATGTATATTTATACTTGCTCCAATACAAACAATCAAGAAAATGATAAGAGGGATGGAATATATTTTCGGAATACATTCTATGTTGGGCCAACACAATTTTTCTTTATGGCATAAATGTGAAAATTAGGTACACGAATTGATAAGAGACAAGCTACGGTAATCTAGTGAACATGGGAGCTTAGAATGGCAAATAACTTGAGAAGTATATTTGGCGATTGCAATAATTGTCAGTTATTCTTGAGGAAGCTAAGCTTGTGGCTATTTGCTCAGTTTACCTGTATGTGGTTTACATCGAATATTTTAGCTACTTTTCGTATTATTTCATGCATCTTAGATTTGTTTTAAGATGACATATCAATTTTATCATCCATCGCTTTCTTATGGGAACTCTCTTCTTTTTTTATATTTTATTTTTTATAATTATATTTAATTTTTACTTCCTGTATATCACCAATCAACTTCCTATTTCTAAACTGTCTACATTGGAAAGTAATTCTTGAATACTTAGGTTGTCATTTGGAAAACTTAAGTTTTGGGAATGTACATGTACGCTTAAATGGATGGTGTTCCTTTTGTTGTTTCGATTTTATAATTTATGCTTCTAGTGTTTCTTTTATCACTGGTGTTCAGTAGCGAGATTCTATATTCAAGAGGTAAAAAGAGACATCTCTATGAACTAGGACCAAGACCAGAGTAGGTTTCTAAGTATATCTCATCAAACTAGCTTCCCTAGTGAAGCACAAAAAGGGTTTGATTTCGCACAACGTTAAACCACAATTAGTTTCAAGGTGTTGATTTAGAAATTCATCAAATAATAATATTCTAAAGTTGAGGCATAAGGGAAATCTGTAGGGTGATGGGTGACAATAGGTTTTTAAATTCATCTCCTTGTACCACCTTCCCTGTTCAAGCACAATTAGAGATGGACTTGATGCAATAGTGGGACATTCTGGGCTTCATGTTGTAGCTTACTATGATTTTATACAATAGTGGAAGTTTGAAGCTCGTATGATAATTGAGCCAAAACAGAAGTAGCGCTTATGATGGGCTTTTGTTCAAACCATTTGATGAGGAAAACAGAAAACCTTTGCCTGAAGGGTGTTTTTTTTTTTTTTTTTTTTTCCCTTCATGTTTTAATAAATATTATTAAAACTCAATAATACCCACTTTATAAAAAATTTCATGATACAATCTCGGTACTTTATGTAGTGTAGGTTGAATGATCCAACTGCTGTTGAGTGACAATAATTGTAGTGATTGAATCACCTGCATATGTAGACAGAGCATTATATATACACACATTAAATTAGGACAACATACATTATATATTAAACATCTGCATATATCCACACAACATTATATATACACACACATTCACCTGCATATATTACACATCATCTTTGAAATTTATCATAAATTATAGCCACAAACATTAAATTTTGAAGAAACCCTAAAGCAACAATGTGAGAAAAATGAGGAAACAGAGCAAGGGGGAGAGAGAGAGAGAGAGACTGAGGTGTATAACAGAGAGAGACTATGCATGTAAGAGAACGAGAGCTTGAGCTCGAGCTCAATAGAGAGAGAGACGCCAGCAATACGTGTACAAAACATTATATACACACACACATATATTAAACATCATCTTTGAAATTTTTAATAAATTAGAGGCACATACATTCAAATTTGAATAAACCCTAAACCAACAATGTTAGAAGAGGATAAAGTAGAGTACAGAAGAGAGAGACACAGAGAGAGAACCTGCGATGTGCGGCTGTGACGGTGGTGATTTGTGCGGGGGGCGGTGGCTGTCATAATGTCAATTGTACGGTAGGCTACGGTGAGGGGGATGCTTTTTGTGAGGTTTGGTGAAGGACGGTGTGTGTGTGTTACAAAGTGTGAAGTTGTGTTGTATAACAGAGAGAGGGGCGCGCGCGGAAATAAAGGAATTGGCGGGTTGAAAATTGAACCTTTAGCGACTAATTTCTCTATTTGTTAGCAAACGAATATATATGCCGACTAAATTGTTTGTAGCCAAATTGTGACTTACAGTGACGAAAATATTAGTCGCCAAAAGTCTTATTTGGCGACTAATTTTAATTTTAGTTGAGAAAAACTAATATTGCTGATTAATTTGATTTTTTTGGGGCCTAAAATGTGGACTAACAGCGACCAATCTCCTTTTTAGTCATTAAAAGTGGAGTTTTTACCAACTAAATTTAAATTTAGTCGCCAATAAGTAATATTTATTGACTAAAATATTTTAGTAGCGATACCTTGAACCAACCCTGACAAAATTAAATTTTAGTCGCCAAAAAATGTACTTTCGGCGACAAAACGTGACTAAAAATTGTTTAGTCGCCAAAAATGGTCGCCAAAGGTGCGATTTCTTATAGTGAATAAATCTATACCAAATCAATATGGTAGCAAAGATTGCAATTACAAATTGCCACTAAACCCAACTAAACATAAGCATGCATTCAATTACAAGTCATTTTGTCTTTCCCAAGTTCCATTCAAGTTCATAGATAATGGATTTTAGTCTATACCATGATATCCTTTTATATCTTGGTCTATGCAAAAATTTATCAACACAAAATGTTTGTTTACGAGTATATTAAGCTTGCAAGACTTAGCAAATCTAACTGGAACACCCTTTTCATCAGACAACACATTTGTCCATTTTTGTGAAACAACTTTCATGTAAGGTAATGCATGGTCTATCTGTCATCTAGGGCTAAGAATTAACAAATTTGCCTCTTTTTTTTTTTTTTTTTTTTTTTTGTCTATTTTTTAATATTTCTTGGAATTTTCCCCTAAAATCAATATTTATTTTTTTCAAATTTGTTTTTTCCATTCCATAGCCACCACCTTCTTTGTCATCCCCTCCCCTACTGTGCAACCTCTCAGTCTCACAAACTACTTACTAAATCAATATTATCTTTCAGGTCGTATGTGTATATTGCCTTGGCTTTGGGTCTTTATTGACTTGGCATTGACGTCCATTGTTGTAATTATATATGTCTTGACCCTAATATTTTGTAATTATTGTCACATTTGTTTTTTGTAACTCTTTTTATTTATTTATTTATAATTTGTCAAAGGATTGGTTTTGGTATGTTCATTTAAGTCTTTACGTAATGGCTATTGAGACATCAAGTTACATATATGTTTTCCATTGTTAACTTTGTAATAAATATTTGTATCTTGCTTAGCTTAGAAACGGTTTGCACCAATTTGACATTAGGACATTAACGTAGTTACTATGATTTCAAGTGATTTGCTAGATATGCTTTTCTTGATAAAGAAGTTGAAGAAATAGATGGCGGTCCAATTTATGTAGAAAGCAAGGTTACAGGTGTCCTTCTATGTATTATGGGAAACTATTTAATTATTATGATTATGTTTTATCTATTGTCCAAACTCGAATACCTGATAGCTCCTACAGTTTGTCATGTAGGCTGTAGTGGTATTGCTCAATTTATGTAAGTACTGTGTCCTCTCGTTGGCTTGATTTATTTTATACATGTAGTGTGTTTTCTCATTGGCTGGGTTGGTGGTCCTAGCATAGCCTTTTGTCTTGTAACATACAACTGGCCTACCTTTACTATGAGCCATGTAATAAATTATGTGTGAATACATAAACTGTACTTGTGCAATTGCTCCAATGTCATCATGAGTGATTGTCAATATTCTCGAGTAAATTTGTAGATTTTTTCCTCTACATATGTGTTTGTCTATATATAATCGGGACTTAGATAAATGAGTGCTCTTTCAAATCTTGACGTGTGTTGTTTTATTAGCACTCATAGCTAATATATTTTTCGTCATTGTGTCTTCTTTATTTTTTCTTCAAAAAATAGAAATATATTGACAAAAATTCTACGAGTACATCAATATTAGACGTAAAAGAACAGTAGCAACATGCCATCAAAAGAGGGTTAAAGAGCTTCGGGAAAAGGCCAAGGAATCAGAACCTTCAAATGCAGAGCATTAATTAGATCAATGAGCATTTTTTTCCCCGAACAATGTTAGGTATCATGAAAAAACTTTCATGAAAATGATCATGAAACATTTATGACCCTTGAATTACACTTAAAATAAAGCACTACACACTAATCAAGGTAATCCAAGAGTCATAAATCTTTCATGATCATTTTCATGAAAGTTTTTTCATGATCCCTAACTTTTCTCTTTTTTCCCCCTAAAGTCATATCTACCTTTCCATACAGACCACAAAACTGCCAAGAAGATTGGCTTTCAAATTGATTATTTTTCCAGACTATTGGATTGGTCCCTTTTTTAAATAAGTTAGACCTAACCACAAGCAATTAAAAATTTGATTGGTCACCTGTTTAAATAGCTCGATGGATAGAGTTGACGGACCTATCACAAGCAATCAAAAATTTGATTGATCACTTTTTTAAAATAAATAAAGTCCGCAAATTTAATCACAAGCAATCAAAAATTCGATTGGTCATTTTTTTAAATAACTCGATAGGTAGAGTAAATAGACCAAACCACAATCAATTAAAAATTTGATTGGTCGCCTTTTTAAATAACTCGATGGATAGAATTGACAAATCTAATCACAAGCAATCAAGAATTTGATTGGTCATTTTTTTAAATAACTCGATGGATAGAGTTGGTCAACCTAACCACAAGTTTCTTCCCATCTGCAAGCAGTGAAAACTTATTTTATAGCATCAATTTATACTCTTAGTTTCCCTTTGATCGGGTTAGCTATAAGACATTGAGGATGACATGTAATATGAATAATGTTAGAAATTTATAATTTAAACTCCTAAATTTACTCATAATGATATGGTAATAAAATTGAGTCTTACAAAATGGAATGTATAACAAATCAAAAAATAACAGCTAATCTGAGTCAAATTTCTGGGCCTTTTACGAGTCTTAAACATTTTTCATATAGTATTTAGAGATATAAAATGTGATATAATATATTTATAGTAAGATATAGATGTTGGAGATCTAGGATCCTGCCCAAGACCTTTCAGAAATCATATCAATAAGACAAACACATACACCCAAGGAGACACCATATTTAACGTGGTTCGGCCTCAATGCCTACGTCCACGGGAGAGTAATCGGTTATCACTATAACAATGGAGAGATTACAAAGAGATTACAATAGAGGAGGAGCTCACACCATCCTCACTCACTCACTCACCTGTCTCCCTCTCTCACACCGAGAGAGACGATCTCTCTGCTTCACATCTCTCACTCTCTCTTGGTTTGCTCACTCTCTCTCTCTCTCTATGCTCTCTCTTCTCTATTTATACAATGAAGAGAAGATGGAGAGGTTGGCTGGCACAACATATGGCCAACTATTCACTCACTTTCAGTGCCGTCCGTCTTTACGGCTTGTTGGTTGGCAGCCGCATTCCTTGACATGCTGCAATTGATTTCACATGGAGAAGAGAATCACCCTTCACATGGGGCAACAAATAACCCCCTCAACCCATGTGAGGTGATCCAGTGCACACATTGCTGCTAATTTTGTCACCTCCAAATTTCAGCATAGTCTGCATCTCCTCAATGAGATGCTTGAACCCCCTAAAGCTAGATATAACACACCAGAGATACAAGAGGAGGAGGAAATTCTACATCCTCAACTCAACTCACACCACTCTCTGATTTGGAGAGAGCCTCTGCTCCTATCTCCTACAGATCTCTTCCACGCTTCTTCTCTCGGATATCTTCACCTGCTATGCTTGAACTTGCGTAGCCAAGATATCCTACATCCCCTGCCTGAAATGCCCTTGACTGTCATGCATTACCTCGCAGGACCAGTCATTGGAGCAATAAAAAACTCGTCTTTATCCCATCAACATCCTCGGTTTTCTTTGCTCGGAGCTCTTCCTCTGAACTATCAACCTTTGTCATCTGTACTTCTGAACAACCTCCTAGCGTTCCCATACGCTCGTCGTCTGTGCCTTTGCAATCCATAATTTGCTATTCAGTATATTAATGGTTGACAGTAGCTCCATCTGTCAAAGCACCGTCAGCTATGCAATTTTGCATAGTGCTCGCACCCATGGCTTCTAGTCTCCCTGCGTCGAGTTCGCCTAAGAGATCCGCATCAACTCTATCCTCCACTGCCATGGAACTAAAGAAACCACCATAGAGAAAAGAGACTTGCCACTCTTTGGCGCGCACTCTTGCATTTTAGCCGTTTTAATTTCTCTATCTGGAAGTTCCTGTGAACTTTCAACAACCCGTTGCTACATACTCTTCTTGCACCTTTGTACGACACTCTAGTGTACCCTTGCACTGCTGCACATCTGTATTTGTGCTTTTGTGCTTAGTATGCTCCCCTGCAACTATTGTTCTACACGTCCACATACCACCAGTACCTACTCGTATACAGTAGCTCCAACAGCCACAACATTTCCTTGAGCCTGTACTTGTTGCCAAATCATCTGTCCGTCGATGAATGGACTTTTGATTGAACCAGATCTTCTGATCAACTCCGGAGATAATCATCTCTGCAATTCTCTGATCACCTCCTAACCAATCCTGATCTCCCTCGATTTGCCATTTGATCAAGCCTGATCTTTTCTGGTCTTCAATGATCTATCTCAATTTGTATCTGGTTGTCCAATCTGGTCAGAATTTGCCATTCTAACCTCTTCAGTGAATTCGCAGTGTTCCACAATATCCGGCAACCTTCCTTCGACTATTGAAGATAACAAACTCTCATATTTTGACAATCTTTAAAAATCATTTAGAATTTCACTATTCTAACCTCGCGGCTGCATTCGGAACGGTCTGCTTAGCTAGGACCAACCTTCGCTGTACTTCCGGGGACCTCACTGAAAAACATCCCCGAAACCTGGAGCAAAATTAAAAATTTCCCAAACAACAGGGGCCAAATCGTAATTTCACAAACTACAGGGGCCAAAATGAAAATTTCCAAAAATTCAGTGACCAAATTATAATTTTTGAAAACTTTAGGGACCATATTGCAATTTACCAAACTTTCAAGGGCCAATATGCAATTTCTTGAAAATTCTGGGCCATTCTACAATTTCCAAAAACTCAGGGAATATTCTGTTAACCGAAAGGAATATTCCGTCCAACACTACTGACGTTGTCTGCCACGTGTCATCGCTGATGTCACCATACATCACGCTGGCATTGTCCCATGGACCCCCACCTGCTGACGTCACCTCTACATTAGTGCTGCATCATCCTTCACTTTAAAAAAAAAATTCATTTTCTTTGGCTGCCCTAAGTTTCAAAACCATGACCTCTAAGCCATGTGCACCATCCATTGTGCCACAAAAGCCCTTGTGTTAGAAGGTTCCAAAACATATTATATTTGAACCATCTTAACACCTTCTTCTTCATAGCTCCTCCGTCAACTGGACTGAACTTCCCGGCGAGATGCTGGCGAACTTCGGCGGAATTTCAGGCCGTACATGGAAGCGCGTGACACCTTCTTTTGAGCTGGTTTTTCTGGGTCTAGATTCCTCTCGTCGAGACCTTCCTCCTAGTATGTTCAAAATGCGATTTTGAACAACTTGATTTATGGGCCATGTCAAAAAAATACACTGTTTCTCTTCCACCTTGCTCTGATACCAATTGTTGGAGATCTGAGATCCCACCCAAGACCTTTCAGAAATCATATCAATAAGAAAAACACACACACCCAAGGAGACACCATATTTAACGTGGTTCGGCCTCAATGCCTACGTCCACGGGAGAGTAACCAGTTATCACTATAACAATGAAGAGACTACAAAGAGATTACAATAGAGGAGGAGCTCACACCATCCTTACTCACCCACTCACCTGTCTCCCTCTCTCACACCGAGAGAGACGGTCCCTCTGCTTCACATCTCTCACTCTCTCCTAGTTTGCTCCCTTTTTCTCTGTCTCTCTCTACTCTCTCTTCTCTATTTATATAATGAAGAGAAGATGGAGAGGTTGGCTGGCACAACACATGGCCAACTATTCACTCACTTTCGGTGCTGTCCATCTTTACGGCTTGTCAATTGGCAACCGCACTCCTTGACATGCTGCAGCTGACTTCACATAGAGAAGAGAATCACCTCTCACATGGGGTGATATCCAACAATAGATTATATATATATATATATATAGTAAGATTACATTTACTATGTTTAATTAAAATAGAATAGAATATGAAATAAGAAGGCAACGATTATTTTTGGTAGTTGAATGGAGTAACAGACAAGCACACCTCATCAAAAGAGGAGAAGTAGTACCACCACCTTTTTTTTTTTTTTTTTTTTTTTTTTTTTTTTTTTTTTTTTCAAATTCAGAGAAAAAATATGAAAAAGTTGTGCTTATATTGGTGGTGGAAATAAACACAGCAAACAATATTGTGGATTAGCAGAGTGGTTGATAAACTTCTTGAAAATGGAAAAACATAATTTTTTTTTTCCCCTCAATGGTTGAATGGGTTATCTAGGTGCTTTCTAGGCACACGACTCAGAGTCCAAGAAGTCAAACCATCATGGTTTGGTCATTCACAACATCTTATTTATTTATTTATTTATTATTTATTCATAAGAAAGAGTTAATAGAGATAAAATTTACCAAAACATAAACATGGGATAATTTAATCCCTTCTAGAGCCAAGATTCTTCATGTCAGCTATTAACAAAAAAGATATGAAGCTAGGTGGATCTTCTAGGAAGATGAAGTGTTCCCGTTGGTTAACTCCTATGTTAGCCATAGCATCTGCACTTTGATTAGCTTCCCTGGGTATGGCTTCAATTGAACACTGGTATCTTCTTAGGAAGAAGTTGGCATCTTCAATAAGTGCTTTGTATGGTGAATTTGCTTCAGCTCCATCTTGAAAGAGGTCCATAGCCTTCTAGGAGTCTGTCTCAATTTGAATGTTAGCCATTCCTTTCTGCATGATAATAGTTAAGCCTCTAGATGCCCCAGAGCTTAGCCTCTAGACTTGTGCAGTTGCCTAAGTAGCCATTGAATCCCCACACCCATGTACCTGCTTCATCCCTAAGTAGTCCTCCATATCCTGCTTTGCCAGGGTCTCATTTGGAGCTTCCATTAGTGTTCAACTTGGGCTTACCAGCAATGGGACAAAACCACATCATTAGTTTAGGATCCCTATAATTTGGGTTCAAGATGGCTTGAAAGGCTTCTTGAGTTTCCATGGCTTGGTTTAGAATGAGCTTGGCACTAATATAGGAAGGTTGGGTTAGATTCTTAAAAACTTTCTTATTTCTCTCCTTCCAAATGATCCATAGAGCTGTCAAGAAAATAGTTGGCCACTGAATATTATTGACTTGGTCCTTGCATCTCAAATTTGTTTTGATCCAATATGGTAGAGGGACATTATTGCTTTGCTACCACCAGTCAGTGCTCTTGAGGTTCAACCATATAGCCTTGGCTTTGGGGCAGTCTCTAAGAAAATGATGAATATCTTCTCTAGTTGTTTGGCACTTGGGACATATCTCAGAATCAGAAAGGTTTCTGATAAGTCTCATATGATTAGTAAGAAGTCTTTCATTCACGACAAGCCAGAGGAAACTTTTGAGTTTGTGAGAGGCCTTGATCTTCCATAGTCACTGCCAGTCAATGCTCTTACTTTCTTGATTTGATATAGCTTGATAGGCTGCTGTTGTTGAGTAATTTCCACTGAAAGAGCCTTTCCATTGAGGGGTGTCACTATAGGTCACATACATAGGTCTGTAGATGCTAAGAATGGCTTCGTTGTCCTATTGAAAGATGAGGTCTTGAATTGAAGTCAAGTCCTAGTTCCCTTCTTCATCAATAATAGAACTAACTTTGGTTATAGTCTCAATATGCCCTCCTTGGTTTGTTAAGCATAGAGGTTGGTTCCCACACCACCAATCAGTCCATAAGGATATATGTTCTCCTATACCAACATTCCACTTAGGCCTCGTTTGGGAACAGGCTAATTTAGTAATTTTTTGGCTATTTGGCTAAAATATGAGCTAAAAAAAACTAGTATGTTTGGGATGACTTTTTGGCTTTTTACGAAAAGATGTGCAAAAAGTAGAGAGAAAATAGAATCTTTGACTTTTTTGTATGGGTTGTTGGCTTTTTGGCTAATTTAGTAACTTTTTGGCTTTTTGGCTAAAATGGATGGTTCCCAAATGAGGCCATAATGTTCTTATCCAACACATCCCTATTTTTGATAATGCTCTTCCAGGTACGGGAGCTTTTTTCTTGATGGGCCAATTGGAGATAGAATGGTTTTTGAGGTACTTGGTTCTGAGAATTCTGCACCAAAACTTGTTTGAGTTAGTGGCTAGTCTCCACCCCAACTTTGAGATGAGGGCAAAATTCTGATCTTTCTTTTCTAATGCCTAGACCCCCATTTCTTTTACTTT
Organism: Camellia oleifera; assembly: GCA_022316695.1. NCBI lineage: Eukaryota > Viridiplantae > Streptophyta > Magnoliopsida > Ericales > Theaceae > Camellia > Camellia oleifera. The sequence continues at coordinate 155,389,860 of CM039317.1, read as the reverse complement.
TGCACCCTTATTGCCAACTTACTAGATGGACTTTCCTCCTGATATCAGTACTGGCCCATAGGAAGTTTTATGTTTAACCTGTCTATTTGGTCATAGACCTTTCTTGGAAGCTCTATTGTTTGCATTAGAAGATTAGGCATAGCAGAGGTGACAACATTGATCAAAGTAGTTCTTCCTGCTAAGGATAGATTTTTGGCTTTCCATTCAGAGAGCCTTTTGGACATTGTTTCAATGATGTCTTTCAATTGATTTTTGCTAATTCTGCTATGGAGAAGAAGAGTGCCCAAATATTTACCCAGGTCATTGGTGAGAGAGATACCACACTGGTAACTAAGGGGAAGGGCTTCCCTTCTAGGGATGTTAGAGGAAATGAACATTGTGGATTTTTGAAAGTTGATTTTTGTTCAGACATGTCACAAAATTTAGACTGCACATCCATAATACAATTACAGTTCCTTCTATTGGCTTTAGCAAATAAAATCAAGTCATCAGCAAAAAACAAGTGAGAAATTGAGAGGACTGTTACTGGAGGCCATGAGGCCCTTCTATTCTCCACTTTCAATTTTTAATCTAATCATATTGGAAAGGTTCTTTATGCAAAGAACAAACAAATAGGGAGATAGAGGATCCTCTTGTTTGAGGCCTCTCCCCATACTGATGCTAGGTAAGGTCTCACCATTCCAAATTATTTCAGAGTTGACATTAGACACACAGTTCATGATGAGGGTGATAGAATTTAGATGTAATTCTTTAAGGAAATGATGGATGAAATGCCAAGATATGCGATCATAAGCTTTCTCAAGGTCAATTTTGATAACCATGCCACCAGATATGCCTTTTTTACATCTAAGTGTATTGAGGATCTCTTGGGTTATGACAATGTTATCAGTGGTGGTTCTACTCGGGATGAAGCTACTCTGATTAGGATTGATGAGGTCATGGAGAAAAGGTTTGAGTATGTTGACAATGATTTTAGTGATGGTCTTATAAGTGACATTACAGAGGCTGATGGATCTAAAGTGTTTTATGGACTTAGGATTATCCAATTTTGGTATGAGAACAATTTGGGTTTCATTTATCTCTTTGGGCAAAACTTTACTATGAAATCAATCTTTGATGAAATGGCAGACAGAGGTTCCACTAGTGTTCCAATGGTTGTGATAGAAGATAGCTTGGAGACCATCTTTCCTAGGGGCTTTAAAAGCTTTTATGTTCTTAATGGCATTCCATATTTTAGACTTAGACACAGGGGCCTAGAGCCAATCATTATCTTCAGCTATGATTTTGATTCTAGCAATGTTAGTCCAACTGTTTAATAGGTGGGTGTCCTAATGCTAGAAAAGTTTACTAAAATGGTCCCTTATGTGGGCTTTAAGGTCATTAGTATTTAAAATCCAATTACCTATCATCTTTTAACACTTCGATTTTTAATTTTTTTCTCTTGGTTAAGGTAGAGATGTGGAAGAATTTGGTATTTCTATCTCCCATAGTGAGCCACTTGTTTCTACATTTTTGGTACCACAAAATCTCTTCTTGAAAAAGAGTCAGGTTAAAGTGTTTAATAAGGTCCTTCTCAAGAATATATAGATTATGTGAAAAAGTCTGAGATTGGGATTTTTGAATTCCTTCAATATGAGCCAAAAAAACTCTTTTCCTTTTCAAAATGTTTCCAAAAACTTCTTTATTCCATGTTTTAACATTATGAGTGAAATTTTCAATGGCCTCAAGAAGTTTAAAATCCATATTAGACCAGGGTTTGAGAACAACTTCAGAGAAATTAGGGTGGCAAAGCTAAGCAGCTTTAAATCTAAAAGGCTTATTATGAGGGTTGGAGGGATGCATACCTTTAGTGTACTTCAGCGGTATCAAACCAATACATCCAAGCTACAGTTCACAAAAAGGACAATGAGGAATGGGTGTTAAATGAAGTTTATGCTAGCCCTAACCTGTCACGACCCAAACTCGGCCCTATGGGTTTAGCACCGTAACCGGCCAGTAATCCGAGATTACCGAAGGCCTGCTTAACAGTAGAACAGTAAAAACATAGTTCAAGGCCTGGCGGAAGCCAATACAGTAATTAAATAATGTCCACTGAGCTGTGACAGTCTGTATGCCAAAAAGATTTTTTATGCATTCACATATTCAAATAGTACAGTCTATACAACATTTACAGTCAAACAGTGCAGGGACCTAATCCCTTGACAACAGCACAGTAAGCATTCAGTTTATACAAAACAGTGGGACAGTACAAGAGGGGGAAAGCTAAGACACCCCTACGCCCTGGCATGATAGGCTTGGAACCTCGCAGTGAGGCACGTAGGCTGGCTTGACAAAACTGGAGTCTAACCCACGCTCCTAGCTCCGGTCTAGTGGCTGAGCACCTACATATATATATATATATATATACAGCGAGCTAAAGCCCAGTGAATAACATAAGCGTAAAGAGGTTAAGAATGAAATGTCCTTACGGTAATGAAAACAGTTCATTAAACAGTATTTCAGTCTTTTAGTCAGAACAGTTATTCAGTCATATGTGGTACATCTATTAGCATAGCAGTAAACAGTAGGTCTTAAAGACCGAACAGTAATGATGGCCATCAGTCAGTAAACAGTAATGGTTCCACGAGGGAACCGACAGAGATCTCTGTAACAGTAACAGTCAGTAACAGTAGGTGCTAAGGATGCCACAGTACAGTTCAGAAATAAAGGACATACATTCATTCAGTAGATAATACCAGTTCAGAAAACAGTTCAGTACTCGAAAGATAATCATTTTGAACATATCTTTACACAATTGTTACTCACAGAGTTCGGGCTACACTATGCTAGAAAGTGTCTCCCCAGTCGCCAACCCTACACAGTTCACAGGTTGAACACACACTAAGCTACACAGTTGGGAGATATCATAATTTAATCCCTAATTTGCCTCGGTGTGTTCTACACCAATATCCTCCTTAAGATGCCTTAAACTAGGCCTAAGAATGCCTAGAATGGGATGAGGATGCAAAAATACACTTAGAAAACATTTTGCAAAGTTTGCTGAAAATAGGACCCTCACTCGAGCGAGCCTTCCTTCGCTCGAGCGAGCTTCCAAAATCAAAGGCTTCGCTCGAGCGATAAATCATTCGCTCGAGCGGTCTGATGAAACAGTAAAAGTACTGGATGCTCGAATTTTACACTCGAGCCACCAATCCTTCACTCGAGCGTAGCTTCGAACAAAGGTAGGTCGCTCGAGCGAAGAATCCTTCGCTCGAGCGAAGAAGCCAAATTTTGGAATTTCCAGATTTGTCTCCTAAGCTCAAACCAAGCATTCTTTCACTCAAAACTCGACCTCTTGGGCCCAAATTCTGGAAAACACATCTAATTCAATATACAACAAGTTTCAAAGCTCAATTTATGAATTCAAGCCCCAAAGGTGAGTCAATTAAAACCATTTTTCAAACCCATTTTTCATGAACATGGAGAATATGCAACATGCATTGATTCAATCCAAATTCTACCTTCAAAGCTTGTCCAAATGGACTCATTTCTTCAAGAACATGATGAATTCATGGACTCAAGTCTATTTATGAACATGCATGTACAATTTACCATGAATTCAACTCATACTCATCAATTCAAACATGCATGCATGAATTATGCTCTAATTCAACATGTATGAACTAATTCATGACTTAATCTTACAATGATGCAAGAATCATGCAAGAATTTGCTTAAACTCACAATTAAAGGGTTGTATTCTCTTACCTAGGTCTTGTATTCAAGATTTGGAGGCTCAATATGCAAACTATACTTCAATTCCACCAAAAATCCAAGCCAAAATCCACAAGACTAAGTCAATTCCCTCACTCTCTCCTTCACTCTTTTCTTGGTCGGTTGAAGCAAGAATAAGGGCAGAGGAAATGTTTTTGATTCAATGCAATAAGGCTCTACAATACTCATAAACAAAGGCCCCACTAGATGGCATGATTCTAATTAAAGCAACTCTATTAATTTGGCTTATTCTAATCTAATTTAATCATTCCTAATCACATTTTAAATAAATATACCATAAAATCAGATAAATTCTACTGATCATGGAACATCAATCAATTTTGAATTCGGCCGCCGATAGGGCCTCCAATTAACAGTTTAAACATAAAACATGGACAGATAAACACATAAGTCAAACAGATAGAAATGCAATGCAATAGATATACTTAGTCAATTCAGTTTCATTTTCAATCAGTCCGTTCAGTACTTCAGTTAGTTCAATTATCAGTCATAAGCCGTCCAGTTTAGCAGTAATCAGTATGTAATTCAGTAAACTTTCGGTAAACAGTATGGAGTTGTTACAGTCTCCCCTCCTTATAAGGAGTTTAGTCCTCTAAACTCGAGTTACCTTCATTCTAGAAAAAAACAGGATTCAGCGGGAACAAATCAGGATATCGCCTAGCCATGTCATCTTCCCTTTCCCAAGTGGCATACACACCACCATGGTTCTGCCAGTCAACTTTCACCAACGGGATCCCTTTGTTTCTCAGTTTCTTGATTCGTCTGTTTATGATCTGTATAGGCCGTTCCTCGTAAGTGTAGTCATCACTCAACACGATACAAGTAGGCTCAATCACATGGAAGGGATCCCGGAGATAATCTCTCAACATTGAAATGTGGAAAACATTATGCATATGCTCCATTTTAGGAGGAAGCGCAACTTGATACGCCACCGGATTGATTTTCTCAATAATCTCATACGGCCCAACATATCTTGGCAGTAACTTGCCTTTGACTCCAAAACGAGTCTGGCCTTTCATTGGGGTCACCTTCACAAAAACGTGATCACCCACTTCATACTCTCTGTCCCGTCTCCTGACATCAGCATAACTTTTCTGTCGGCTCTGTGCAGTTTTCAGTCTCTGCTGTATCAGTTTTATCTTTTCAGTCGTTTCATACACAATCTCGGGCCCAAGCAAAGGCCCATCTCCAACTTCTGCCCAGCAAATTGGAGATCGACATTTCCTGCCATACAATGCCTTGAAAGGCGCCATACCAATACTCGAATGGTAGCTGTTGTTGTAGGCAAATTCAGCCAATGGCAAATGACTTTCCCAGTTTCCCTAAAAATCAAGGACACACATTCTCAATAGATCCTCCAGAGTCTGGATGGTCCTTTCTGACTGTCCATCTGTCTGAGGATGATAGGCACTACTCAGCCTCAATTCAGTACCCAATGCAGTCTGCAGGCTTTGCCAAAACCTCGATGTAAACTTCGAATCCCTGTCAGAAACAATGGACACAGGCACTCCATGCAGTCTCACAATTTCATCAATATAAATAACAGCCAATTTGTCCGCATTATAGATTGTTTTGACAGTTAAGAAGTGAGCAGATTTGGTTAATCTATCGACAATAACCCAAATTGAATCCATACCTTTTCTGGAGCGAGGTAACCCGACGATGAAATCCATCATGATATGCTCCCATTTTCACTCTGGTATGGGTAAGGGTTGCAATAATCCGGCGGGTCGTTGATGTTCGGCTTTGACTTGTTGGCAATGAAGACATTTGGACACAAAGTCGGCAATTTCTTTCTTCATTCCCGGCCACCAGAAATTCTATTTCAAATCTTGGTACATTTTCGTATTCCCCGGGTGGATAGACAATTTTGAATTGTGACCCTCTTGCAGAACTCTTCTTTTCAGTTCAGTGTCATTCGGTACACACAGTCTTTCTTGAAATTTCAGTACATTATTCTCAAATTTGAAACCCGGTCTCGGTTTAGACTCTCTTTCCTCGATGACCTTTTTCAAAAAGTCATCCAGTTGCTGTTTCTCTTTAACTTCTTCAATCAAGGCTGGTTGAGCAGTAATGGCAACTATTGTTCCACCTTGTTCTCTCAAAACAACTTCAACTTCAGATTTTTCAAGATCATAGAGCAATTCTTTCTGTCCGGTGAGCAAACAAGCTAGGTTGGCAATTGACTTTCGGCTCAATGCATCGGCAACAGTATTGGCTTTTCCCGGATGGTACAAAATCTGTAGGTCATAATCTTTGATCAGTTCTAGCATCTGCGCTGTCTCATATTTAGTTCTTTCTGTGTGAAGAAATATTTCAAACTCTTGTGGTCTGTGTATACTTCACATGTCGCCCCATACAGATAGTGACGCCATATTTTCAGTGCAAACACCACCGCAGCAAGTTCTAAATCATGAGTTGGATAGTTCTTTTCATGTGGTCTCAACTGTCGGGAAGCATAAGCAATAACTCTCCCATTCTGCATTAAAACACACCCCAAACCCTTATGAGAAGCATCACTAAACACAGTATAACCATCCATACCTGAAGGTAAAGTCAAAACCGGTGCAGTCACAAGTCGAGTTTTCAACTCTTGGAATGCTGATTCCCTTTGATCAGTCCAGTCAAATGATGTCCCCTTCTGAGTTAGCTGAGTCAATGGTAGGGCAATTTTGGAGAAGTCTTTGACAAATCTTCTGTAATATCCAGCCAATCCCAAAAAGCTTCGGACTTCAGTCACAATCGTTGGTCTAGGCCAGTTCATTACAGCTTCAATTTTCTGCGGATCAACAGAAATTCCATCTTTGCTAACAACATGCCCCAAAAACATAACATGATCAAGCCAAAATTCACATTTAGACAGTTTACCATACAGTTTCTGTTCCCTTAGGGTCTGCAGGGTAAGTCTCAGATGGTGTTCATGTTCTTCTCTACTTTTTGAATAGATCAATATGTCATCAATAAATACTACAATGAAATCATCAAGGTATGGTTTAAAAATTCTGTTCATAAGGTCCATAAATGCAGCAGGGGCATTCGTGACTCCGAATGGCATAACTAAAAATTCATATTGGCCATACCTCGTTCTAAAAGCAGTTTTATCAATGTCTTCCGGTTTAACCTTCAGTTGATGATACCCCGATCTAAGATCAATCTTGGAAAACACTTGTGCACCCTGTAACTGATCAAATAAATCATCAATACGTGGTAAGGGATATTTATTCTTTACAGTTACCTTGTTCAGTTCGCGGTAATCAATACACAGTCTCAGTGAGCCGTCTTTCTTTTTTACAAACAAAACAGGTACACCCCATGATGAAGTACTAGGCCTGATAAACTTCTTGTCTAACAGTTCTTGCAGTTGCACTTTCAACTCCTTCAGTTCAGTTGGGGCCATCTGTAAGGAGCTTTAGATATCGGCTGTGTACCCGAAACCACATCCATAGTAAATTCAATTTCCCTGTTAATTAAATCCCCTGGCAGATCATCCGGAAATACATCTGAGAATTCTCTAACTATAGGAATACAATTCACATCAGTTTTTACACTATCATCAGTAAATACAGTCAGCACAGAACACAGATATCCTTTACACCCCTTTCTAATCAGTTTAACAGCTTTCACAGAAGAAATCAGATACGGAGGAGGTACTACTCCACTCCCATTAAACACGAATTCAGGCAAACCAGGTGGACGGAAAACTACTTGTTTTGTTACACAGTCTATAGTGGCATGATATTTTTGCAACCAATCCATCCTCAATATTACATCAAAATGATCAATGTTCAATGGCAGTAAATCAATAAACAGATACATGTCCCCAACAATAATCTCACAAGCAGGATACATATATGCACATGTCATGGATCCCCCAACAGGTGATGATACAGCTAATAGGTAATTCATGGGTTCTAAGGGTCTATTCAATTTTCGTGAAAAAGCATGCAATACATATGAGTGTGTAGACCCCGAATCAATCAATACATATGCATTTTGAGCACAAATAGAAAGAATACCTGACACTACGGTCTTGGTATTTTGCACGTCTCCCGGTACTAGGGCGAAGACTCGGCCCTACCTCATAGGCTTTTTCCCGGTAGCTTTGGGGTTCGGTTTTTGTGTCACGGTTGATGCTGCGGCGCTGCCTGCAGCTTTACTATTACTCGGAGCAGTGGAGGGGCAATCTTTCACCATGTGGCCCACCTTGCCACACCTGTAACAGGCACCAGAAATTTTATAACAAACTCCCTTATGGTTCTTACCACATTCGGGACATGGCGGTATAGAGGCACTCCCTTGGCTGGGGCTATTTGTTGACCCCGTATTCTGTTTCTTGTTCAATTGATTATGCTTGCCTTTCTTGAATTTGAAATTCTGTCTTTTACCACGCCAGTCAAACGCTGGTGTTTCAGATTGTTTCACGGCTTCAATGTTCGACTCGGCCATCAATGCTCGGTCAAGAACACCCACATAAGTTAGTAGCTTCAAAACATTTATCCTGTCCAGTATTGCAACATTCAGGCCGCCTTCAAACCTTCTGGCCTTTTTGTAATCGGTATCCACCATATGTGGTGCGTATCTGGCAAGTCCAGTAAACTTTGTTTCATACTCAGCAATAGACATTGTGCCCTGTTTTAACTGTTCAAATTCAGTGACCTTCCTATCCCTGACACACTGAGGGAAGTATTTTTCAAAGAAGGCTACTTTAAATTGAGCCCAAGTCATAACAGTGTTGTCATCCCGAGTAAGCATCCACCACCTTCTTGCTTCCTCTTGCAGAGTAAAGGTAGCCAACAGTACCTTATGTGCCTCCGAGCACGGAAACACCTCAAACAGTTTCTCAGTCTCCAGAACCCACGCTTCAACCTTTAATGGTTCAAGGCCTCCCTGAAAGGATGGCGGTTTTAGTTTGCTGAATTTCTGGGTAAGAGCAATTATGTCCCCATCATTAACATTCACATTCTGGTCCGGCTGTACCGGAGGAGGAGGAGGTGGGGGCTGTTGGTTCTGTTGTTGATCTAGTCTTTCAGTTATTCGTTCCAACATTCTTTCCAGTCTGGCCATTCTAGCCTCAGATGATTCAGGTTCAGTAGCAGCATTTGCATTATCCATTTCACTATAAGCAGTTATAACAGTCATCAATATAAACAGTCATTTCTTTAAACAGGTTAACACATTGGCATATAATCAGTCATGTCATAACCACACATTTTTCATGCTCATGAATGCCCTAATCACTTTCTAGGACACCCTATAGCTCATTTGGACACGTGTGTGGGATATAACTCGTGGTTAAGTATTGCTCTGATACCACTCTGTCACGACCCAAACCCGGCCCTATGGGTTTAGCACCGTAACCGGCCAGTAATCCGAGATTACCGAAGGCCTGCTTAACAGTAGAACAGTAAAAACAGAGTTCAGGGCCTGGCGGAGGCCAATACAGTAATTAAATAATGTCCACTGAGCTGTGACAGTCTGTATGCCAAAAAGATTTTTTATGCATTCACATATTCAAACAGTACAGTCTATACAACATTTACAGTCAAACAGTGCAGGGACCTAATCCCTTGACAACAGCACAGTAAGCATTCAGTTTATACAAAACAGTGGGACAGTACAGGAGGGGGAAAGCTAAGACACCCCTAAGCCCTGGCATGATAGGCTTGGAACCTCGCAGTGAGGCACGTAGGCTGGCTTGACAAAACTGGAGTCTAACCCACGCTCCTAGCTCCGGTCTAGTGGCTGAGCACCTACATATATATATACAGTGAGCTAAAGCCCAGTGAATAACATAAGCGTAAAGAGGTTAAGAATGAAATGTCCTTACGGTAATGAAAACAGTTCATTAAACAGTATTTCAGTCTTTCAGTCAGAACAGTTATTCAGTCATATGTGGTACATCCATTAGCATAGCAGTAAACAGTAGGTCTTAAAGACCGAACAGTAATGATGGCCATCAATCAGTAAACAGTAATGGTTCCACGAGGGAACCGACAGAGATCTCTGTAACAGTAACAGTCAGTAACAGTAGGTGCTAAGGATGCCACAGTACAGTTCAGAAATAAAGGACATACATTCATTCAGTAGATAATACCAGTTCAGAAAATAGTTTAGTACTCGAAAGATAATCATTTTGAACATATCTTTACACAATTGTTACTCACAGAGTTCGGGCTACACTATGCTAGAGCGTGTCTCCCCAGTCGCCAACCCTACACAGTTCATAGGTTGAACACACACTAAGCTACACAGTTGGGAGATATCATAATTTAATCCCTAATTTGCCTCGGTGTGTTCTACACCAATATCCTCCTTAAGATGCCTTAAACTAGGCCTAAGAATGCCTAGAATGGGATGAGGATGCAAAAATACACTTAGAAAATATTTTGCAAAGTTTGCTGAAAATAGGACCCTCGCTCGAGCGAGCCTTCCTTCGCTCAAGTGAGCTTCCAAAATCAAAGGCTTCGCTCGAGCGATAAATCCTTCGCTTGAGCGGTCTGATGAAACAGTAAAAGTACTAGATGCTTGAATTTTACGCTCGAGCCACCAATCCTTCGCTCGAGCGTAGCTTCGAACAAAGGTAGGTCTCTCGAGCGAAGAATCCTTCGCTCGAGCGAAGAAGCCAAATTTTGGAATTTCCAGATTTGTCTCCTAAGCTCAAACCAAGCATTCTTTCACTCAAAACTCGACCTCTTGGGCCCAAATTCTGGAAAACACATCTAATTCAATATACAACAAGTTTCAAAGCTCAATTTATGAATTCAAGCCCTAAAGGTGAGTCAATTAAAACCATTTTTCAAACCCATTTTTCATGAACATGGAGAATATGCAACATGCATGGATTCAATCCAAATTCTACCTTCAAAGCTTGTCCAAATGGACTCATTTCTTCAAGAACATGATGAATTCATGGACTCAAGTCTATTTATGAACATGCATGTACAATTTACCATGAATTCAACTCAAACTCATCAATTCAAACATGCATGCATGAATTATGCTCTAATTCAACATGTATGAACTAATTCATGACTTAATCTTACAATGATGCAAGAATCATGCAAGAATTTGCTTAAACTCACAATTAAAGGGTTGTATTCTCTTACCTAGGTCTTGTATTCAAGATTTGGAGGCTCAATATGCAAACTATACTTCAATTCCACCAAAAATCCAAGCCAAAATCCACAAGACTAAGTCAATTCCCTCACTCTCTCCTTCACTCTCTTCTTGGTCGGTTGAAGCAAGAATAAGGGTAGAGGAAATGTTTTTGATTCAATGCAATAAGGCTCTACAATACTCATAAACAAAGGCCCCACTAGATGGCATGATTCTAATTAAAGCAACTCTATTAATTTGGCTTATTCTAATCTAATTTAATCATTCCTAATCACATTTTAAATAAATATACCATAAAATCAGATAAATTCTACTGATCATGGAACATCAATCAATTTTGAATTCGGCCGCCGATAGGGCCTTCAATTAACAGTTTAAACATAAAACATGGACAGATAAACACATAAGTCAAACAGATAGAAATGCAATGCAATAGATATACTTAGTCAATTCAGTTTCATTTTCAATCAGTCCATTCAGTACTTCAGTTAGTTCAATTATTAGTCATAAGCCGTCCAGTTTAGCAGTAATCAGTATGTAATTCAGTAAACTTTCGGTAAATAGTATGGGGTTGTTACATAACCCATCAGCCAGAGAGACACTTTGGGAGAATCTTGAAGACATGGCGAGGAGTATGAATAAACCTTGGCTTATAGCTGGAGACTTCAACGATTATGCTAACCAAAGTGAGAGAAGGAGCTTCTCTCAGACCCAGAACTAGAACAGAACCCAGAAATTCATTGAAAGGATTAATGACTGCAACCTCATTGATCTTGGAAGTGTCACCCCATTTTTACCTGTACAAATAATAGACAAGGACTAGCTAACACCATGAAAAGGTTAGACAGAGCAATAAGCAATGATCAATGGCGAGCCCCGTTCCTTGAAGGTACTATGAGGGCCCTTCCTAGAACCTAACCATTCTCCTTTAGTGGTATACCGCTGCCATTCTTCCGTTCACAACATCATCTATACATATGCTAGAACATTTTTTCAAAGAAGAGAGAAAAATTCTTTTGTGTGATGATGTTGGTAGTGGTACCTTGGCATTGCAAGTGCCTTTCCATTCAACACCAGACTTTTTTTTTTTTTTCTCTCTCTCTCTTTCCTTTTATTGAATATGACAAATATAATATGAATAAAATGGCCTTTAAACAAAGTAATTCTAATTATTGTGCATAAATTGTAGTTATTTCAAAGGATGTTTTTCTTTTATTGTAATGATGGTGATGCTTATTAGGGTAATTGGTGGTGGTTGGTGGTGCTTAAAATCTTGTGTTATGATAGTAGAGATTGGTGGTAGTGGTAGTTTTAGTCATCAATTATTGTTTGGTTTTAAAATATATAAATTTCATTGTTTTGTAATAATGGCTTTTTATGTTTTTTTTTTGTTTTTTGTAACTCTTGAAATAAATAAATTTTAATTTTTTTTTTTCATTTTTGTACACTTGATTAAAAAATTGAAGACATAAATTTGACATTAGATACCCTATTTTCACAGTTCAACCTCAGTTTTAGAATAAAGAAATTTCTATTATATTTTTTTTGGAGTAATCAATTTGATATTTATAATCCTCAATTTGAAAATAAGTACCTAATTTTTGCAGTTGACCTTCATTTTCAATTTATGGATAGGGTAAATTACACTTTGCACCAAATCTCACTTTAGCCCCGACACATAAAATCATGATAGTCAACTCCCTGCACTTCTAGTCAAATTCCACTTTGGTCTCTACATATGAAATTGTGACAATCAACCCATCTGCACTTTTACTCAAATCCCACTTTAGTTCCTACATAAGTGTCAATGTCTCTTTTCTATAACTTCATTTTTAAATCTTTAACAAAATCTAGTTATGTGACAAAAATTGACCACGAAATGAGGGTAAGAGAGGAAAATTATCCATATTTCTTACTAGTACACTTTGTCCTATGTGATAAGTACATGAGAGTTATATAATACAATATATATACATATATGTTCGTATGATAAAAATTGGGACGAAATGACAAGAAAGTAGAGCTTTTGAAATTAAAAAAATGTGTCAAAGAAATCAAAGAGAAAGAAAGATAAAAGACAGAAGACTGTGTTACCGTGAAAAACAAAGTTTCGTGATTTTAATTTATGCAAAATCCTAATTCATTTTCTTAATTGTTCACAATCTGCATTTTGTTTTAGCCTGTTAGACTTATTTATTTTGATGATTTATTTAATTATGTTTTAATTTATTTGGAAGAGAAAAATAGAATCAAAATTTATTTTGATGATTTATTTGAAAGAGAAAAATAGAATCAACATTTATTTTGATGATTTTATGTTTTAATAAAATCAAAATTTATTGTGTCCTATTATTTCTCACCTAAACCTTTATCCTAAATGTTGTTAGAATGTATTTAATATTTGATTAAATCAGGAGTTCAAACAGCCCAAAATAGAGGTTCAAACAGCTCAGCACAACAATAGTTCAAAAGGTTCAAGTAGAAGATATTCAAATTTGTAATGATAGAGAAGAAAATATTCAAATTGGTAATGATAGAAGTACAACGGCTATAAATTCAAATGACTACAACGGCTATAAACGGCTATAAATTCAAATGAATACAACGACTATAAACAGCTATAATTTTCATTATATATACCAAAGTCTCTAATGTAAACGAGTTACAAAAACCTGAAAATATTCTTTGATCTATAATCACTCACATCTATTCTCAGAAATTATACACTGAGCCTTATAGCTTTTAGCTCATCTTTCCTGTGTGAGGTTTACAGAAAACCAGAGCTTCATTTTTATATCTATATTTGAGAGATAATTCTTGTAGCTTTCTGTGAAAGCAAAAACACATTTTTTTCAACCTTATATGAGTGTAGTACACTCAGTGTTCTTGACTTAGAAAGTCAGTGTAAAATCTATGAAGGATTGTTCTATCTGTGAAAAGGTTGCTAGCATCCTGTGAAGCTAGAGTATAGTGGAAAATCTCAAGTGAAGCTTGAGGAGTGGACGTAGGCCGACTTTATTCATTAATTATATTTATCTATTGTGCTAGTCATAATTTTTATTAGGGTATTATTAATTTGAATTATAAAAACTTAATTCACCCCCCTCTTAGGTTGTCTTTTAGATAACAATTGGTATCAGAGCCTAGACTCTTGCTTTAGATTTAACCATTTAAGAGTTTCAATCCATGGCAACCTTAGCTAGCACTAGCACTACTGAAGGACAAGCCACCAATAGGCCACCATTATTTGACGGAAATAACTATAGTCATTAGAAAGATAAGATGACCCTATACCTACAAGCCGCTAATTATGCTCTATGGATTATTGTCACCAAAGGTTCAAAAATTCCTACCAAATTAGTAGACAATATTAGTGTACCTAAAACTGAAGATGAATGTGATGAGAGGGATCACAAATTATTGCAAGCCAATGCTAAAGTCAAACTCACCCTTGTTTATGGATTGGACTCTAAGGAGTATAATAGAATTTCAAGTTGTGATTCGGCAAAAGAAATTTGGGACAAACTTGAAGTAACTTATGAAGGTACAAACTAAGTAAAGGAATCTCGTATTGATATGTTTGTTCATAGTTATGAATTGTTTAAAATAAACTCTGATGAATCTATTTCAAGTATATTTACTAGATTTACTGAAATTGTAAACTTTTTGAAATCTCTTGGCAAAACTTATACTAACAGTGAGTTGGTAAGAAAAATTCTTAGGTGTTTACCAAAGAATTGGGAAGCAAAGGTCACCGCCATTATAGAAGCCAAATATCTCTCCACACTTGGATTGGATGAGCTTATGGGTTTCCTTATGACTCATGAAATCACCATGAAAAGACATGAGGATGTTGAAAAAGAAAAGAAAAGTGGAATTGCATTCAAAGCGTCATCAAATGAAGAAGAACATCAAAACTCCAATGAGGATGAAAGCTATGCCATGTTTAGTAGAAATCTAAAAAAGCACTTCAAGAAAAACAATTATGGCGGAAGAAGACCTTTCAAGAAAGAGTACAACAAAGATAACAAGAAAGAGCCTATTATTTGCTATGAGTGCAAAAATCCTGGACATATGAAGATGGATTGTCCAAAATTGAAGAATCATGGAAAAGACTACAAAAGAAACAAAAAGGCCATGGTAGCAGCTTGGGGAGAAAGTGAAGATGAAAGCTCAAGTGATGAAATTGAAAATGAAGTAGCCAACTTTTGTCTCATGGCTCTTAAAGATGAAGACTCTACTCAAGATAAGGTAACTACTCTTTATGAAGAACTTGAAAGTGCATACCATAAACTATCAAATGAATTTCAAAAAGTTTGTGCCAAAAATAATGTGTTGAAGAAATCTGTTGCATCTTTATCTATTAATGTAAAAGAATTAAAGAAAGAAAAAATTATTTTGAAAAATGATTTTGATACTAGCTCTAATGAGAAAACTACTTTAAAAAACAATGTTGATGATTTAACAAAAACGCTTGAAAATTTTGTAAAAGGTAGAGATAATCTCAACATGCTTCTTGGAAATCAAAGATGTGTTTTTGATAAAGCGGGTATTGGATATGACCCTATTAAGAAACAAAAGAATCTTAATACAATTTTTGAAAAGGCACCTCTTGTGACTCACCCTCATATTACTTGTCATTATTGTAGAAAGAAAGGACATTATATATCTTCTTGTCCATTCAAAAATCATATAAACATGGGAATTAAAAAGATTTGGATTGTTAAGGGATCAAACAAAACTAACCAAGAAGGACCCAAGAAACTATGGGTACAAAAAACCAACACTTGATTGTCATCTTGTAGATTTGTTTCAAGTCCAAAGCTAAAGAAAGAAAGTGGTACCTTGATAGTGGATGTTCTAAACACATGACCGGAGATAAATCTTTCTTTACTAAACTATCATCGAAAGATGGAGGATTTGTTATTTTTGGAGACAATAAGAAAAGAAAAATCATCGGTATTGGTAGCATCGGTATTTCTCATAACCCTTCTATTGAAAATGTTTTACTTGTTGATAGACTTAAGCATAACCTACTTAGTATTAGTCAATTATGTAATAAAGGTAATCGTGTTATTTTTGATAAATCACATTGCACAATTGAAAGCACAAATGATTATAAAGCTTTATTCATTGGTAATCGCCATGATAATGTCTATGTTTTTCATCTTAATGATCTCTATGCTAGTGATGTTAAATGTTTATATGTTAATAATGAAAATAGTTGGTTATGGCATAGAAGACTTGGTCATGCTCATATGGATTTAATTGCTAAACTTTTGAGAAAGGATTTGGTCATTGGACTTCCAAAAATTAAATTTGAAAAAGATCATCTTTATAGTGCTTGTCAATAAGGAAAACAAACTAAAACATCATTTAAATTAAAATCTCATATTTTCACAACTAGACCTTTACAACTATTGCATATGGATTTATTTGGTCCCTCTAGGACATCTAGTCTAGGTGGGAAACATTATTGTCTTGTTATTGTTGATGATTATTCAAGATTTACATGGGTTATGTTTTTAGCACACAAAGATGAAACATTTTCTTCTTTCACAAAACTCTGTCGTAGAATTCAAAATGAAAAAGGCTTTCTTATTACTAATATTCGAACCGACCATGGTACCGAACTTGAAAATGAGAAATTTGAATTGTTTTCTGATGAGCATGGTATTGGACATAATTTTTCAGTACCTAGAACCCCTCAACAAAATGGTGTAGTTGAAAGGAAGAATAGAACTTTAGAAGAGATGAGTAGAACAATGCTTTGCGAAAATAATCTTCCTAAATATTTTTGAGCTGAAGCCGTTCACACCGCATGCTATATTTTAAATTGTGCATTAATTAGACATATTCTCAAAAAGATTCCTTATGAGCTTTGGCATGATAGAAAGCCTAACATTAGTCACTTGCATGTTTTTGACTGTAAATATTTTGTGCATAATAATGGTAAGGATAACTTAGGTAAATTTGATTCAAAATCTGATGAAGCAATTTTGCTTTGCTATTCCTTAACTAGCAAAGCTTATTGTGTTTTTAATAAAAGAACTCTTGTTGTGGAAGAATCTATACTTGTGGCATTTGATGAAACTAACATCTCTGCTCAAAAGCAAATTGTTAGTGATAATATAGATTTTGAACCAAATGTGGAAGATTCAAGTATCTACAAAGAAGAGAACCAACCATGTAAGTTGAACAAAGAGATTGAACAACCTATTCTCCCACCTCAAGAAGAAGGAGAAAACAATGATGATTTGCCAAGAGAATGGAAGTTTGTTCATAATCACCCTAAGGATTTAATCCTAGGTGACCCTACAAAAGGTATTGAAACTCGCTCTTCACTTAGAAATATTTGTAGTAACTTGGCTTTTCTCTCGCAGATTGAGCCTAAAAACTTTCAAGAAGCCGAATTCGATGAACATTGGATGATAGCTATGCATGAAGAGCTTAACCAATTTGAGAGAAATAAAGTGTGGGAATGTAACGCCCTCAAAATAAACCCAAAGCATACATAATATTGACATGCATTGTTTAAGAAAAACAAAACATTATTCCATTCATCAGAGTAAACTTATTAAAAAACATTACATGTAATAATAAAATTAAATGCCCTATGGGCTTACATCTTTCCAAGCCAACACTTGGATACAAAAGTTTGAGTACTAACTCAACTACACATTAAGCCCTTGGCTTGGGTTTACATGCAATATCAAAACAAAACAAAAGAACAACTAACTAAACAGAGTCTTCAACTCCAAATCCTCCCAAGCTAAGTCTTTGGAGGTAGCATGTCACCTGAACCTGAAAATGATGTTCCCGTATAGGGTGAGCCACAGCCCAGCAGAAATATACTAAACCAAATATACGAATTGACTAAAGCAATAGCATTCGATAGATGGTTAATACTTTTAAATTCATTATATCACTATCCAATTTCATGACAATAATGTCCATGACATATTTCACTTTCCGTTATTATTCACTTTCCAATTATACAGACATGGCTCAGAACCTGGCCAAACTATAACATGAGACTACATCTCACATAAACATCACTTCCAAAATCAATAATTCCAATGAGACTAAGGCTCATTCTACAACACTTCTATAAATCAATAAGTACACATAATTTGTTGTACTAATGGAGTCCATCCCCTTTCTCCTCCTAAACAGGTTTGAGAGTCCATCCCCTATCTTCCCTCAAACCATGGAGTACATCCCCTATCTCCTCCCAAACAATATGCATATACAATGTATTAAACACTTGTCATATAACATACTCAATCAATACACAGATTTGCTGTATTAACTTATCCGTCATACTCAATAACCTATTCAATGTGATTAGTTTCAGTTTTCCCTAATCAGCATGCAATGTCTACAACAATCACGACTATCATCCACCGATAGCCCAAAACAGTTATTTCTAAACAGGAAATAAATGTATCAACAAATGTAACCTCAACATTCTCATAGGTGAGTGATTAAATTATCCAACTACACCATTTAATCTCATAATTCCCCAAGTTCATGAATTAAACTTAATTCCACAATTTCCCAAAATTAATTATACAAATTAATTTATTACAACAATTAGGGTTTTCCACCCTTTCTCCAAAAATTAACCCTAAGGTTCAATTTTCTCAAATTAACACTACCAATATCATTTTTCGTGACTTACAATCGCATGGAATTTAATATATAAAAAATTCCCCTTTTTCTCAAATTATAACTCAAACCCTAACTTTCCCAAAATTTCCAAACTACACCAACATATCAAAAAGACTAAAACTTATGACAAAACGTATAGTATGGAGTAGTGTAACGCCCTCAAAATAAACCCACTATATATATAACATTGACATGCAATATTAAAAGAAAACAATTCATTATCTCATTCATCAGAGTATTACCAAATAAAAACATTACATGTAACATCAAATTAAATGCCCTACGGGCTTACATCTTTCCAAGCCAACACTTGGACACAAAAATATGAGTTCTAACTCAATACAAATAAAGCCCTAGGCTTGAATGTTTACATGTACTATCAAATAAAAACAAATAACTAAAGATAGTCTTCAAAATCCAAATCCTTCCAAGCTAAGTCCTTGGAGGTAGCTTATCACCTGGACCTGAAAATGATGTTCCCATATAGGGTGAGCCACAGCCCAGTAGAAATGTACTAAACCAAATATAAGCATTGAATAAAGTAATAGCATTCAATAGATGGTTAACCAAGATAATCAATTATATCATTATACAGTCTCATGACACTAATGTCTATGACACGTGTCACTTTCCATTATTATCAATATGGCTCAGAACCTGGCCAAACTTACAACAGTGAACTATATATATCATATTCACATTACTTCCAATATCAACCAAACAAATGAGACTCAGGCTCATATCAAAACACTTCATACTTCCCGTTTGATACACATTTTAGTGCTGTATCAATAACATGTAAAAACACTTCAATATCAATAAGCACACATAACAGTGATGCTAATGGAGTCCATCCCTTATCTCCTCCCAAACAAAATCCGGTTTAGAGGTCCATCCCCTATCTTCCCCTAAACCGTGGAGTACATCCCCTATCTCCTTCCACACAATATGCAAATGCAATGCTCAATCAATACACGTATTTTCTGTATTAATTCAATAGTCAAAATTAATGACTTAACCAATGTGATTAGTTTCAGTTATCCCTAATCCACATGCAATGTCTACAACAATCACGACTATCCTCCACCGATAGCCCAAAACAGTTATTTCTAAACTGGAAATAAATATATCAACAATTCAATAGGCGAGTGATTTAAAATATCCAACTACACCATTAAATCAATAAATTCCTCAATTCACTTTAAATTAATTATACAAATTAATTCATTAAACAACTAGGGTTTTTCCCAAAATTACCAAAATACCCCTAACATATCGAAATACCAAAACTTAGAACAAAACTTATAAGATGGAGTAGGAAATCCCTACCTCGAAGAAAATAACACAAATGGAGAAGACGGAAATGACGACCCAAACTCCAAAGTGCTCCAAATCCACAAACTCTCAGATTAAAACGTAGCTCTCGACTCACTCTATCTTTTTAACAAAGGATCTAGGGTAGAAAAACACTCTAAGTAGATCAAAACTAAGAGAGAAGGTGAGTAAAGGAAGAGAGAACTCGGAACTAGGGTTTTAGGATCAAAAGATGTGAAAAAAAACGTTTTAAAAACCGCTGCTGCGTATTTAAACTGGACAGGCTTGCTCGAGCGAAGACTTAGTCGCTCGAGCGACCAGACACAAGAAGTACTCGCTCGAGCGAAGGAAAGCTCGCTCGAGCCAACAATACGATGCTTCAGGTCTGTAACCCAGAAGCACGCTCGAGCGACAGAATGCTCGCTCGAGCGAAGAAAAGCTCGCTCGAGCCAAGAAACCCTACTTTCAGGTCTATACTAGACGCAATCGCTCGCTCGAGCGACCAACTCCTCGCTCGAGCGAAGACACAAAAATATGGACAGCAACACTTGGTTTCCAACTCCAACCAACCTGTAACAAACCTGCCCAACACATCCTATAACTCAAGAATAGGGAATGAAAGGACGACAACAACATATATATAAAAACGAAATCTATGGAACATAAGTTCGGATACAACAATCAACTAGGAAAAGACCGGGGTCGCTATAACCTCCCCCCCTTAAAAGAATTTCGTCCCCGAAATTAAGCATAAGTTTTCGAAAACAAGTTTTTCTCAAATCCCATCAATTTGACATTACCATAATGAACAACTTGACCCTATACTGGTCATTTCATCTCTTATCAAGAGGCATCTCACAATATGTATATAAAACAACATATATTATAACCCGCATCAGTATTATGCATTTTTCCTTTCAATTTCAACAGTTTTCAATATCATATTTAATTTCATGATAGACTCTAATTCAACAATATAATCATCAACATATGCAATGTTACACTAAACTTCCATTATAAGGCAAGTTTCAAAATACTCCGATTAAACCAAAGCATTCTCAATGTTTTACAACTTAAGACATATATAAAGCTCTTAAGTCCAACAATATTATGAAATCTAAATACAAGATTACATGTCAACAAACATGTCCGGATATTTCTCGCGGACTTCCAACTCACGCTCCCAAGTCTCTTCCTCCACTCCGTGATGTTTCCACAAAACTTTTACCAAAGGGATCGTCTTGCCTCGCAAAACTTGATCCCGCCTATCCAAGACCCGAACCGGTCTCTCCTCATACGAGACATCTTCATCAACAACTAAGTCGGTCCAATCCAACACATGTGATGGATCCAGCTCATACTTCCGAAGCATACTGACATGAAACACGTCATGAACTCCGGATAACTGCGGTGGCAGAGCTAAACGATAAGCAGCCTCGCCAATCCTCTCAAGGATCTCGAAAGGCCCAATAAACCGAGGGGACAACTTCCCACTCTTCCCAAAGCTCATCAAACCTCGCCTAGGTGATATCTTCAAAAAGACGTGATCACCCACCACAAACACCAAAGGTCTCCTCCTACGGTCGGCATAAGATTTCTGACGACTCTGGGCTGTAACAAGCCTCCTACGGATAAGTTCAACTTTCTCCGTCGTTTCCCTCACCAACTCCGGACCCAACAGAGGTGCATCACCCACCTCGGCCCAACAAACAAGAGATCTACACGGTCGGCCATACAAGGCCTCAAACGGTGCCATACCGATACTAGACTGGAAACTGTTGTTATAGGCAAACTCCACCAATGGCAAGTACCTTTCCCACGACCCATTGAAATCAAGAACACAACCCCGAAGCATATCCTCAAGGGTCTGAATAGTACGCTCGGACTGCCCGTCAGTCTGAGGATGGTAAGCCGTGCTGAAGGTCAACTTGGTGCCTAAAGCATTCTGCAAACTCTGCCACAACCTAGCAGTAAAACGAGGATCTCTATCTGAGACGATTGTCACTGGGACCCCGTGCAACCTCACTATGTCCCGGATATACAAGTCGGCTAGATGATCTACCAAATCTTTCACGCGCATAGGAATAAAGTGCGCTGATTTAGTCAACCGGTCTACAACCACTCAAATAACATCACTACCCCGCTGAGTTCTCGGAAGACCTACAACGAAGTCCATAGTGACATGCTCCCACTTCCACTCGGCAATAGGCAAGGGTTGTAACAAACCCGCTGGCCTCTAATGTTCGGCCTTCACTTGCTGACAAGTAAGGCACTTAGACACGAAAGCTGCCACATCTCTCTTCATACCCCGCCACCAAAACTGGCGACCTAAATCCCGATACATCTTAGTATCTCCCGGATGCACCGCAAGGCGTGAATGATGAAACTCTCGGAGTACTTCCTCTCGGCAAGTCTCCGGCACAAACAAACGGTCTCGGTATCTCACACTCAGGTCGGGATACACAGACAAGCCCTTCTCAACTTTTCCATTGGAGATCTTCTCTCGAATGGATTCTACCTCAAGGTCACCTCTCTGTGCCTCTAACACTCGAGTCACAAGTGTAGGCTGCGCAACAACAGAAAACAAGGCCGCAGCCTCAATGGATTCGCCCAGAAGCAAATCAAACTCCCCAAATGCGCCCAATATCTTCCATTCTCGGATGGCTATACTAGCTACGTCACCAACAGATTTCCTGCTAAGGGCATCGGCCACCACATTGGCCTTCCCTGGATGATAATGCAATTCGAAGTCATAATCCTCAATGAACTCCATCCACCTCCTCTGCCTCAAGTTCAAGTCTTTCTGTGTAAACAGATATTTTAGACTCTTATGATCCGAGAATACCTCGAATCTCTCACCATAAAGGTAATGCCTTCAAATCTTCAAGGCAAAGATCACAGCTGCTAATTCTAGGTCATAGGTAGGGTAATTCTTCTCGTGTATTTTCAACTGACGTGAGCTATAGGCTACTACTTTCCCCTCTTGCATCAACACACAACCCAAACCCTCTCGTGAGGCATCACAATAGACTGCATAACCCAACCCTCTCTCTGAAATAATCAAGACTGGAGCGGTGGTCAGTCTAACTTTCAACTCCTGAAACAACTTTTCACAAGTCTCACTCCATACAAATTTGACTCCCTTCCGAGTCAATCTAGTCAAAGGCGAAGCTAACCTGGAGAAATCCTTCACAAACCGGCGATAATACCCAGCTAATCCCAGAAAACTGCGGATCTCAAACACACTCTTAGGCTGTGCCCAATCTTGCACTGCCTCAGTCTTGGATGTATCAACAGATACCCCTTCCCCGGAAACCACATGGCCCAAGAACTTCACCTCCTCTAGCCAGAACTCATATTTCCCAAACTTAGCATAAAGCTTATGGGCTCTAAGTAACTCAAGCACCACTCTCAAGTGCTCCTCATGCTCCTCCCCTGACGGTGAATAGATAAGAATGTCGTCTACGAAAATGACTACAAAACAATCTAAGAATTCCCAGAAGATCCGGTTCATCAAATCCATAAACACTGCCGGTGCATTGGTGAGCCCAAATGGCATCACTAGAAACTCATAGTGGCCATACCGCGTACGGAATGCCGTCTTCAGAATATCTTCCTCTCTGACTCTCAACTGGTGATAGCCCGATCTCAAATCTATCTTAGAGAAGCAACGGGAACCCTTCAACTGATCAAACAGATCATCTATATGAGGCATAGGGTACTTATTCTTAACCGTTGCCCGATTCAATTTCCGGTAATCTATACAAAGTCTCAAAGCACCACGTTTCTTTTTAACAAAGAGGGCCGGTGCTCCCCACGACGAAACACTAGGACGAATATAGCCCTTATCTAGCAACTCCTGGAGCTGAATCTTCAACTCAACTAACTCGATTGGGACAACACGATAAGGTGCCATAGAAATTGGCACCGTGCCGGGCACTAGGTCAATAGAGAACTCAATCTCTCGATGCGGTGGCAAACTAACAAGATCCTCGGGAAAGATGTCCGAGTACTCATAAACTACTCTTGGCAACACAGTCTGGGTCTCACCACACTCACCACTCTTAAAGCTAGCAAGTAGACCACTAAGCTCACTCCGCCCTCGCGGATCATACCCCGGTGGCAAAACACTACCAACCCGGTCCCCCAGAAAGTGAAAACACTCCCCGTTCACGGTACAACAAGTGACCCTCTGGCGGTAGCAATCAATAACTGCTCGGTATGACGATAACCAGTCCATACCCAAAATAACATCAAAGCCCTTCATAGGCATAACTACAAAAGGAAATGGAAGCCTATGATCGGCAACCTCTATGTCGCAACCCCTAACTCCTTGTTTCAAGATCAATTCACCCCCAAGAGGTGACACTACACAAATAGGAGATGCTAACTGTGCTAACTCCAACTCCAAAACAGATGCAAATGCAGCAGACACAAAGGAATGAGATGCACCCGTGTCAATCAAAACACTAGCTACTGAATTGCAAAACAAGAAGGTACCTCTCACAACAGATGGAGCCGGCACAAGATCCTGCGCGGTAACAGCATACACGCGCCCAGATGATCTCTGGTCAACCTGCTCACCCCTAGGAGTATAAGACTGCTGTACAGACTGGGACGATGAAGCCCCCTGATTGGCCCTCGAGGCCTGAAATGACTGAGCTGGCTGCTGACCTTGAGTCTGCCTCAAACCAGATGCACTAGGTGTGCCACCCAACTGCGGGCAATACCTCTTCATGTGCCCTGCCTGACCGCACTGAAAACAAGAGAGTGGCTGACCTCTACCCTGACTCTGGCTCTGAGATCGAGCCAAAGATGATGCTGCTCTCTGTACTCCTCCCCTCTGAGGACAAACTGGAGACTTATGGCCTAGCTGGCCACACTTGAAACAGGTAATGTCTCCCTGGTTGCCTTTCCTCGAACTAGCACTCGGCACAGGAAAAGTTGATCTAGAAAAGCTACCCTGAGACTGCTGAGGGTTAAAACCCTTCTGTCTCCTACCATCACTCTGGCCTTCCTGACTCCTCTTGGAACCTTTCTGCCCTTCCTCCTCCTCTTGCATCATGATCTCCATATGGGCTGCAGCATCAACCATACGCCCATACTCCCGAATCATAGTTTCCCCAACTCTCAACTTGAGGCCACGCCTCAACTTCTTCTCGAACTCAATACAACGGCGTTCCTCAGACGCCACCAACTCAGGTGCAAACCTGGACAAGCTAGTAAATGCAGCCTCAAACTCGGCTACTGAAGAACTCGACTGCTTAAGCTGGCAGAACTGGTCTCTCAGCTTCTCCCTAACTGCTGGAGATAAAAACCGCTCCTGGAAAGCATTCACAAAAGCCTCCCATGTACCTCCTATGCGACCCTTAGAGAACTTCCACCACTGACCCGCATCCCCTTTCAGTTGGAAAGATGCCAAGGTCACTTTCAACCCCTCGTCTTCGATGCCAAGCATCTCAAACGTCTTTGTTGTTTGTTCGAGCCATTCATCTGCCTTAAGCGGCTTTTTAGGATCACCCACAAATTCATCTGGATTAGACCGGAAGAACTCCCTCTTCAGGAAGGAAGGTCCCGCATCCGCAACAACAACCTGAGCCTGATTCTCAGCTCTGAGAATGCCTACTGACTCCCTGAATGCTCCTGCTATCTCTCGGGCTAAGACGCTCATAGCCTGCTGGCCTACTGGCTCGGCTACATTGGCCTGGCCAACTCCCTCCTGTACTGCAGGAATCTTCTCTGGCACAGGCACCTCCTGCCTACCCGGCCTACCACGCCTACCACATCCTCGTCCTCGTCCTAACGTCCTAATAAAGGAAACAAAGACGTTAGCACATTAATAAATGTGCCGAAGCTAAACACTCGCGTCCTAATGCATTGGACAACAATAATTCATTCCACGTAAGCACATAATCACATAAGCACCTACGAATTTCATTCCTGGATAATGATAGTCCCGAGACACTCCTAGAGTTCCGGTTGGAAACAGCATTGATCAAGTGCTTTTCCAACAAGACTCATAGAAACTCAAGGATCCAATCAACATCCTAGAAACTACATTCCATACCCACATAATCACATAAACATGTTCTCATATAAGCATATAACCGTACACTAAGTCTCTATCAAACGAGACGAACCCATTGTGATACTAATCATTTCTCACGTACCCAAAGTATTCAAACCCGGTACGCTCTGATACCAAGTTGTAACGCCCTCAAAATAAACCCATTATATATATATATCATTGACATGCAATATTAAAAGAAAACAATTCATTATCTCATTCATCAGAGTATTATTACATAAAAACATTACATGTAACATCAAATTAAATGCCCTACGGGCTTACATCTTTCCAAGCCAACACTTGGACACAAAAATATGAGTTCTAACTCAAATACAAATAAAGCCCTAGGCTTGAATGTTTACATGTACTATCAAATAAAAACAATTAACTAAAGATAGTCTTCAAAATCCAAATCCTTCCAAGCTAAGTCCTTGGAGGTAGCTTATCACCTGGACCTGAAAATGATGTTCCCATATAGGGTGAGCCACAGCCCAGTAGAAATGTACTAAACCAAATATAAGCATTGAATAAAGTAATAGCATTCAATAGATGGTTAACCAAGATAATCAATTATATCATTATACAGTCTCATGACACTAATGTCTATGACACGTGTCACTTTCCATTATTATCAATATGGCTCAGAACCTGGCCAAACTTACAACAGTGAACTATATATATCATATTCACATTACTTCCAATATCAACCAAACAAATGAGACTCAGGCTCATATCAAAACACTTCATACTTCCCGTTTGATACACATTTTCGTGTTGTATCACTAACATGTAAAAACACTTCAATATCAATAAGCACACATAACAGTGATGCTAATGGAGTCCATCCCCTATCTCCTCCCAAACAAAATCCGGTTTAGAGGTCCATCCCCTATCTTTCCCTAAACCGTGGAGTACATCCCCTATCTCCTCCCACACAATATGCAAATGCAATGCTCAATCAATACACGTATTTTCTGTATTAATTCAATAGTCAAAATTAATGACTTAACCAATGTGATTAGTTTCAGTTATCCCTAATCCACATGCAATGTCTACAACAATCACGACTATCCTCCACCGATAGCCCAAAACAGTTATTTCTAGACTGGAAATAAATATATCAACAATTCAATAGGCGACTGATTTAAAATATCCAACTACACCATTAAATCAATAAATTCCTCAATTCACCTTAAATTAATTATACAAATTAATTCATTAAACAACAAGGGTTTTTCCCAAAATTACCAAAATACCCCCAACATATCGAAATACCAAAACTTAGAACAAAACTTATAAGATGGAGTAGGAAATCCCTACCTCGAAGAAAATAACACAAATAGAGAAGACGAAAATGACGACCCAAACTCCAAAGTGCTCCAAATCCACAAACTCTCAGATTAAAACGTAGCTCTCGACTCACTCTATCTTTTTAACAAAGGATCTAGGGTAGAAAAATACTCTAAGTAGATCAAACCTAAGAGAGAATGTGAGTAGAGAAAGAGAGAACTCGGAACTAGGGTTTTAGGATCAAAAGATTTGAAAAAAAACGTTTTAAAAACCGCTGCTGCGTATTTAAACTGGACAGGCTCGCTCAAGCGAAGACTTGGTCGCTCGAGCAACCAGACACAAGAAGTACTTGCTCGAGCGAAGGAAAGCTCGCTCGAGCCAACAATACGATGCTTCAGGTCTGCAACCCAGAAGCACGCTCGAGCGACAGAATGCTCGCTCGAGCAAAGGACTCGAAACTCGCTCGAGCGAAGAAAAGCTCGCTCGAGCCAAGAAACCCTGCTTTCAGGTCTATACTAGACACAATCGCTCGCTCGAGCGACCAACTCCTCGCTCGAGCGAAGACACAAAATTCTGGACAGCAACACCTGGTTTCCAACTCCAACCAACCTATAACAAACCTGCCCAACACATCCTATAACTCAAGAATAGGGAATGAAAGGACGACAACAACATATATATAAAAACAGAATCTACGGAACATAAGTCCGGATACAACAATCAATTGGGAAAAGACCGGGGTCGCTATAAGTAGGGTATCCCTACCTTGAAGTGAAGAACTCAAATGGAGATGATGTCTCAAAATCAAAAGTGCTCCAAACCGCCAAATCTTCAGATTAAAATAAAGCCCTCACGACCCTCTATCTTTTGAATAAAGAACCTAGGGTAGAAACCCCCTAAAAACAGATGAAACCTAAGAGAGAAGGTGAGTGGAGTGAGAGAGAACACGGACCTAGGGTTTTTAAAACAAAAGAGGATAATAAAAAAGATATTTAAAACAACTGCTGCGTTCTGATATAAAATAGGCTCGCTCGAGCGAAGACTTGGTTGCTCGAGCGACCAGACACAGAAAACCTCGCTTGAGCGAAAAAAGTCTCGCTCGAGCCAAGAACTCGAAGCTTCAGGTCTGCAACCCAGAAGCACGCTCGAGCGACAGAATGTTCGCTCGAGCGAGGAACTCAAAAACATACACCTAGCTCGCTCAAGCGAAGGAAATCTCACTCGAGCCAAGAAACACAGCCCTCAGGTCTATACTAGACGCACTCGCTCACTCGAGCGAAGAAATACTGACTCGAGCCACCAAGCACAAAACACAACTCTCGCTCGAGCTAAGAAACTCTGGCTCGAGCGAAGGAACAGAAGCAAAGAGCTCGCTCGAGCGACAAACTTCTCGCTCGAGCGAAGGACCAAAATTCTGGGCAGCAACACTTGGCTCCCAGACACAACCAACATGTAAGAAACCTGCCCATCATATCCTATAACTCAAATGACAAGGAATTAAAGGACGACAACAACAATTACATAACAACAGGATCCACGAAACCTAAGTCCAGATACAACAACCGAATGGGAAAAGACCGGGGTCACTATATGGAACTTGTGCCAAAACCTAAAGATCATACAATTATCAGTACCAAATGGATCTTTCGAAACAAGTTTGATGAATCTGGCATAATTATAAGAAACAAGGCTAGACTTGTTGCACAAAGATACAATCAAGAAGAAGGTATTGATTTCGATGAAACCTTTGCTCCAGTTGCTAGATTAGAAGCTATTCACATGTTATTTGCATTTGCATGTTTTAGAGATCTCAAACTTTATCAAATGGATGTAAAAAGTGTCTTTCTTAGTGGTTTTATAAATGAGGAAGTTTATGTTAAACAACCCCCAGGTTTTAAAGATCATGCTTTTCCAAATCATGTTTTTAAACTATCAAAGGCTTTATATGGTTTGAAACAAGCACCTCGTGTATGGTATGAACGATTAGGTAAATTTTTGATTGAAATTTTTTTTTCTAGGGGAACGATTGACACAACACTTTTTATTAAAACTAAAAATGATGATTTACTTATTGTGCAAATATATGTAGATGACATTATATTTGGTGCTACTAATGAAACCTTGTGTAAGAAATTTGCTAAGTGTATGCAAGGTGAGTTTGAGATGAGCATGATGGGGGAGCTAAATTATTTCCTTGGGCTTCAAATCAAACAATGTAAGGAATGAATTTTTATCAACCAAGCTAAGTACACAAAAGAACTACTCAAAAAGTTTGGTATGTATAACTCAAAAATAGCTGGAACACCTATGAGCAAATCCATTAAGCTAGACAAGGATGAAAAAGGTAAGTCCATTGATTAAACAAAATATCGAGGTATGATCAGCTCACTTCTTTATTTAACTGCAGGTAGACCCGATATTATGTTTAGTGTTTGTATGTGTGCTAGATATCAATCAAATCCTAAGGAATCACATCTCAATGTTGTTAAAAGAATTTTTAGATATCTTGTTGGCACTCAAAATTTGGGACTGTTTTATCCTAGAGATGTTGCATTTGATTTAATTAGTTACTCGGATACCGACTTTACCGGATGCAAACTTGATAGAAAAAGCACCAGTGACATTTGTTACTTTCTTGGTAACTCATTAGTATCTTGGTTTAGCAAAAAGCAAAATTCTGTTGCTTTATCAACGGCCGAAGTTGAATATATATAGCTTCCGGAAGTTGTTATGCCCAAATACTTTGGATGAAACAACAATTTGAGGACTTTGATTTGCATTATGATCATATCCGTATTAAATGTGATAATACTAGTGCCATCAATTTAAGCAAA
Source organism: Camellia oleifera (assembly GCA_022316695.1). Taxonomy (NCBI): domain Eukaryota; kingdom Viridiplantae; phylum Streptophyta; class Magnoliopsida; order Ericales; family Theaceae; genus Camellia; species Camellia oleifera. The sequence continues at coordinate 155,359,788 of CM039317.1, read as the reverse complement.
AATCCGGTTCAACACTCACGAACAAAACATATTGAAATTCGACATCATTTTTTAAGAGATCATGTTCAAAAAGGGGATATTGTACTTGAATTTGTAAACATTGACAAACAATTGGCGGATATTTTCACAAAACCCCTAAGCAAGGATCGCTTCAATTTTATTCGTGGCGAGCTTGGAATGTCGATTTCTACTTTAAAAGTTTTGTTATGACTGTGAAACTTGAATTTTTGTTAAAATGATATATGCGTATTGCTACATTGATATGGAAACATTTATATCAGTTGAATGTTCTCAAGTCCTTTATACATTTATTCTCCTTAACAGTTTGCTATTCTCACCTGTGTAATTTTTTTTTTTTATTCTGCATTGTGAGATAAAATTAACTTCGCATACATTGATTTTTTTTAAACCCTCATGGTATTTTTGTTTTTGCATTACCATTCCAGCAACACCAACATCTCATTAAGTTTAATTTCTGCTGGTATTATTTTATTTTAATTTATTTTATTTTTTTTTATTTTGCTATTAGGTTTAATTTCTTTAATTTTTATTTTTTTTCTCATTATTATTTTTTGTTTGGACTTAATTTTCTTATTTTTTTCTGCTTTTTAATTTCATTTTTCAGTACTTAAACTTAAAAACAAATACAAATCAAAATACAAATATTTACATAAAAAAAAACACCCTTCATTTTTTTTTACGGCCACACGTCGATCAAAATAAACATACAAAAAAAAAATCTTCATTTTTTTCCGGCCATACGCCGATCTTACTTACTCGCCTCTTTCATCGTTTTCTTCTTCTTTTTTATCACCTTGGGCGACCCTTGATGCCCCTGCCCCCGTATTTTCGTCAAGAGCGATGACTCCCCGCTGACTATCAAAGGCCAAGAACGATGTTGCTCCAAATCGGGCCATGGATGTGGTCTTGTATTTAAACTCTTTATTTTCGGCCTTCAGTGCACCTATTTCTGCTCGCGCATCCTTGTACATGTACTAGAGTAGAGAGAGTTGGGTGTTGACCTGATGGAGCTCACTCGTCCTATTTTGCAATCGGTGAGCCAATTTTGTGATTGCCATCACCATCTCCATACAGGACGTCAGTGTGAAATGATTGGCTTCCATGTCAGATTGAGCTACCATGATTTGCTCAATCGACATCATAGGACGGTTAGGAACAGGAATGACAGGGAGAGTAGGAGTAGAGGCACTCGGTCCAGCAGAGCTTATGGGATCGTTCAGGTCCGGAAATAGAGTGAGGGGACGAGATGAGAAAGCCATGGTTTAGAGGTGAGTTGCAGAGAAATAGAAGAGAACAGACTAAGGTTTGGCCTCCTCCGTTCATTTTTTTTTGTCACTCAATGAGGAAGAACAAAAGAGAGTGGTGAAGAAGAGGTAGAAGAGAGTGAGGTGAAGAAGAAGGCTGAAGAGAAGAGGTTGAAGAGAAGAAGACAACGAGAGAGATAGCTGAGGCAAGCGGCAATTGAGGAGAGCTGCTTTTGTCGGTCGGCTGATGCAAAAGCGAGGCCGCGTCTTCAACGTCATTTTCAACAAAAAAGAGAGGCGCAGGCGATTCATATATATATGTTTTGATTATCTATTTTTTGATGCCATTTATCACTATCATTTTCCTCCTCCTCCTCCTCCAACTTCTGACCCATGATTTCCTTTTGATAATGTCACAGAGGAAGAAATTATATGCTGTTATTTATTATGGTATTATTTTCAAATTATGATATTATTTGAAAACTAATATGATGATTATGTACTTATAGTTTGGTATCTTAGTCTCATATCATGTCTCTAATTAAAGCTTGTTTATTACACATGTGCTAACCTATGTATTTAGAAATGAATTCATGGAGCATGACTTGAGGGGGAGCTTTTCTTACTCCCAAATCAAATCAAAACATCATTATGTGCCATCATAAAAAAAAGGGAGATTGTTAGACTTATTTATTTTGATGATTTATTTAATTATATTTTAATTTATTTGGAAGAGAAAAATAGAATCAAAATTTATTTTGATGATTTATTTGAAAGAGAAAAATAGAATCAACATTTATTTTGATGATTTTATGTTTTAATAAAATCGAAATTTATTTTGTCCCATTATTTCTCACCTAAACCTTTATCCTAAATGTTGTTAGAATGTATTTAATATTTGATTAAATCAGGAGTTCAAACAGCCCAAAACAGAGGTTCAAACAACTTAGCACAACAACAGTTCAAAAGGTTCAAGTGGAAAATATTCAAATTTGTAATGATGGAGTGGAAGATATTCAAATTGGTAATGATGGAAGTACAAAAACTATCAATTCAAATGACTACAACGGTTATAAACAACTATAAATTCAAATGAATACAACAGCTATAAACGGCTATAATTTTCATTATATATACCAAAGCCTCTAATGTAAACAAGTTACAAAAACCTAAAAATATTCTTTGATCTATAATCACTCACATCTATTCTCAGAAATTATACACTGAGCCTTATAGCTTTAAGCTCATCTTTCCTATGTAAGGTTTACAGAAAAACTAGAGCTTTATTTTTATATCTATCTTTGAGAGATAATTCTTGTAGCTTTCTGTGAAAGCAAAAACACCTTCTTTTCAACCTTGTAAGAGTGTAGTACACTCAGTGTTCTTGACTTAGAAAGTCAGTGTAAAATCTATGGAGGATTGCTCTATTTGTGAAAAGGTTGCTAGCACCCTGTGAAGCTAGAGTCTAGTGAAAAATCTCAAGTGAAGCTTGAGGAGTGGACGTAGGCCAAGTTGAAACCGAACCATTATAAATTTGTTTGCCTCTCTCTCCCTTATCTCTTTATTTTATTTTAAATTGCCATAACTATATTTCACATTTTTACTGTGCTAAAATCATTAACTAACATAGTTGTTAAGACACTTGTTTTAATTATTTTTATTTCATTAATTATATTTATCTATTGTGCTAGTCATAATTTTTATTAGGGTATTATTAATTTTAATTATAAAAACCTATTTCACCTCTCTCTTAGGTTGTCTTTTGGGTAACATAGCCTAATAAGTCGTATTTTGATGCAAATTTTGAGATAAAGTGTGTAGTGGTGGAAAATGTAGATGATTTTCCTTTCTTATCGTCATGTTGTAATCACATTCTTATTACATGATTAGATTCTGTTTGATTGAGTAACAGAAAGGAGACATTGACACTTATATAGAGATCAAAGTGAGATTTGACCAACAGTATAGGGGATTGACTGGAACAATTTCATGTGTAGGGACCAAAATGGGATTTAATCAGAAGTGCAGGGGGTTAACTGTCATGATTTTATGCGTAGAGGGTCAAATTGAGATTTTCTGCAAAGTGTAGGGATGCAAAGTGTAATTTATCCTAAGGGATATTTTACAATTTTTTATCTCTTAATTAAAAATTTCAAATCATAATATATATTTTAAAAAAAAAAACAATTAAAATTTATATGATTCTTTTGTGAAGAATTACACAAGATGAGCATTGCAAAGAATAATAATTACAAGTTACAACACACAGATCAAACGCTACAGCATCTCTAATATTTTAATCCCTGTTGTTGGCCTCATCTCTAATATTTTAGTGTCATGGCAATAAACTAATCAATAATCACCACCAAGCATGCATCTAGAGACTAGAAGGGGTAAGAGGGGCAATTGCCCCCTCATGATTTAAAAAATTTACTATTATAATAGTATTAGTTGATGATCATCTCCAAATTGTGTAAACTTGCCTCTCCTATTTTGTCCAAAGTTTAACACACCTAATTAGTCAATTTCTAAATTCTTCTATATTGATTTAAATTTATTTTGAACCAATGATAACTCTGAAATCCAAAATTCCCTGTTTTAGTAGATTAGCACTGGTAGGCATAGAATGGGCAGTACCCCACTAGAAGCTGTGTTTCCGACGCAGCAAATGTGGTTGTAAGGTCACAAAGTCTAGAGGTTGTTTTCGTTGACTAGCATGTAGGTAGTCTAAGTTAATTCCTTATTCGATAGGATAGAACGATTTTCTTTGTTCATTGAATTACTTGGGCAATTTTTTCATTAGTTCTCTCCCCTTTAGTTAGTGATGCTAGCGAGCTCTGGCCCTTACAGGAGGGGCGGTACGAAATATCGGTCTGCTCTGCAAAAAGCTTTCAATTCGCTCTCCTTATGTGGGAGCCCCCTAACAAATCTATCTCTTTTCTTTTGATGAATGAAAATTCTAATTAGATGACTCACTGATGAATGAAAAGTCTATTAGACAAAATGTTTTGTGATTCATCAATTTTTATTTTCACATAGTACAATTTTCATGTTACTGTATAAAGACTTCATTCCATTGACGGGGTACATCCAAAGTAAACTGATCTTTGATGGAATACAATGGTTTATTATTATGATTTTCAAATTTAGTGCAAGTTTTTCTTGTTCAACTCTATTTTTATACAACTACCACAAATAATTCTCTAACCAATATGGATGTACTCAAGGATTTTCTGTTCTTGTTTTCAACATGGTCTCAAAATCTCTATTATGATTCAACCCACCTAGTTTGTCACCGTTGTTACCACTATTAGCTCTCTACCACCAACCACCCTATAACCACCACCGTCACTACCACTAATATTGTCACCACCCGTACCGCCACCATCACAATCCACACCATCGCTCCCATGACTATTAGTATATCATCATTTTTAGAGTCCTAACCAAATATGTAGGGCAATGTTTTATGCGAAACACATTTTTTGAAGAATCTCGTAGGTTTTTTTATTATTTTTTTATTTTTTGCAAAAACAAATGGAGCATAAGTATATGAAATTAAAATAGATAGTAATTGTATATAGCCTTATTTTTAATGAAATGAAATAAATTTTGAAATGAATTTATGCTAAATTAAAAGTATAACACAAACAAATAGATGAAATTATATGTTTATACTTTGTTCTTGTTTTAGCACTTTTATCCTTTCTGATTTTCTTAATAAAATTCTTCTTTTGATGTTAACCTTTTTTTGGCATCTTTGGATTTGTTAACTAAACTAACTAAGAAACGACGTAAGTTGTTGAGACATCTATGTTTTCTATCCGAAAGAAAAGAAGAAAGAAACAAGTATATGAGAACATGTGTTTAATCATTTTTTAGCATTTTTCTCATCTGGTTTCTCTATAAACTATTTAGATTTGGCTTTTTGCCTCACAAGTGATTTTCAAGGCATGATTTTTTCAAATTCTATGAAGATCAAGAAGTTGGAGAAACCAACCAAGTAGTGGTAGAGTCAGGAAATTAAATGAAGAGCGGCACTTATTAATTATAATTTTTTTTTTTTTTTGCATAACCAACAATAAGAAGATAATAATAATTTTTGAATTAATATTAAGTACAAAAAATTAAATAAATTGTTACAAAAGTATTTCACATAAAATTTTACAATTAATTTCGAGTAAAATCGAAAAGAAAGTATTGTGTGTAACTATTGTATCATGGACAATGTAAAAAAGTCATATATTTAAGTTGTAAAATAAATTATATAATTGTAAAATAAATCAACTTTTTACAAAATTTGAGTAAAAATTTCATATAATAGTGACATCTCGTCATTATCATCAACTAATAGTAAACCAACATATGAAAGGTGAACTCCACATACAAATATAACTAACACTTTAGTAATTTTTACATATATATAGTGAAATTAATTATATTTGCATATCAATAATGATAGATATTACCATTATATTGAGATTTTTTCACAAAAGTTTTATACATAAAAATATAATTTGTGGTAATAAATTCATTTTAAATAAAACAATCACTATTGTTTTCATAAATTTAAAAATGATCTTGATATTTTATTCTAAATATTATTTTTGTTTAAAATTTTATTTATATACAAATGTGAAAAAAAAAATGAAAAATCCATGGGGGCACGTGACCCCCTAGTCCCCATGTGGCTCCGCCACTGCAACCAAGGTTACAGGGTGGTCAGATATATCTATGGAAACTATTTAGTTATTGTGATTATGTTTTATTGGACTATGATCTAAATGTGAATAAGCTATTAGCTTGTGTTCTTGTTTGTTGGGTTGATGATGCGAGCAAAACCTTATGGGTGGGTACAACTGGGTGAATTTGAAATTTGTGCTTTGTGTGCAATTGCACCAATGCCACAAGTGATTGTCAATTTTCTTGGATAAATTATAGAGGAGACTCTAAAGAAGTTGCTTTTAATTTTAATGTGGGTTGATTGATTGAAAAATGGACAATGGCATGTGTAAAGTTCCAGGTTGATATTACTATTTTACTTGTTTGCTATTTTAACAGCTCTATCTTATTTGTTTATTTATTTTTTGATTTTTTTTATCCATTTAGTAGAAATTGCACCTGGCCTTTTATTTATTTTTATGTTATTTTGGCATATTTTGATTTAAAATTGGTTGTGAAAAACTCTCACACAAAAAAATTGGTAAGACATGTTGAAAACATATTTGCTTTTGGGTTAATGCAATTATCAATTTTAAAAGCACCATCCAAGTTTCAGCCAGCTGATATATGGTTACAAATTCATAGTAATTGGAAATTGTATCAAGATGAAGGGGATTTTTTTTAGGGTCCTGATATTAAGATTTTATAGCATCAAAGACATCTAATATTTTCATAATGTCTAAAGTCCTTCACACATCGATTCAAAGAAATTTCAATCCAAATCCAAATTTCTCTGGACTTTTCACTCTCTGGTTTGCACAAATTTCTCTAGTTTGTAAATTTCTCTGGTTTGCAGAAATTTCTCTGGTTTACGAATTTCTCTTGCAAATGATATGCTTCCACCACCATAATAATCTAAGTAGTGGTCTCCAAATAGAAATTTCTCTGGTTTGCAAATTTCTCTGTTTGCAAATTTCTATGGTTTGCACAAATTTCTCTGGCAAATGATATGCTTTCATCACCATAATAATCTCAGTAGTGGTCTTCAAATTGAAATTTCTCTGGTTTGCAAATTTCTCTAACAAATGATACAATTCCACTACCATAATAATCTCAGTAGTGGTCTCTGTAATCAAAGGAACACTATTTTAACAATAATTTCAGCAGCAAATCCCTTCATCTTTCAATCCCATACAATAATAATCTTATGCATATACATCTATACACAAAAACCATAAATATCCATATATACATATGTACTAAGCAATTGAAATCAACAAACCATCAATTTCATTGAATTCTTAAGTTTCCAATACAAAACTCTCAATTGCGTAGTTTTATTTTGTATATGAAAAAGTGGAAGAAAAAAAATGATTGGATGAGTAAGAAACCTATAAACCAACAAAGTGTTAATCATCGCCTTTCTTGGGATTCCGATACTTCTCTTCGATGTGTTTGGCCATGAAAATGGTAGTGTTGGGAAGCTTTCGAATGTTAGGTACATTATAGTTCGGAGCTATGTATATTCCGCACACTGTTCCCACTATGAATGAGAAACTACTCTTTATTATCCCCATCTCATCACTCTCTGCTTCAATCATCTTCGTCTAGGGCCCCAATCTCTGCTCAAGAGTCATTAGGGCTTCCACTGCTCTCTCTCTCTCTCTCTCTCTCTCTCTCTCTCTCTCCAGCGATGGAGGTGGAGTTCGTTGGAGAGAGAAGATCAAAAAGAGAGGAAGAGAATGAGAGGCAGTTTGATTTGAGGAAATCAAATTTCTTTGTGATATGTGAGTATCGGGGGTTGAGGGACCTTATACATCATAATATAATATTATGGATCTCTTTAATTATTAAAAATGGGAGAGGGACCTTAGATTAATTTTCCTCAAGATGAATGCTTTATCAATTTATTTTGCTCGGCTATCAAGATAAAAATGTGAAATTGTACGGAGTTTTTTTTTTTTATTATTTTTTGTTTAGTGATTTTTTTTATAAAAAAAATTTCATAAAATTTGTACTTTTTAAGTATACCAAGATTAAGAGGATCTAAAATTAAAAAATCAAAATTAAAATATTAAAAAAATACTAAAAATTTACAAATTCAAAATTCAAAAAGATATTTTTAAAATTTTCAAACAAAACAGAGTGATCCAATAGGTGAATCTTTTATGGGAAGTGATTGATCTAAACAAATTTAGAATTGGCTTCTGGGTCAAACATTATGTGAAGGATTTTGGGATTTTCCATCATGGAATGTGGTGTTGAAATATGTATATGTGGTTGATCAATTTTTGTTTGACAGCTCCTATAGCGATTCCGATTTTGACCCGTCACTTTTTGTGTTCCGGACTCGGGTTGGTATGGTTTTGAATGGTTATTCATATCTTGTTTTCCCTTGTCGTCCCCTTTATTTTGGTTATCGGGTTATAGTTGTGCGTTTGGAACAAGTTGGCTGCGTGTTTTTCCAAACCTGTGATGCCCAGATTTGGGCTCTACCACTCGAGCGGGCATTCTTGCACTCGAGCAGTCTTCACAAATTTTGCTCCTCCACTCGAGCGGCCATTATTGTGCTCAAGCGGGATTTGTCACTTCTCAGTATTTTTGCAAGTCTACAACTACTAGGAGAATGCATTTGACGCTCAAGCGTCCAGTCTTCCATTTGAGCGGGGTCCTTCCTCTGTAAACTTCTGAAAATATGTATTCCACGCTCGAGCGCTAACTTTCACGCTTGAGTGAAACATTGTGTCTGACGCTCGAGCGTCACTTTCCACGCTTGAGCGGACTGCGTGTATAACAGTCCGTGAAGATGATGTTTTTGCTCACTTTTTCACTTCTCTCTCTATAAAACTTTCCAAAAACCTAGATCTACACATTCTCTCTCTAAAATACACCTTCTCTCTTTGATTTTATCTAGATCCGTTGATCTCTTCACCCTAGTGCCTTTGAGAAAAAGGTAGAGTGCTTCAAGATCTTCATTTTGATCCTAACAAACTTGGATTTTGGTGTCTTTGGAGTTCAACCTTGATTTGCTCATCTTCTCTTCTTGAGGCAGGGATTTTTCTACACCTTCATATGTTATTTAGCTTAGATATTTGTCACTTGTATAACAATGGTGTGATTTGAGGAAAGTTTTAAACAAACCTAGGGTTTGGGTGTGAGACGAAAAGAGGGGTTTTGAGTGTAGGTGAAATGAATGATTGTGGGGTTTAAAAATGATGTTGTATTATGTCTAATTTGATGATTTTGGCACTTGGTTAATGATTTGGGAAAAATGGGAAAATTGCCCTAATTGGATCAAATTATTATTTTGTATAAATAATTGAAGTTGACATTGAAAATGTGAAATTAGAAGCGTGTTGATATAAATGGTGGAATTGGGTATGTATTATCTCATTCTTCAGAAGTTTTGAATAAAACTATCTGTCTTAAGATTGAATATCTGTTTAGAAATAACTGTATTGAGCTATCGATGGAGGATAGCTATGATTGTTGTAGAAATGGCATGAAGATTATGTGAATTGAAACTAATTTCCGGTTGCTTGTTAATGAATATGACTACATATATATACATTGTACGTGTATGATTAGTTGGGAGTGGAATGGGGATTTATATTTTTGTAAAGCCAAGAGCTAATTTGTATGAGCTAGTCTCTCTTTTGTGTAACCAAGTCATGACTTGGAAAGGTGTAAGCCAATAGGGCATTTATTTATATGAACTCTTTTGTATTATTAATGTCATGTAATGAAAGAAGTATTTACTCGGATTTATGCTATTGTTAACATTTGTTTGTGATGTATTTATCGTATTATTTTGAGGGCGTTACAACTTGGTATCAGAGCATACCGGGTTTGAATACTTTTGGTACGTGGGAAGTGATTAGTACCACAATAGATTTGTCTCGCTTGTTAGAGACTTAAGTATGGACGATATGTGCTTATATGATAACATGCTTATGTGATTAGATGTGTATGGGATTTAATTCCTAAGATGTTGATTGGATCTACCGGTTCTTGGAAGTCCTATTAGAAGAGCAATTGATCACTGCAAATTCTAATTGGAACTCTAGCCACGCCGTGAGACAGTCACTATCTAGGAAGGAAATTCGTATGTGTTTACATGATTATGTGCTTATGTAGAGTGAATTACTGTTGTCTATTGTATTAGGACGCGAGTGAATTAGCTTCGACACATTTGTAAATATGCTAATCTCTTGTATTACCTTTATTCGGATATCAGGACGTGGACGTGGTGGTAGGCGTGGTAGGCCTAGAAGGCACGAGGTGCCTATACCGGATGAAATTCCGACACAGGAAGAAGAAGTTGGTCAGGCCAACATGGCCGAGCCAATAGGTCAGCAGGCCATGGGCGCCTTAGCCCGCGAAATGGCCGGAGCATTGAGAGAATCCATGGACATTCTTAAGGCTGAGAATTAAGTCCAGTCCCAAGTAGCTGAAGCATGGCCTTCTTTTCTAAAGAGGGAGTTCTTCCAGTCGAATCCAGATAAGTTTTTGGTTGACCCAAAGGAGCCACTAAAGGCAGATGAGTGGCTTGAACAGATAGTAAAGACGTTCGAGATGCTTGGCATAGAGGATGACTAGTTGATGGTGACGTTGGCATCTTTCCAGTTGAAGAGGGATGTGGGTCAATGGTGGAAGTATGCGCGTGGGCACATTGAAGTGACTTGGGAGGCATTTGTCAGTGCTTTCCAGGACAAGTTTTTGCCTCCCACGGTTAGGAAGAAGTTGAGGGACCAGTTTTCCAAGCTAGTGCAGCTGAATACGTCTGTGGTAGAGTTTGAAGCCACATTCACTAGCTTGTCTAGGTTTGCACCTGAGTTAGTGGTGATTGAGGAGCGCCGTTGTTTGGAGTTCGAGAAGAGGTTGAGGACCGGGCTCATGTTTAGAGTTGTTGGGTCCATGATTAGAGACTATGAGCGCCTTGTGGAAGTGGCGGCCCATCTTGAGACCATCATGCATACAGAGGAGGAGAGGATGAGGGGCTCTAAGAGGAGTCAGGATAGTCAGGGAGAAGGTAAGAGACAGAAGGGTTCTAACCTTCAGCAGTCCTGGGTGTTCAGTCGAGGTCTACCTTTCCAGTACCGAGTTCGGGTTCTGGGAGAGGTGGTCAGGGGGATATGACTTGTTTCAAGTGTGGTCAGTTGGGCCACAAATCTCCAGTTTGCCCGTAGAGAGGAGAAAGGCAGCGAACAACTTTATCTTCAGCTCGTTCTCACGGCCAGAGTTAGGGTAAAGGGAAGCCACCCACTTGTTATCAGTGTGGTCAGGCAGGGCACCTGAAAAGGTTTTGCCCACAGTTGGTTGGCACACCTGGTGCGTTTGGTTCGAGGCAGACACAAAGCCACAGCCAGTACAGTCAGCACATGCATCGAGGGCTAATCAGGGAGCCTCTTCGGCTCAATCCATGCAGCAGGCCTATGTTCCGAGGGGTGAGCAGGTAGATTAGAGACCGAGAGGGCGTGTGTATGTTGTTACCGCGCCAGATCTTGTACCGGCTTCATCTGTAGTGAGAGGTACCTTCTTGTTTTGCAATTCAGTTGCTAATGTGTTGATTGATATAGGTGCATCCCATTCATTTATTTCATTTGCATTTGCATCGGTTTTGGGGTTAGAGTTGACATAGTTAGCATCTTCTAGTCACCTATTGGTGGTGAAGTAATTCTGAAACAGGGGTGTCGGGGTTGTGACATAGAGGTCACCGGTCGTCGACTTCCAATTGCATTTGTATTGCTTGACATGTCTAGTTTTGATGTTATCTTGGGTATGGATTGGTTATCGTCATACTGGGCTATTATAGATTGTTATCGGCAGAGGGTTACTGTATGTACCTTGAGCAGTGATTGCTTTTATTTCTTAAGAGAACCGGGTGGATAGAGTTATATCACCGGTATATGATCTACGTAGGCAGAGTGAACTTAGTTGTCTTCTTGCTAGTTTTCTGAGTAGTGAGTGTGATGAAGTCCGGGTTGAGTTGCCAAGGATGGTTTGTTAATACCCCGATGTTTTTCCCGAGGACCTTACTAGTTTGCCACCTCGCCGAGAGATAGAGTTCTCTATTAATTTAGTATCTGGCACAGCACCGATTTCTATGGCACCGTATCGATTTGCACCTGCTGAGTTGAGTGAGTTGAAGATTCAACTCCAGGAGTTATTAGATAAGTGTTTTATCCGCCCTAGTACTTCACTTTGGGGAGCACCGGCTCTCTTTGCTAAGAATAAAGATAAAGCCTTATGACTTCGTATTGATTACCTGATGCTGAACCGGGTAACTGTTAAGAACAAGTACCCAATGCCTCGTATAGATGATCTGTTTGATCAGTTGAAGGGGTCTTTCTATTTTTCTAAGATAGACCTGAGATCGAGTTATCACTAGTTGAGGGTAAGAGAGGAAGATATCCCGAAAACGACATTCTGTACGCAGTATGGCCATTATGAGTTCCTAGTGATGCCTTTTGGGCTAACCAATGCACCTGTTGTATTTATGGATTTGATGAACCGGATCTTCTGGAAGTTTCTAGACCATTTTTTGGTCGTCTTTGTGGACAATATCTTGATTTATTCACCATTTGAGGAGGAACACTTGCGAGTGGTGCTTGAATTGCTTAAAGCCCATAAGTTGTATACTAAATTTGGAAAGTGTGAGTTTTGGCTAAAAGAGGTTAAATTCCTAGGTCATATGGTATTCGGAGAAGGGTTGACTGTAGATTCATCCAAGATAGAGGCAATGCAAGATTGGGCACAGCCTAAGAATGCTTTTGAGATCCGTAGTTTCTTGGGGTTGGCCAGGTATTATCGGAGATTTGTAAAGGACTTCTCTAAGCTAGCTTCACATTTAACTAGGCTGACGAGGAAGAGAGTCGAATTTGGATGGAATGAGACTTGTGAGAAGTCGTTCCAAGAGCTTAAAGTTAGACTTACCATTGCTCCAGTCTTGATTATTTCGGAGAGGAATTTGGGTTATTCAATGTATTGTGATGCTTCGCAAGAAAGTTTGGGTTGTGTTTTGATACAAGAGGGGAATGTAGTAGCCTATGGCTCGCGACAGTTGAAAACACATGAGAGAAACTACCCTACTCATGATCTAGAATTAGCAGCGGTGATATTTGCCTTGAAGATTTAGAGGCACTATTTGTATGGTGACAAATTTGAGTTGTTTTCTGATCACAAGAGTGTGAAGTTTCTGTTTACACAAAAAGACTTGAATTTAAGGCAGATGAGGTGGATGGAATTCATAGAGAACTATGATTTTGAGTTGCGTTATCATTCGGGGAAGGCCAATGTTGTGGCCGACACCTTGGGTAGGAAGTTGATTAGCAGTGTGGCTTGTATCGCCATTTGGGAATGGGAGATGTTAGGTGCTCTTGGGGAGTTTGACCTATATCTTGGTAAGTCCATTGAATCTGCGACCTTGTTTACGGTAGTTGCACAACCTACACTTGTGAACCGAGTGTTAGAAGCGCAGAGGGGTGATCTTAAGGTAGAAACCATCAGGGAGAAGATCTCCAATGGGAAGGTAGAGAAGGGTTTGAATGTGTATCCCGACTAGCGTGTGAGATACCATGACCGTTTATTTGTGCCGGAGTCTTGCCAAGAGGAGGTACTCTGAGAGTTTCATTATTCACATCTTGCGGTGCATCCGGGAGGCACAGAAATGTATCATGACCTGAGTTACCAGTTTTGGTGGAGAGGTATGAAGAAGGATGTAGCCATGTTTGTATTGAAGTTCCTTACTTGTCAGCAAGTGAAGGCCGAACATCAGAGGCCAGCGGGTTTGTTGCAACCCTTGCCTATAGCCGAGTGGAAATAGGAGCATGTCACGATGGATTTTGTTGTGGGCCTTCCGAGGACACAACGGGGTAGTGATGCCATTTGGGTGGTGGTTGACCAGTTAACCAAGTCTGCGCACTTCATACCTATGTGTGTGAGTGATACGGTAGACTATCTTGCCGACTTGTATATTAGGGACATAGTGAGATTGTATGGGGTCCTTGTAACGATTGTTTCGGATAGAGATCCACGTTTCACAGCTTGGCTGTGGCAGAGATTGCAGAGTGCCTTGGGCACTAGATTGACCTTTAGTACTGGTACCATCCTCAGACAGACGGGCAGTCCGAGTGTAATATTCAGATCCTTGAGGATATGCCTCGAGGCTGTGTCCTCGATTTCAAAGGATTGTGGGAGAGGCACCTGCCCTTAGTGGAGTTTGCCTATAACAATAGCTTCCAATCGAGTATTGGCATGGCACCGTTTGAGACCTTGTATGGTCGACTGTGTACATCCCCAGTGTGTTAGGTCGAAGTGGGTGATGTACCTTTGTTGGGCCCAGAGTTGGTTCGGGAAACGACGGAGAAGGTGGCACTCATTCGTAAGAGGTTAGTTATGGCTCAGAGTCGCCAGAAAAGTTATGCCGACCATAGGAGGAGACCATTGTCTTTTGAGGTGGGAGATTATATGTTTTTGAAAATATCACCTTGACGAGGTTTGATAAGATTTGGGAAGAGTGAGAAGTTATCCCCTCAATTTATTGGCCCTTTTGAGATCCTTGAGCGGATTGGGGAGATTGCTTACCATTTGGCGTTACCACCACAACTTTCCAGAGTGCATGACGTGTTTCATATTAGTATGCTTCGGAAGTATGAGTAGGATCCATTGCACGTATTGGATTGGACCAACTTAGAGGTAGATGAGGATGCCTCGTATGAGGAGAGACCGGTAAGAGTCTTGGATAGACGGGACCAAATCTTGCGAGGCTAGACAATTTCCTTGGTTAAAGTATTGTGGAATCATCACGGGGTTGAAGAAGCAACTTCAGAGCGTGAATTGGAAGTCCGAGAAAAGTATCCGGACTTATTTGTTGATGTTTGAACATGTATTGTATTGTTATTATGATTGGTAGAATGTGAGAACATCGTATATGTTTTGGAAAGGTAAAAGCATTGTATATGTTGTTTACATTTTGGGAATATGGAATATCATGTATATTATATCATTTTGAAAGCATTGTATATGCTATGTAAAAGTTTGAGAACTTGGACCTCGGTTTAAACATTGCAAATGTTTTGGGAAATTGTAAATTTCATTTTTATTTGGAACTTGTGAGTCAAGTCGATGAGAATGGATGACCAGAAAATGGGTCATGGTGATGAACTTGTAAGAATAACATGGTTTGATTATGATTTTGAACTTGAGTTGAAATTTCAGGGATGAAATTCTTTAAGGGGGGGAGGTTATAGCGATTCCGGTTTTGACTCGTCACTTCTTGTGTTCGGGACTTGGGTTGGTATGGTTTTGAATGGTTATTCACATCTTCTTTTCCCTTGTCATCCCCTTTATTTTGGTTATTGGGTTGTAGTTGTGCATTTGGAACAAGTTGGTTGCATGTTTTTCCAAACCTGTGATGCCCAGATTTTGGCTCTTCCGCTCGAGCGGGCATTCTTGCACTAGAACGAGCTTCACAAATTTTGCTCCTCCACTCGAGTGGCCATTATTGTGCTCGAGTGGGATTTGTCACTTCTCAGTATTTTTGCAAGTCTACAAATACTGGGAGAATTCATTAGACGCTCAAGCGTCCAATCTTAAACTCGAGCGGGGTCTTTCATCTGCAAAACTTCTGGAAATATGTGTTCCACGCTCGAGTGCCAACTTTCACACTCGAGCGAAACATTGTGTCTAACGCTTGAGCGTCACTTTCCACGCTTGAGCGGACTGCGTGTATAACAGTCCGTGAAAATGATGTTTTTGCTCACTTTTTCACTTCTCTCTCTCTCTCTCTCTCTCTCTCTCTCTCTCTAAAACTTTCCAAAAACCTAGATCTACACATTCTCTCTCTAAAATACACCTTCTCTCTTTGATTTCATCTAGATCCCTTGATCTCTTCACCCTAGTGCCTTTGATAAAAAGGTAGAGTGCTTCAAGATCTTCATTTTGATCCGAACAAACTTGGATTTCAGTGTCTTTGGAGTTCAACCTTGCTTGCTCATCTTCTCTTCTTGATGTAGGGATTTTTCTACAACTTCATATGTTATTTAGCTTAGATATTTGTCACTTGTATAACAATGGTGTGATTTGAGGAAAGTTTTAAACAAACCTAGGGTTTGGGTGTGAGACGAAAAGAGGGGTTTTGAGTGTAGGTGAAATGAATGATTGTGGGGTTTAAATATCTAGAAAAAGAGGGGTTTAATGATTTTGGCACTTGGTAAATGATTTAGGAAAAATGAGAAAATTGCCCTAATTGAATCAAATTATTATTTTGTATAAATAATTGAAGTTGACATTGAAAATGTGAGATTAGAAGCATGTTGATATAAATGGTGGAATTGGGTATGTATTATTTCATTGTTTGGAAGTTTTGAATAAAACCATATGTCTTAAGATTGAATATCTGTTTAGAAATAACTGTATTGATCTATCGGTGGAGGATAGTTATGATTGTTGTAGAAATGGCATGAAGATTAGGTGAATTGAAACTAATATCTTGTTGGTTGTCATTGAATATGACTATATATATATACATTGTACAAGTATGATTAGTTGGGAGTAGAAAGGGAATGTACTCCATTGTTTGATTTTGTGTTTAAATACATTGCGTATGTATAAATGATTGTTTGGGAGGAGAAAGGGCTTGGACTCCATTATAATTAAGTTGGCCGGAGTGTCCTGGGTAAAAGTCCTGAAATCATACATGGGTGCCGATCCCGCGAACAAAATATTCGTAAAATGGCAAATCGAAATCATATATGGGTGCCAATCCCGTGGACGAAATATCCGTAAAATGGCAGTTTGAAATGTTTTGTGCATGTTTTGTATGATTGGAAAACCATTAAGCTGTGGTCTTAGTTTGATTGTTGAAAAATTAATGAAATTGACTCATGAATTGAGATAAATAAATGAATTGGAGGAAATCGGACCATGATTTGAAATTTGATGTATTATGAGTATAAGAATTCGTGGACATTTTATTGCATGCATTTTATATACATGTTGTACTTATACCTTTGCTAAATTTCATATACTGTGTTAGATGATTCCTACTGGGATGTGGCTCACCATATTTAGGAATAACACTTTCAGGTGTTCGTGACATACCTTCGCCAAGGCAATAGCTTGGAGGGACTTTGGAAGCAAGAGCTTCTTATTTGAACTGTACATTTTTGTAAAGCCAATGGCTAATTTGTATGAGCTAATCTCTCTTTTGTGTAACCAAGTCATGGCTTGAAAAGGTGTAAACTAATTGGGCATTTATTTATATGAACTCTTTTGTATTATTAATGTCATGTAATGAAAAGAGTATTTATTCTGATTTATGCTGTTGTTAACATATGTTTGTGACGTATTTATCGTATTATTTTGAGGGCATTACAGTTCCTTATAATTGGAAGTTTCAAAAGAGGTTTGATTTTTTCTAAAATTTTTAATTTTTTTATTGTAAATAAAAATTAGTTTGACAAAAAAAAATCAAAATATATTTGTAAATTTGTCATCCAAAGAAATAAAACTATATAAAAATGATAAATACTTTTGATTTTATTTTTATTTTTTTGGCATGTACTAAATAAGCCAAAAAGTCAAAAAGTCACTATCTTATTTAAGTCACATCATCTTATTTAAATCACATCACCTCTCTAACACATCACATCAAACCCAACCCAAACCCACCAATAAGTCAAAAAGTGCACTTTTTTAGGACATCCCAAACCATTTTAATTTGTTTTAAAAAAAATTTAGAAACAAATTCTAAAAACCAAACCAAACAGATGTTAACATGGAAAAGTAAGCTAAAACTGCAAAACTTTAAAATATTTAAAAGGGAGGAGTTATTGTGGAGATATTTTTAAATATTATTTTTAATTATTTTGCATTTGGAAAAAAAAGACCAAAAAAAAAAAAATTTGAAATAAAAAAGATTGTAACAATGTTAATTTTTTTTTGTAAAACTTGTCCTTTATTATTATCGTTTTAAGTCTCAAATTATCTCAACCACCCTTTGATTGATGAAAATGTTTATGTTTACCCAAATCAAAACAACAACACTATAAACCTATCCTTATCAAATCAGAATTTACGCAGAAAAAAAATAAATAAATAAATCAATGACTTAGAATCATTTTATATGCGGACTTCACACTTCATCAATTTAATTTCTATTATACAAACACATTCGAAATAAATTTAGAATTCATAAGAATAAGTTCTAACATTTTTCAAATTCAAATCTTAATCTAAAAGTCTCCATATAAATTGTCACATTATACTAAAAACACTATTTAATAATTTTTCACCCAAAACAAAGTGGGTCACTCACACCTCATAATGGAGTTTAGGAACGACCCATGTGATGAAAATAAAATAATAATTCTATTTGCTGCTAAATAATAACACATCAGTTTAGTTAAAATTTTAACTATATTAATGTAAATTTATTAATAATGATAATACATATCAAATTCTAAAATGAATATTATTATTATTTTTTATAGTACACTCATATTTTTCATATTCAACTCTCTTTATCTTTTTCTTTAAGTTTTAATTTTTTTATTTCATTTTCTTTCTCACTCCAAAATTCCAATTCACCCCACCAAAATTCATCATCAAAGATCAATAGTGGTTTTCCTTAACTTGCGCAGTGGAAAAGCTTTAAGACCAATCAAAATAACTTTTAAAAGCCAAAGACAGTTTGAAGAATGCAACTACACGGGGATAAAAACTTGAGACTGAGTATTGTTTAGGCCTCGTTTGATAAGTGATTTTTTAGTTAAAAAGTAACAAAAAATTATTAAAAAAATCAAAAAGGTAATAATCTGTATAAAAAAAAGTTAAAATTTTCTTTCTCTTTTTACTTTTTATACATCTTTTCAAAAAAAGTCATTCCAAATATATTATTTTTTTTATATCATATTTTAGCTAAAAAGTCAAAAAGTTACTAAAAAAATATGTTTCCAAACGAGGCCTTACTATTTGATATTTTTTTGCCTCTGTTTCACTTTTTTATTTTTTCATATGAAAAATGCTTGAAACCTTCTTTTTTTAGAGACCCCTACAACCTCCTTTAAATCTCAATGATTAATATATGTATGGGATTCACTTATATATGTGTAAGGGCTACATCATCAATGGTTGAGATCCAAAAAAGATTATGAAGGTTTCTAAAGAAATGGGGTTTCAATCATCGTTGTTGCTCGAAAGTCCTTTTCTCTATTTCATTTTTTTACCTCTAAACTAAAGAAATCCCTAATACCAAAATAAAGTTGAAACACCAATGGCCACAAACACAAATGAAAATGGAATAAATTATGTCCCCCAGATAATTGAAAATGATCAATTGAAACAAGCATAAAAAGGATTTTTGAAAAGATTTTTTAAAGTGGTGTAATTTAAGATTTTTGATTTGTTTATTATCTGAGTGTATTTTGAAGGGTAATTCAAAAAAAAAAAAAAAAAAACATAAGGTATATTGAGAATAAATTATAATCTAAATAATTTAATAAAATGTATAATAATTTTTTGGATACAAATAGAATCTCCCAAACAAAATGGGCTACTCACATTGATTGGTATCGACAAAATGTGATTGAAAATATTATATAAATTAATATTTAAAAAAATTTACTGTATAATATACAACAATAAAACTTTGAATTATTGAATAAGATATACATTAAATATAGATTAACAGTATGACAAGAATTGCATAATAAAACATATTTATAAGATTAATTAATGTAATGGGTCACGTCATCAAGTTTAATAATTGATCTATGTGCACACTGCAAAAGCACTATTCACATGCGTTGGGGTGGGCAAAAATCATCCCATAGAAGGGATTTTATTCCGAATTTTAATGAGGAGCATTAATATGTAAATTAAATTCATTTTTATATACATCTCACAATATATTAATTAAATTTTAATTATACTTCTTCATACATAATAAAAAAAATCAATAAAAAAGATGGTAGATAAAATGTGTTGAACATATTTATATTACAAACCAGAACACTGTTCAATGATTTGTACTTTTCGAATTAAAATAAATTTTGTTGTTTTGAAAAAATTAATTCTGAAATTAAAATAACGACTATCATGCGCAAATAGTACTCCATTCTATCAGTCATAATGAATCCATTGCTTAAAAATCTTTTAGGCTCTGTTTGAGCATAGTGTTTGTTTAGGATTTTTAAAAATTAATTTTACACTTACTTTTAAAAACGTGGTCGAAGGCGGAAAAATTTATGTTAACCGGTCGTCCGAAACAGTGCAATTTTTTTTTTATAATTGACACATGTTAATTTTTATATATTCAATAAAAAATATTTTCCGAATTTTTTAAATTTTTTTATAAGTTTTAATAGAATTTTGAGTTGTGTTTTTGGTTATGAGTTACAAGGTTTTGTATCAAATAGCATATGTCACATCAAAAATTCCCCACTCAATTCAAAACTCTTTTCAAAACTCATTCACCAAACAAATTTTCCACACTCAAATCATAATTTCAAAACTCACAAATTCAAAATACAACTCTATTCTCAAATCATATTTAAAAAACTCTACCAAACGCAACCTTAAACTTTTCATTCTCATTTCAATTATTTTATGTACTTCTCTGTTAGTTCAACTTGGTTTACCAAAAAATATTTCACACAATTTTTATGAAAAAAATAAACGATTTAAAAAAGTAGTCAAATTTAATCAAAAACAAAATGTGTGGTGTAATAAGATAAATGTAAGTCACACCAAAATGAATACAAGTTGTACACTTTATTTTTTGATAACTTTTTGAATAATTTTTTAAATTTTGTAATATTGCTTTTGATACTTCATTTTTATTCCTGTCACAAAAAATGAACAAATATTTTTATTATATTTTTACTATTGAATTTTTTATTTTAAAATAAAATTAAGTTGTATTTTCATATTTAATTGTAATTTGTGTTGTAAGTCAAGAGTCATTTTATTTCATTATAACTGATGCATTGTAATAAAAAGCGCATAAAGGCGGAATTTTAATTGATTGATAATTTGTTGGTTATACAAAAATAAAGTGGAAACATTTTAATCTTATTGATAAAAACGAAAGTGGATGTTTTTTATAAAAAAAAATTATTTTGACAAAGAAATTTGATCAGTCTTATTTTATAAATATGAGTTGGCAGACCAAATCACACTCAATTAATGAAAACTTTGTCATAGTTGTCTGGTAAATGTTCTTATTGTCGGACTCAACTCTAATATAGTAATGAATAAAGCTTGAAAACCCCAGTGGGGTGCTCCTGTGATTGGTTTAAAAAATAGTTTTTTTTTTTACTTTTATTTCAGCCAACCCCAGGCTGCCACGTGGCACTGAGGGGTCACTGGAGGTCACTTCTACTGGGGATCCCTAGCATTGCTGTATAGTAATTACCAATTATCATGGTCCAATATTAAAATCATATATCAAGATTTATATAAATCACCTGTCTTTAGCATTGGACTATTCAATAACTTTAATTTGCACAAATATAGGTTACTTGAAAAATTATTAAATAGCTGTGGATATATTATTTGGATAATATTAGGGATATTAAATTTTTTACCAAATAAATGACCAAATATCTCCTATAAGTTTGGGAGCTTTTGTCGACCCCACACCCATGTGAAACATTTGGTCATTTGTTTAGTAAAAAGTTTGAGACCTATAATATTTTTCATATTATTATGTAATGATTTCGAAATATGAAAAAACAAAAAATTGGTTATCTTTAATTTTTTTATTTATTTGACAACTGTGAATCAACATTATTTCACCTCATAAATTTCTTATTACATTATTAATTATGAACATTGTTTAAATAATTATATCAGTTAATACTCTAGAATTTTTAAATCGTTGGTGCTACATGCACTAATTACTATACTAACTAGTGTACCAACACTAGTTATGACATTATTATTGACCCCACTCATTAATTACATTACAAATTTCAAAAACCTCTTAAATTATTCCACATCATCAATTGGTATATTAATTAGTATATCAATTGGTATATATAAAATTATTCTTTTTAAATAACTACCAACTTAATTTAATAATGACGCATGCATATTGTTAACGGTGGTACTACATGTATCAATTAGTATACTAATTAGTGTACTAACTAATGTTATGTTATTATTACTAATCCCACCTATTATACAAATTACAAATATCCAAAACTTCTAAAATTATATCACATCATCTATTAATACACTAAATAATATATTAATTGATACATGTAACATTATTCTACTGCAAAATAAGGACCGACAGTTTAATAATGACCCATGCATTGAAAGCAACGCGGACTATGCATGTAACGCATTCAAAATAAACCCATAATATATACAATATCGACATACGTTGACATAAGAGAATAAAATATTCTTCCATTCATCAGAGTATTCTTATTATAAGACATTACATGTAATAACGAAAATAAATGCCCTAAGGGCTTACAGCTTTCCAAGCCAACACTTGGACACAAAAGTGAATACTAACTCAACTATAGACTAAGCCCTTGGCTTGAACTTACATGTAATAACAAAATAACAAAAATAACTAAAAAGAGTCTTCAACTCCAAATCCTCCCAAGCTAAGTCCTTGAAGGTAGCATATCACCTGAACCTGAAAATGATGTTCCTATATAGGGTGAGCCACAGCTCAGCAGAGATATACTAACCAAATATAAGTAATGACTAAAGTAATAGCATTCGATAGATGGTTAACACTTATAAACTAATTGCATCACAATATAGTTTCAGGACAATTATGTCCATGATACGTTTCACTGTCCTTTACTTATCCAATCTTCTATTTTTACAAACATGGCTCAAAACCTGCCTAAATAATTAAATGAGACTATATCTCATATTAATATTACTTTCATTATCAACAATTTAAATGAGACTAAGGCCCATATTATAACGCTTCCCTTTCAAAAGAGATAACAACTCAAAATGAAACACTTCCATAAATCAATAAGTACACATGTTTGCTGTACTAATGGAGTCCATCCCCTTTCTCCTCCCAAATAGGATTGAGAGTCCATCCCCTATCTTCCCTCAAACCATGGAGTACATGTAATAACCCTCACCACTGTTTACCGATTAACTACTGATTTCTGTTAAACTGAGACTGGTTATGATAAGTAATTGAATTGATTGAAATACTGAACTGACTGACTGAAATCTGAAACTGATTGTGTGAGTATATCTGTTCGAATTGCATTCTATCTGTTTGACTGCTTGATTATCTGTTCCTGTTTTTATGTTTACACTACAAATTGAAGGCCTTACCGGCGACCAAATATGAAATTGATTGATGTTCTGTGTTCATTAGAATTTATATGATTTTATGGTACATTTATATGAAATTGGATTTAGTATGATTAAACTAGATCAAATAGAGCTAATTAAAGAGTTAAGCTTATTTACTTAAATGCCATTGAGTGGGCCACCTAATAACACATATTGAGGCCTATTACACTTGATCAAAACACTTTCCTTCAGCCATTTTAAGAGCTCTAGCCGACCAAGAGAGAGAGTGAGGGAGAGAATTGACTTGTTCTTGAGTAAACTGCTTGAAGACTTGGAGATTTTAGAAGATAATTGTAAATTTGAGCTCCTACACCTTAAATTCAAGACTTAAGGTAGAAATTCATCTCCTCATACTTGTATTTGATTTAATTCTTGCATGATTCATGAGTCTCTAGTGGTCTAAGGCATGAATTGGTTCAAAAGTGTTGAAATAGAGCTTAATTGTTGCATGCATGTGTGTATTTGAAAGTTTTGAGGTTGTAGGGTCATAATTCCTCACATGCATGTCTATCTTTTGATCATACTCCATGATTTCATCTTGTTCTTAAAGATTTGGCTCATTAGAGCATGAAATTGAAGCTTTGAATTGAGTTAAACTCATGCATGTCATGTTTGTAGCATGTATATGAAAATTGGTTTGAAATTGGATTTAATTGAAACACCCTTGGGCCTTGATTTTACAAATTGAGTTTTGAATCATGTTATTCTATGTATTTACAATTGTTTTCCAGAAATTGGGCCCAAGAGGTCGAGTTTTGAGTTGCTAAAACTTGGTTTTGAACTTGAGACTCAAATCTGGATTTTTCAAATTTTGGACTCCTGCTCGAGCGGGGAAATTGGCGCTTAAGCGGGGAATTCGGGCTCCCAGCATCTTGCATGGTTTTACAGTCCGCTCGAGCGGAGGATTGCACGCTCGAGCGGAGGCTTGTGTCACAAGCTCGAGCGGGGGTCGAGTGGCCGTCGAGCGTGAAATTCGAGCATCTAGTACTTTTGCCATATTTTACAGTCTGCTCGAGCGGGGAAAGTGACGCTCGAGTGGGGAACCTTTGTCTGCATGTTCACTCGAGTAGGGGAAACCTGCGCTCGAGCAGGACTCTATTTTCCTGAAAATTCTGAAACTGTTTTCTGTGCGCATCTTTGCATCCTCATTCCATCCTAGGTATTCTTAGGCCTAGTTTAAGACATCTTAATGAGGATATAGATGTAGAACACACCGAGGCAAATTAGCGATTAAGTTATTATTTTCCCGACTGTGTAGCTTAGTGTGTGTTCAATTTGTAACTGTGTAGGGTTGGCATCGGGAGACGCGCTCTAGCTTATCTATAGCCCAGAACTCTGTGAGTAACAATTGTGTAAAGATATGTTCAACTGTGAATATTTCTGACTGTTTAACTGAACTGTTTTCTGAACTGATACTGTTAATAGAATGAATGTATGTCCTATATTCTGAACTGTATTGTGGCATCCTTAGCAACTACTGTTTACTGCTACTGTTACAGAGATCTCTGTCGGCTCCCTTGTTGGAACAACTACTGTTTACTGATTGATGGCCATCATTGACTGTTCGGTTTTTTAAGACCTACTATTTACTGTACTGCTATGCTAATGGATGTACCACATATGACTGTTTTGATTGAATAACTGAATTACTAATATACTAAATCAATTGAACTGTTTTCACTATTGTAAGGACATTCATTCTTAACCTCTTTTACGCATTATGTTATTCACTGGGTTTTAGCTCACTATTTATATATATATATATAGGTGTTCAGGCACCAGACCGGAGCTAGGAGCATAGGTTAGACTCCCTTTTTGTCAAGCCAACTACTGTGGCTCACTGCGAGGTTCCGAGCCTGCCAAGCTATGGCTTAGGGGTATTTTAATTTCCCTATCTGTCTCCGTATCTATTTTGTATAACTGTATAGACTGATAGCATTGTACTGTACTGTTCAACAGGAATTAGGTCCCTGTTCTGTTCGACTGTTAATGTTGTACATACTGTTTTGCACTGATTGTACATATGTGTGAAAAATCTTTTTGCATACAGACTGTCACAGCTCATTGGACATTGTTTATTTACTACATTGGCTTCCGCCAGCCCTGTACTCTGTTTTACTGTTCTATTGTTAAGCAGGCCTTCAGTAATCTCGGATTACTGGCCGGTTACAGTGCTAAACCCATAGGGGCAGGGTTTGGGTCGTGACAGTACATCCCCTATCTCTTCCCAAACAATATGCATATACAATGTATTTAACACTTGTCATATATAATATTCAATCAATATACGTATTTGCTGTATTAATTCAACCGTCATATTCAATGACTTATTCAATGTGATTAGTTTCAGTTTTCCCTAATCAGCATGCAATGACTACAACAATCACGACTATCCTCCACCGATAGCCCAAACCAGTTATTTCTAAACAGGAAATAAATGCATCAACAGATATAATCTTAACATTTTCATAGGTGAGTGATTAAATTATCCAACTATACCATTTAATCTCATAATTCCCCAATTTCATGAATTTAACTTAATTCCACATTTTTTCAAAAATTAATTTATTACAACAATTAGGGCTTTTTCCCTTTTCCTCAAGCATCAACCCTAAGGTTCAATTTTCTCTATTTGACACTATCAATATCATTTTTCATGTCTTACAAACACATGGGGTTTAATATATGAAAAACCCCATTTTTCCTCAAATTACAAATCAAACCCTACTTTTCCCAAAATCACCAAACAACACCAATATATCAAAATGACCAAAACTTATGACAAAACCTATAAGATTGAGTAGGGTATCCCTACCTCGAAAATAGAAGCCCAAAGGAGAAGATGATGAAAATGCAAAGTGCTCCAAATCCACAACTTTTCAGATTAGAATGAAGTCCACACAACCCTCTACCTTTCTTACAAAGAACCTAGGGTAGAAACACACTCTAAGTAGATCAAACCCTAGAGAGAAGATATGTAGAGAGAGAGAGAGAGAGAGAGAGAGAGAAAGAGAAAACGGTTCTAGGGTTTTGAAATCAAAAGGAGATAAAAAAGTGAACTTTTCCCCGCTGCTACCTACTGATATAACACAGGCTCGCTCGAGCGAAGAAGTGGTCGCTCGAGCGACCAGACACAAAGAATCCTCGCTCGAGCGTAGAAAGTCTCGCTCGAGCCAACAAATCGAAGCTTCAGGTCTGCAACCCAGAAGCACGCTCGAGCGACAGAATGCTCGCTCGAGCGAAGGACTTCTCGCTCGAGCTACCAGACACAAAACTCAACTCTCGCTCGAGTGAAGGAGCCCTGGCTCGAGCGAAGGAACTAAAACATAGAGCTCGCTCGAGTGACAAAAGTCTCGCTCAAGCGAGGATACAAACTTCTGGGCAGCAACACTTGATTCAAACTCACTACCAACCTGTAACAAACTTGCCCAAACATCCTATAACTCAAATACATAGTATTGAAGGACGGAAACAAGATTAAAAAAAAACTATCGACATCCACGAAACCAAGTCCAGATACAACAACCAAAGAAGGAAGAACCGGGATCGCTATAACCTCCCCCCCCCCTTAAGGAATTTCATCCCCGAAATTAAGTACATGTTTTCAAAAACAACTTTTTCTCAATTTTCAACAGTGTTACAAATGAACATTTCACAACCTGACCCAATACCGGTCATCCCATCTCTATTCAAGAGGCAGCTTACAATATATGTTCCAACGTGCATTATCAACATGCATCTTTTTCAATTTCAACCATTTTTAACGCCAATATTACATTTGCATTTCTATAACACATTTAACATAAACAATGCTAAAATAAACTTCTATCTCAAGGCATATTTATTAATACCTCCACAATATTTCCATAAACCAAACATACACAATGTTTTACAACTTAAGACATGCATAATGCTCTTAAGGTTCCTCAATATAACAAAATATGCAACAAGTGCTCAAACATCCATAAATAGATCCGGATATTCCTCTCGAACCTCCAACTCACGTTCCCAAGTGGCTTTATCCACCTCGTGATGTTTCCACAAAACTTTTACCAAGGGGATGGTCTTGCCTCGCAAGACTTGATCCCGCCTATCCAAGACCCGTACCGGTCTCTCCTCATACGAGGCATCCTCATCTACCTCTAAGTCGGTTCAATCCAATACATGCGATGGATCCAGCTCGTACTTCCGAAGCATACTAACATGAAACACGTCATGAATTCCGGACAACTGAGGCGGCAAAGCTAAACGATAAGCAACCTCGCCAATCCTCTCAAGGATCTCAAAAGGACCAATAAACCGAGGGGATAACTTCCCACTCTTCCCAAACCTCATCAATCCCCGTCTAGGTGATATTTTCATAAAAACATGATCATCCACCTCAAATACCAACGGTCTCCTCCTACGGTCGGCATAACTCTTTTGGCCACTCTAGGCTGTAACAAGCCTCCTACGGATAAGCTCAACTTTTTCCGTCGTTTCCCTCACCAATTCCGGGCCCAACAAAGGTGCATCACCCACCTCGGCGCAACAAACTGGAGACCTACAAGGTCGGCCATACAAGGCCTCAAACGGTGCCATACCGATACTCGACTAAAAATTGTTGTTGTAGGCAAACTCTACCAAGGGCAAGTGCCTCTCCCACGACCCACCAAAGTCAAGGACACAACTTCGAAGCATATCCTCAAGGATCTGAATAGTACGCTCGGATTGCCCGTCAGTCTGAGGGTGATACGCCATGCTAAAGGTCAACTTAGTGCCCAAGGCACTCTGCAAACTCTGCCATAACCTGGCAGTAAAACGAGGATCTCTATCCGAGACGATCGTCACTGGGACCCCATGCAAACTCACTATGTCTCGGATATACAAGTCGGCAAGATGATCTACGTAATCTCTCACGCGCATAGAAATAAAGTGCGCCGACTTAGTCAACCGGTCTACAACCACCCAAATAGCATCACTACCCCGCTGAGTCCTCGGAAGACCTACAACGAAGTCCATGGTGACATGCTCCCACTTCCACTCGGCAATAGGCAAGGGTTGCAACAAATCCGCTGGCCTCTGATGCTCGGCCTTCACTTGCTGACAAGTAAGGCACTTAGACACAGAAACTGCCACATCCTTCTTCATACCCCGCCACCAAAATTGGCGACCCAAGTCACGATACATCTTCGTACCTCCCGGATGCACCGCAAGGCGTGAATGGTGAAACTCTTGGAGTACCTTCTCTCGGCAAAACTCCGGCATAAACAAACGGTGTCGGTATCTCACACTCAGGTCGGGATACACAGTCAAACCCTTCTCAACCTTCCTATTGGAGATATTCTCTCAGAGGGATTCTACCTTAAGGTCACCTCTTTGTGCCTCTAATACTCGACTCACCAGGGTAGGCTGCGCAACAACAGAAAACAAGGCCGCAGCCTCAACGGACTCGCCCAGAAGCAAATCAAACTCCCCAAGTGCACCCAACATCTCCCATTCCCGGATGGCTATACTAGCTACATCACTAACGGATTTTCTGCTAAGGGCATTGGCCACAACATTGGCCTTCCCCGGATGATAATACAACTCGAAGTTATAATCCTCAATAAATTCCATCCACCTCCTCTGCCTCAAGTTCAAGTCTTTCTGATTAAACAGATATTTCAGACTCTTATGATCTAAGAATACCTTGAATTTCTCACCATACAGGTAATGCCTCCAAATCTTCAAGGAAAAAATCACAACTGCTAACTCTAGGTCATGTGCTAACTCTAGGTCATGTGTAGGGTAATTCTTCTCGTGTATTTTCAACTGACGTGAGCCATAGGCAACCACTTTTCCCTCTTGCATCAACACACAACCCAAAACCTCTCGTGAGGCATCACAATAAACAGCATAACCCAAACCTCTCTCCGGAATAATCAAAACTGGAGCAGTGGCCAACCTAACCTTCAACTCTTGGAATGACTTTTCACAAGTCTCACTCCATACAAACTTGACCCCTTTCCGCGTCAATCTAGTCAACGGCGAAGCTAGCCTGGAGAAATCTTTCACAAACCGGCGGTAATACCCAGCTAATCCCAAAAAACTACAGATCTCAAAGACACTCTTAGGCTGTACCCAATCCTGCACTGCCTCAATCTTGGATGTATCAATAGACACCCCTTCCCCGGAGACTACATGGCCTAAGAACTTCACCTCCCTTAGCCAGAACTCACACTTCCCAAACTTAGCATAAAGCTTATGGGCTCTAAGCAACTCGAGCACCACTCTCAAGTGTCCCTCGTGCTCCTCCTCAGAAGGTGAATAAATCAGAATGTCGTCCACGAAGACGACTACAAAACGATCCAAGAATTCCCAGAATATCCGGTTCATCAAGTCCATAAACACTGCCGGTGCATTGGTGAGCCCAAAAAGCATCACCAGAAACTCATAATGGCCATACCGCGTATGGAATGCCGTCTTCGGAATATCCTCCTCCCTGACCCTCAACTGGTGGTAACCTGATCTCAAGTCTATCTTAGAGAAACAACGGGAACCCTTCAATTGATCGAACAGATCATCGATACGAGGCATAGGGTACTTATTCTTGACCGTAGCCCGGTTCAATTTCCGGTAATCGATACAAAGTCTCAAGGTACCATCTTTCTTTTTAGCAAAGAGGGCCGGTGCTCCCCACGGCGAAACACTAGGGCGAATATAGCCCTTATCTAGCAACTCCTGGAGTTAAATCTTCAACTCACTCAACTCGGCTGGGGCAAAACGGTAGGGTGCCATAGAAATTGGTGCCGTGCCAGGCACTAGGTCAATAAAGAACTCGATCTCTCAATGGGGTGGCAAACTGACAAGATCCTCGGGAAAGACGTCCGAGTACTCACAAATCACTCTCGGCAATACCGTCTGGGTCTCATCGCACTCACTACTCATAAAGCTAGGGAGGAGACCACTAAGCTCACTCCGCCCTCGCGGATCATACACCGGTGGCAAAACACTACCAACCCAATCCCCCAAGAAATGGAAACAATCTCCGTTCAAGGTACATACAGTGATCCTCTGGCGGTAACAGTCAATAACGGCCCGGTATGACGATAACCAGTCCATACCCAAAATAACATCAAAACCCGACATAGGCATAACCACAAAAGGAAATGAAAGTCGGCGGTCGGCGACCTCTATATCACAGCCCCGACGCCTAAGTTTCAAAATCAATTCACCCCCAACAGGTGATACAACACAAATAGGAGATGCTAACTGTGCCAACTGCAATCCCAAAACAGATGCAAATGCAGCAGATATAAAAGAAAGTGATGCTCCCGTATCAATCAATACATTAGCAACCGAGTTGCAAAACAAAAAGGTACCTCTCACAACAGATGGAGTCGGTACAAGATCCTGCGCGGTAACAGCATATACGCGCCCTGAAGGTCTCTGATCTATCTGCTCACCCCTAGGAGCATAAGACTGCTGCGCAGACTGGGACGATGAAGCCCCTTGATTGGCCCTCGAGGCCTGAACTAACTGAGCTAGCTGATGGCTCTGAGTTTACCTCAAACCAGATGCACCAGATGTGCCACTCAATTGCGGGCAAAACCTCTTCAGGTGCCCTGCCTGACCACACTGGTAACAAGAGAGCGACTGGCCTCTACCCTGACTCTGGCTCTGAGGTCGAGCCGAAGATGATGCTGCTCTCTGTCCTCCTCCCTTCTGCGGGCAAACTGGAGACTTGTGGCCCAGCTGACCACATTTGAAACAGGTAATGTCTCCCTGACTGCCTCTTCCAGAACCTGCACTCGGCACTGGAAAGGTTGATCTAGTAAAACCACCCTCAGACTGCTGAGGGTTAGAACCCCTTTGTCTCCTGCCATCACCCTGGCCATCCTGACTTCTCTTGGAGCCCCTCTGTCTCTCCTCCTCCTCCTCCTGCATCATGATCTCCATATGGGCTACAGCATTCACCAGACGCCCATACTTTCAGGTCATAGAACCCCTAACTTTCATCTTGAGGCCATGCCTTAACTTCTTCTCAAACTCCAAACAACGGCATTCCTCAGACGCCACCAGCTCAGGTGCAAACCTGGATAAGCTAATAAATGCGGCCTCAAACTCGGCCACCGAAAAACTCAGCTGCTTAAGCTGGCAGAACTGATCCCTCAACCTCTCTCTGACAGCTGGAGATAGGAACTTCTCTTGGAAAGCATCTACAAAGGCCTCCCAAGTCCCTCCTATATGGCCCTTTGTGAACTTCCACCACTGACCCGCATCCCCCTTTAGCTGGAACGATGCCAAGGTCACTTTCAAAACCCCGTCTTCGATGCCAAGCATCTCAAACGTCTTCGTTGTTTGTTCGAGCCATTCATCCGCCTTAAGTGGCTTTTTTGGATCACCCACAAACTCGTCCGGGTTAGATCGGAAGAACTCCATCTTCAGAAAAGAAGGCCCTGCATCTGCAACATGAACCAGGGCTTGATTCTCAGCTCTGAGAATGCCCACAAACTCCCTGAATGCTCCTACTATCTCGCGGGCTAAGGCGCCCATAGCCTGCTGACCTACTGGCTCGGCCACATTGGCCTGACCAACACCCTCCTGCTGCTCCGGAATCTCATCCGGTATAGGCATCTCCTGCCTACCACGCCTACCACGTCCACGTCCTCGTCCTCGTCCTCGTCCTCGTCCTGACATCCTAATAAAGGTAACAAAGACGTTAGCACATTAACAAATGTGCCGAAGCTATAACACTCACGTTCTAATGCACTGGACAACAGTAATTCACTCCACGTAAGCATATAATCACATAAGCACCTACGAATTTCATTCCTGGATAATGACAGTCCCGCGGCGTTGCTAGAGTTCCGGTTGGAAACAGCATTGATCAAGTGCCTTTTCAACAAGACTCACAGAAACTCAAGGGTCCAATCAACATCCTAGAAACTACATTCCATACCCACATAGTCACATAAACATGTTATCACATAAGCATATAATAGTACAGCTAAGTCTCTATCAAACGAGACGAACCCATTGTGATACTAATCACTTCCCACATACCCAAAGTATTCAAACCCGGTATGCTCTGATACCAAGTTGTAATGCCCTCAAAATAAACCCATAATATATAAAATATTGACATACGTTGACATAAGAGAATAAAACATTCTTCCATTCATCAGAGTATTCTTATTACAAGACATTACATGTAATAACGAAAATAAATGCCCTACGGGCTTACAGCTTTCCAAGCCAACACTTGGACGCAAAAGTGAGTACTAACTCAACTACAGACTAAGCCCTAGGCTTGAACTTACATGTAATAACAAAATAACAAAAATAACTAAAAAGAGTCTTCAACTCCAAATCCTCCCAAGCTAAGTCCTTGGAGGTAGCATATCACCTGAACCTGAAAATGATGTTCCTATATAGGGTGAGCCACAGCCCAGCAGAGATATACTAAACCAAATATAAGTAATGACTAAAGTAATAGCATTCGATAGATGGTTAACACTTATAAACTAATTGCATCATAATACAGTTTCATGACAATTATGTCCATGAGACGTTTCACTTTCCTTTACTTATCCAATCTTCCATTTTTACAAACATGGCTCAAAACCTGCCCAAATAATTAAATGAAACTATATCTCATATTAATATTACTTTCATTATCAACAATTTAAATGAGAATAAGGCCCATATTATAACGCTTCCCTTTCAAATGAGATAACAACTCAAAATGAAACACTTCCATAAATCAATAAGTACACATGTTTGCTGTACTAATGAAGTCCATCCCCTTTCTCCTCCCAAACAGGTTTGAGAGTCCATCCCCTATCTTCCCTCAAACCATGGAGTACATCCCCTATCTCCTCCCAAACAATATGCATATACAATGTATTTAACACTTGTCATATACAATATTCAATCAATACACGTATTTGCTGTATTAATTCAACCGTCATATTCAATGACTTATTCAATGTGATTAGTTTCAGTTTTCCCTAATCAGCATGCAATGACTACAACAATCACGACTATCCTCCACTGATAGCCCAAAACAGTTATTTCTAAACAGGAAATAAATGCATCAACAGATATAATCTCAACATTTTCATAGGTGAGTGATTAAATTATCCAACTAAACCATTTAATCTCATAATTCCCCAATTTCATAAATTAAATTAATTCCACATTTTTCCAAATATTAATTATACAAATTAATTTATTACAACAATTAGGACTTTTCCCCCTTTCCTCAAACATCAACCCTAAGGTTCAATTTTCTCTATTGGACACTATCAATGTCATTTTTCATGTCTTACAAACACATGGGGTTTAATATATGAAAAACCCCATTTTTCCTCAAATTACAAATCAAACCCTAGTTTTCCCAAACAACACCAATATATCAAAATGATCAAAACTTATGAAAAAACCTATAAGATAGAGTAGGGTATCCCTACCTCGAAAATAGAAGCCCAAAGGAGAAGATGATGAAAATGCAAAGTGCTCCAAATCCACAACTTTTCAGATTAGAATGAAGTCCACACAACCCTCTACCTTTCTTACAAAGAACCTAGAGTAGAAACACACTCTAAGTAGATCAAACCCTAGAGGGAAGATATGTAGAGAGAGAGAGAGAGAGAGAGAGAGAGAAAACGGTTCTAGGGTTTTAAAATCAAAAGGAGATGAAAAAGTGAACTTTTCCCCGCTGCTGTCTACTGATATAACACAGGCTCGCTCGAGCGAAAGAGTGGTCGCTTGAGCGACCAGACACAAAGAATCCTCACTCGAGCGTAGAAAGTCTCGCTCGAGCCAACAAATTGAAGCTTCAGGTCTGCAACCCAGAAGCACGCTCGAGCGACAGAATGCTCGCTCGAGCGAAGAAACTCAAAACATACACCTCGCTCGCTCGAGCGAAGAACTGCACCCTTCAGGTCCAGCACTGGACACAGATTCTCGCTCGAGCGAAGGACTTCTCACTCGAGCTACCAGACACAAAACTCAACTCTTGCTCGAGCGAAGGAACTAAAACACAGAGCTCGCTCGAGCGAGGATACAAAATTCTAGGCAGCAACACTTGCTTCAAACTCACTACCAACCTGTAACAAACCTGCCCAAACATCTTATAACTCAAATACATAGTAATGAAGGACGGAAACAAGATAAAAACAACTACCGACATCCACGGAACCAAGTCCGGATACAACAACCAAAGAAGGAAGAACCGAGATCGCTATAATGCATATGGGTTCTTGTTGACCAACTCAATTAGAAAAAATGTTTACAAATTAATAAGTTTTATAAAATTGGCTTATAATAATGAAACTTTAAAATATTCTTTTTATGGGAAACTTTAAAATATTAAAGAAGACAAATATTAGAAATTCTAAAGTTTAGACCTACAAAAGAGTTGAGTTTATATACTTTGAGTGTGTTATAAATTAATAATCTATGCTTATTATGCTATATTATTGTAAGTGTTAAATTAGGAAAGCATTTTTAAAATTTCAAACTTCCTACTCTAAAGTATTAGAAATTTTAAATTTTAAAATAAAGATTTTCTAATGTAAATCATTCGCAAATGGTGCTCAATTCTATAAGTCATAATGGATCCATTGATTAAAAGCTTTTCTTCTTTATATCTTCATTTCAATTATTTTGGTCCCTAAAATTATTATTTTGATCTCTAAGTGTTTTTAGTGACAAAAATAAATTTGTCACCAAAAACATTGCACAAATTTTATTTTAATCTCTGTTCAACTTGGTTTACCAAAAAATATTTCACACAAAATTTATGAAAAAACGTGAACGGTTATAAAAAGTAGTTTAAAAGTTATTCAAAAACAAAATGTTTGATATAATTAGTGTAATGTGAATCACACCAAAATAGATATGAGCTACAATTTGATAACTTTTTGAATTTTTTTTTTTAAAATTCCATAATATTGCTATTGATACTTCATTTTTATTATTGTCGAACGAAAAATAAATGAATATTCTTATTATATTTTTACTGTTGGCATTTTTATTTTAAAATAAAATTAAGTTGTACTTTCATAGGTAATTGTAATTTGTGTTGTAAGTGACTATTCATTTTATTTCAGGTAAATTACATTTTGCACTTATGTACTTTACATTTGATTTCTATATATGAAATTATGATAGTTAACCCCTTGTACTTCTTGTCAAATTTCACTTTGATCTCTACACATAAAATCGTAACAGTTAATTCCTTATACTTTTGATCAAATCTCATTTTAATCTTTACACATCTCACTTTAGTCTCTATACAAGTGTTAATGTTTTTCTTTTTCTACTCTATTGTTTAAATCTTTAACAAAATCTAGTCATGTGATTACA
The DNA here is from genome assembly GCA_022316695.1 of Camellia oleifera. NCBI lineage: Eukaryota > Viridiplantae > Streptophyta > Magnoliopsida > Ericales > Theaceae > Camellia > Camellia oleifera. The sequence continues at coordinate 155,324,176 of CM039317.1, read as the reverse complement.
AAATGATGCCAAGAGAGGAAAATCATTCCCATTTTCTACCAATATATTTTATTCCAAAATTTACATTAAATTATAACTGTATTAAGTTAAAATAAATTGTAAACAATTGACAAGATGAATTAAAATTTTATATAAATTAGAATCACGAAATTCTATTTTCCATAGTAACACAGTCTTCTGTCTTTTTTTTTTTTCTTTTTCTTTTTTTTTCTTGTTTGATTTCTCTGTTGCCTTTTCTATTTCGAAAGTTCTATTTTCTTATCTCTTCATTTCAATTTTCAGCATACGAACATATCTATATATTGTAATATATAACTCTCACGTAATAGAACAAAGTGTGTATTTGTGAAAATATGGATAATTTTTCTCTTACCCTCATTTCACATAACAAGATTCTGTTAAAGATTTAAATAATGAAGTAGCACAAGAGGGTCATTGATACTTGTGTAAGGACCAAAGTCAAATTTGATAAATAAAAAAAAAAATACAGAGGGTTGATCGTCACGATTTCATATGAAATGACTAAAGTAGGATTTGACCAAAAATATAAGAAGGTTAACTATTATGATTTCATATATAGAGGCTAAAATATAATTTTATGCAAAGTACAATGATGCAAAATATAATTTACCTTTTTATTTCATTGTACTTGAGATATATTGTAATAAAAAACAAAAAGGGCATAACTGACGTAATTTTAATTGATTGATAATTGGTTCGTTATACAAAAACAAAGTGGAAACATTTCAATCTTATTGATAAAAAAAGAAATTGATTTTTTTATTATTATTTTGAAAAAGAAATTGATTGGTAATTTATGAGAGAATTGGGCCGAGCTGGGTAATAGGCCATTATGGGCCGCAGTACGAATGGCCGAAGTAAAAATGGCCATAAAGTTACTCCGGTCCAAAATGTGCTTGAAGTTATTCCGGTCCCAAAGATCTTATGGTTACTTCGGTCACCATACTAAAAAAGTTATACCGGTCATGGCGCAATGTAATTAGCTCAGTCTAAACCTTGGTAAAAGATAGCCCGGTTTTAGGCATACCACGGTTGTGCAGGATGAATTGAGGTAAGGGCAGTAAAAGGACGAACCGGACTAAGGATAGATCGGTCTATTCTGCGGCTAAGCATAGCCATGCTTACCTCGATCGTATTGGAGTCCGGCTATGGTAAAACCATCTCACTTGGTTTGTGCAGTGAGGGGGGTGTTGAAAAGATAAGCATCATCTTTCAAGAGTATGAATCCTAGGAGGACTCTACATGGAGGAGTAAAAGTCCTATTAGGATTGTGCTATGCGGAACCTATAAAAGCTCGCAAACATCACCTATGGAGAGGTAACACAACTTTGATTCCCGAATACACAGAGCTTTTTGTCTATTTGTCTATTTCGCTGACTTAGGTATCGGAGAGGTATCCAGCACACACCCGCCGGCTAGCTCACGTTTGTGTCTTCAGGGAGTAAAGCGACGACGTACGGAGGAGTGCAATCTTGATCAACAGGATTATACGAGAAGGTTTATTTCTTTCCCGTACAATTGGCGCCGTCTGTGGGAATTCAGACAAGAACAAAACCTCTTGATCAAGCTTTACCTCTTTAAAACCAATGGCGCATAACGAAGATTTGCCACAATCCGCCATTGACGGGCAAACACCAGAGGGAGGTGCAAGGCGCGAAGGTCTACCTTCTATCCCTCCTATTGCGGACTTGGAGCTACAGCGACAGAATCCCAGGAGGGATACGAGGGAGAGAAGGCAGACTAACAGCCCCCGTCACTCTTGTTCACAAAGTCCTGAGAGACAAAGGCGGAGGATTGATCCTCAGACTTTGGAAGACCGTGTGAAGGAGCAGGACGAATTAATACGACGGATGACAATGGACATATGGAGTCCATAAAGTGCCAGATGAAGGGAAAAGGAGTGGCGACAGGAGAGGGGCACAAGAACAAGATGGCCCCTCGCCACTCGGAAGATCGTAATAGACATACCACACCATCCCAAGCAGAGAGTAAAAGCCTTGGGACAGGCGATACTCAATCCAGAACCTCCAGGACTCGTTACTCCAGGTCTGAGAGAACGAGGACTGAGAGGTCATACACAGAGGGAAGCACCTATCGGCCCTCGCATACGCACCAGACAAGATCCAGGCAAACAGAGTTGCCCAGATCATCCGACCTTCGAACCGTACTAGAGGAGAGGGTACGATGGAAGGAGGATGCCAGGGCACGTGATCCATGCAGGGTGTCCACCCTTTAGAGGTTGGCTCCTCGGACGCATGGAAGCGTCGAGGTTGGAATGCCAATACCACGCCCAGCCTACGAACCGACGGACAAAGCATTAGCGAGGCTGCAGGCCTCGCTGTTTGTTCCTGCAATCGAGAACGCACCCCTACCTACTGGCTTCTTTCAGCCCAAATTCACCATGTACGAGGGGAAAACAGACCCCTACATGCACCTCAGCCACTTCCGCCAGGTTATGGCAGTATACCGACGTAACGAGGCCTTGATGTGCATCCTCTTCCCATCTAGCCTTGGTGACCTAGGCTTGACTTGGTTTGAAAAACTTTCAGAAGGCAGCATAGCTTCCTGGGCACAATTGGCAGAGGCATTCGTGACAAGGTTTAGAACGAACACCAAAACCCTGGTGGAGATCGATCAACTGCTCTCCATCGACATGGGCGACAAGGAAACCTTAAGATCCTACAATAGTCGCTACTGGGAGACCTTCAGCTAGATTGGGGATTGCCCCACCAATCTCGCCATTGCACAGTACAAAAGAGGCCTTCCAGTCGGAAACAGACTAAGGGACTCAATCACCATGACACCGCCCCTCACCATGGAAGCCTTGATGGAAAGAGTGCATCAACACATCAGGGTGGAGGAGGATGGTGCACGTGCCAAAACAAAATCTGGCACGACCGCAGTACCAGAAAAAAAGGCCTCAGCAAAGGTCAACGCGGTAGACTATCCAAACAGAAACGGACGAGGCAGGCAAGACAACGGAGAGGACCCAGAAAAAAGATGGTTAAGAGTCCGCACTGCCATAACCACGGTATTCAAGAAACCGATCTATCGGATTCTAAGCGAGATACGCGATGAGCCTTTCGTCAAATGGCCAGCTAAGCTAGGAGAAGCTCAGAAAGACTACGACAAAAGATCACGGTGCACCTTCCACAAGGAAAAGGGGAACCGTACTGAAAATTGCACGCCATTGAGACAGCACCTGGAGGAGTTGGTGGCAGCCGGTCATCTGGACAAGTACATAGAAGGAGGGGCACAGTCGGTCCCCCAAAACCATAACAACCCCAATGGAATGCCAATCGACACCCTACCTTAAGGCGTGATCAACGTAATCCATGGGGTATTCAAACCTGAGTGAGTATGTGAGCTCAGGGGATCAATCAAGAAGGCTGAGCACTTCAGGGATGTACTAAGTGCTCAACCTACCATCAAGAAGGAAAAAACGGAGGCCACGAACATCCTATCCTTTTCAGATAAAGACTTGGCCAGGATATATTGCCCTCACAATGATGCCTTGGTGGTCACTCTCCCAGTCAAGGATTTTGACGTTAAGCGGATTTTGATCGACCAAGGTAGTTCCTGTGAGATAATGTATTACGAAACATTTAAACAGTTGAAACTGCAAGACAAAGACTTGGCACCCGATGTATCACCGCTGATTGGATTCAACTCAATGCCAGAGTGGCCGGTCAGCAAGATTATCCTTCCAGTCAAGGCAGGAAGCGTGATAAAACAAGTGGAATTTTGGGTGTTGAAGGTCCCTTCCACTTACAACATAATTTTGGGAAGAACATAGCTGCATGCCATGCGAGCAGTAGCTTCATCCTACCATCAAGTAATGCGATTCCCCAATGAAGCTGGGGTAATTGAAGAGGTCTTTGGAGACCAGATCATGTCTAAGCAATGCTTTGTCACTGTAAATGGCAACCGCGCTGCCAAGGGATATGTTCATTCGGTAGAAGAACCTGAGAGCAATGAACTATTCGCAGACGTGGGCAAAGCAGCTGATCAAAAAGCGGTGGAAGACTTGGTAAAGATAGGAATAGATGAAAAGAACCCCGAATAAGTTATTTTTGCTCGGTTCATCGCTGTCCAGCACTGAGAGATTAGAGGTCTTGGAGTTCTTAACCTCTAACATTGAAGTGTTCGCCTGGACACCATACGACATGCTAGGCATTGATCCTAACTTCATCTGTCACCAACTCAACGTCCACCCATCCGCCAGACCAATCATTCAGCGCACACGCAGATCGGCACTCCACCACGCCGAGATAGTGGCGGAAGAAGTGGGAAATCTGCTAGAGGCAGGGGCTATCAGAGAGGTGCACTACCCCAGATGGATTTCCAACATAGTCGTGGTACCAAAGAAGAATGGCAAATGGCGTGTCTGCGTCGACTAGAAAACAGTTAACAAGGCATGCCCAAAAGATAGCTTTCCTCTACCACGGATAGATCAACTGGTAGACCTAACGGCAGGGTACAACCCACTTAGCTTTCTGGATGCATACAGAGGCTACCATCAAATCTCTATGTATGAACCAGACCAGGAAGTCACGTCCTTTATAACTCCAAGAGGACTTTATTGCTACAAGGTCATGCCCTTTGGCCTAAAGAACGCAGGAGCGACATTCCAACGGATGGTCACCAAGATCTTTGAACCATTGTTAGGCAGAACAATGGAGGTTTACATCGACGACATGGTGGTCAAGAGTAAGGATGAAAACGACCATCTCAAGGACCTAGGTGAAATGTTTGAGATCCTGAAGAAGCACAAGTTGCGCCTCAATGCGCCCAAGTGTGCATTCGGAGTAGGATCTGGCAAATTCCTGGGCTTCCTGGTAACCAACCAGGGTATAGAGGCAGACCCCTCTCAGATCAAGGCAATTCAGGATCTGGAGAGGCCTAACTCAGTAAAAGAAGTGCAGCATCTCACCGGCATGGCAACTGCACTCAACCGATTCATTAGCCAGTCGTCAGACAGACTATGACCATTCTTTCAAGCCTTAAAAGCCAAGTTCGAGTCGGATGAAGAATGCGACCGCGCTCTGGAAAACTTGAAAGAATACATGTCTTCTCCATCACTGCTTGTCACCCCAATACTTGGAGAAGAACTCTTCCTGTACCTGGCAGTCTCTCAGTATGCAATTAGCGCAGTATTGGTCCGTGCGGAAGGAATCTAGCATCTGCCCATCTTTTATGTCAGCAAGACATTACTAGGTGCCAAAACGAGGTACTTGCCACTGGAAAAACTGGCCTTGGCCCTGATGATGGCCTCAAGGAAGTTGTCACACTACTTTCACGCCCACACCATTGTCGTCCTCACAGCTTTCCCATTAAAAGCTTTGTTTGAGAGGGCGAACTTTTCTGGGCGAATCTTGAAATGGGCAGTAAAGTTGGGACAGTTTGACATCAAGTTCCAACCCAGAACCACGATAAAAGCCCAAGCTTTGGCAGACTTTATTGCATAATTCACCCCAGGAACTCATCATATCTACCCAGTCGACCTGACTGACACAACCGAACTAAAGATGAAAGTTGACGCCAGAATAGCGCAACCCCTGGTGCGGGATACTCAGTCAGACCCCAAGGCAGACTAGAGTAAAGAAAGCAAGGAAGAAGTGAACCATGCTACACCAAGCCAAGACTCACCAACAAATAAAGACTTGGTACAATCAGATAGCGAGAGGCAGACAACAAGCGTGGACCTTGAAGAAAACACCAGCAACATTCTTGACCCCACGGCGTCATCTGACCCCTCCACTTGCTGGAAGTTGTTCGTTGGAGAGATGTGGAAGCTCTTTGTGGACGGAGCATCCAACCAGCATCGTGCAGGACTTGGCATAATCTTCATCTCACCAGACGGCCTGGTTGTAGAGCAAGCAGTCAACCTTGGCTTCCTCGCATCAAACAACGAAGCGGAGTATGAAGCGCTCCTTGTAGGTCTCAAATCAGCATTCTACATGAAGGCCACCGAGCTAATGGTCTACAGCGACTCACAGCTGGTAGTGAACCAAATTTCTAGCGACTACGAGGAAAAGGATGACAGGATGGCCAAATACCAAAAATTGGTCAGAATAGAAATCAAGAAATTTGAAGTAGTAAAGATAGAACAGATTGGCAGGGAGGAAAACAGTAGAGTGGACGAACTAGCAGGTTTCACCTCAATGGCAGATACATCCATCCCTCATCCGTTACTGTTGGACTACCTACCAAGACCTAGTATTGAAGAACCAGAAGTAGAAGAGGTATGTTGTGCCGAACTAGGTCCTTCGTAGATGGACCCCATCATAATGTTCCTGAAAGACGGCATTTTGCCCGAAGAAAAGAAAGAAGCTAACAAAATCAGAGCGAAATCGCAACGATTTTGGCTCTCCCCATCTATGGCATTGTACAAAAAGTCATTATCAGGACCTTATTTGAAGTGTGTCCACCCCAGCAAAGTGAAAGCGTTCTTGTTCGAAATACACGAAGGCGTGTGCGGAAGCCACCAAGGAGGAAGATCGTTAGCCTACGGAGCCATTTCGCAAGGACACTGGTGGCCATACATGAAAGCAGATTTGGAGAAGCATGTGAAGAAATGCGAGAAATGTCAGAAGTTCGCACACCAAATACATCAGCCAGCCAGAGAGCTCCTACCATTGACCAGCCCATGGCCCTTCGCAATGTGGGGCTTGGACATAGTAGGGCCACTTCCAACGGCACCAGACAACAGGAAGTTCTTTCTTGCAGCAACCGACTACTTCACAAAGTGGGTAGAAGCAGAAGCCTTGGCTTCAATCAAGGAAAAAGATGTGAAGAAGTTTGTCTGGCAGAATATTATCACTCGATTTGGCATACCGAAGGCACTAATATCAGACAACGGCACTCAGTTTGGTGGCAGAATCTTCAGAGGCTTTTGTGAAGAATACAAGATCGAGTTCTACAATTCTACATCGGCATATCCTCAAGCAAATGGCCAAGCAGAAGCATCAAACAAGGTTGTCTTGGATGGACTAAAGAAAAGGTTAGAGAAGGCAAAACGCAAATGGGCTGAGGAACTTCCCCATGTTTTATGGGCCTACCGCACCACATCTCGACGTTCAACAGGAGAAACACCATTCTCCTTAGCCTACGACATAGAAGTAGTAATCCCACTAGAAGTTGGCCTCACCACAATTCGAAGCGAAAATTTTGATCCAGACTTGAATGGCGAAGCCATAACATTGCAGCTCGACCTTGCAGAGGAAAGAAGAGACAGAGCACTGGTTCACATTGCCTCATACCAACAAGAATTGTCCAGAAAGTATAACAAGACAGTACATCCAAGGCAATTCAAAATCGGAGATTGGGTACTGCGCAAAGTAATGGGAAACACATTGGTACCGGGAGATGGCAAGTTAGGGCCTAATTGGGAAGGACCTTACAAAGTGGTTGGATTAGCAGGCAAAGGGGCATACCACTTAGAAGATAAGGACGGCAAGGCAATTCTCAGGCCATGGAATACTGCCAATCTAAAGTTATTTTATTTTTAGCTTTTTTCTTTAAGTATGTGTAATTTTTTCCTTTCTCAATAAAACAAGTAGTTCCTTTTCAGTATCAATGTTTCTTTCAGTAAAAATTTGTTTTAGTGAGTTAGGTGAGTTAGAGGTTGGCTGTAAAAACCAACTTAGAGGTTGGCTGGATTAAACCAACACCCTTTCTAAGCCCAGGACAAGGATCTAGGCTGTAGGACGTTTAGTCGGAATAACCAAACATTTTATTCTACGTTGGCTGTAAAAACCAACTTAGAGGTTGGCTGGATTAAACCAACACCCTTCCTAAGCCCAGGATAAGGATCCAGGCTGCAGGACGTTTGGTCGGAATAACCAAACATTTTATTCTAAGTTGGCTGTAAAAACCAACTTAGAGGTTGGCTGGATTAAACCAATACCCTTCCTAAGCCCAAGATAAGGATCCAGGCTGTAGGACGTTTGGACGGAATAACTAAACATTTTATTCTAGGTTGGCTGTAAAAACCAACTTAGAGGTTGGCTGGATTAAACCAACACCCTTCCTAAGCCCAGGATAAGGATCTAGGTTGCAGGACGTTTGGTCGGAATAACCAAACATTTTATTCTAAGTTGGCTGTAAAAACCAACTTAGAGGTTGGCTGGATTAAACCAACCCTTATTACTCTTCAGCCGAAGTAAGGGTTTAGGCTGAAGAGTGGTTGGCTGGATTAAACCAACTCTTATTACTCTTCAGCCGAAGTAAGGGTTTAGGCTGAAGAATGGTTGGCTAGATTAAAAACAACTCTTAGTACTCTTCAGCCGAAGTAAATATACCGGCTAAAGAGTAGTTGGCTAGTGTGACCAGTCTGATTACAAGACCAAGACCGGGATGAATTATCTCGGTAAGAGAATGCACTACTTCATTCAAACTACAGTAAGAAAGCAAATACATGAAGAGCTTCAAACCGAGATAACAGTTAAAGCAATGGAAGGTTTTCATTAAGCAAAGTTTAAAGCAAATACGAAGAAGGGGCCCCCCAGCCCGGTTACAAGTTCAAAAAAGAAAAATTATTACAAAATCAGTTGAAGAGATCATCCAGATCAGCATCCAATTCAAGTCTAAGTCCGGTCTCAGCAAGAAGATTGGTCGTAGCCAGAACTTGGTTGGGCTCTGTGGAAACAAGCTCCCCTTGGTTTGGCTCAGCTTGAGGCACCACAATAGTTGCATCAGGTACTGGAAGGTTGGAGATCACTGGAATTGGAGAAATAGATCAGCGACCGGGCTGGTAGTTGTCTTCAGAAGCAGAATCTTCATCATCACCTTCCTCAAGGAATTGCTTCTGAAGGTCGGCAGCGTACTCTGCCAGTGAGCTCGGTATGAAATTGTGATGCCCCTGTTTCATAATATGTTAATTGGTCCTTAATTTGAGTGTGATTATGTGTTTTGTTATGATTTTGTGTGGCATTATGTGAAAATATGTGGTTTTGAATTTCTATCTGTTCACCGTAGGAATATCTGTTCGATTAATTGTTTTAGAAATTAAATTGAGGGCCTTATCGGCCACAGAACCCGAAATTGATTACGCCATTGTGATTGGCATAATTTTTAGAGCCTACGGTGAAATTTAATTGAAAAATTGATTTGAGCGAGATTAAGTTGATTAAATTGGTAAATTAGTGCCCAATTATTTATTGTTATTAAATTGAGTTAGTGGGTTATGTTGTAAAGGGGCACTATACACTCAATTCTCCTCCCTTGTTGCATTTTGGCAGAGTTTGAGCTCTAAAATATAGAGAGAGCCGACTGTAGAGAGAGGGAGAGAAGAGAATTGAGCAAACTTAGCTCAAAGCTTGGGAACCTTGAAGATTATTCAAGTTTTGACCATAGATTAGGAGAATCAAGCCTCTAGGTAAGTGAATTCATGGATATTAAGTTGTAATTTTGTGAATTCAAGTTGGAATAATGGTCAAGAACATGATTTAGTTTGATTATACGGAAATTGAATTGGTTTGGTTGAATTGAAGGCCATTATGTGCATGCATGTAAGTAAGTGCCTTGAATTTGTATGTTTGAGCATGAAAATGTATAATCCATGTACAATTTTAATTGAAGCTCATGTTATGATCATCATTTGTGCCATCTAAGTTGAGAATGTGGCTAATACATCACATGCATGTACAATTTGAGAAGATGTGAGCTTGAATGCATGAGTTTGTTATGTGGATGTTGAAATTGACATGTTTTGAGGCATGCATGTGAATAAAGCAAGGAATTGAGCTTCCTAAGGTTATAATCTTGCATTGGTATCATGTTAGCATGATTATATTTGAGGTTTGAGCCATTGCATGCAAGTAGTGTGGCTGGGAATTCGAATTGGAGCTCAAGAACATAATCTGGGTTTTCCAGAATTTTGACGTCCGCTCGAGCAGGGTAATGGCCGCTCGAGCGGGAAAATCGTGCTCCCAGTACTTTTTGCAGAGTTGGTGTCCGCTCGAGCGGGATATTACACGCTCGAGCGGGGAGCTTTTGTAGACAGACCTTCCGCTCGAGCGCTGTACTCCACGCTCGAGCGTAATTTTCATGCAACCAGTACTTTTGCAGGCCTTAAGGGTCCGCTCGAGCGGGGAAGTGGACGCTCGAGCGGGGACCCTGTTTTCTGAAATTTTGTTTTTGCATTCTGTGTTCTGTTTTCCGTTCTCTTTCACGTGTAAGCACTCTTAGGCATATGTTAAGCATTGTAAATGAGTTAATGAAATAAGAATTAAGCCTAAAGAGGAATATGTGAATTAAAGAACGGATTGAACTGTTAGTAACCCTTTTGTGTTCATGAAATGTGTAGGGTCCAGCTCCAGGGCAAATCCGCAAGCCGATCACTGTGAGTAATATCAATATTCGAATGCTTGTGAATGTCCAATTGTTTATTCCCTTATGAGCTTTATGAGTTGCTAATTGGGATTGTGGACAAAAGTCTGATATGAATAAATGAATGGACCAAAGGTCGCTTTGATAAACGTAAATGGACCGAAGGTCGTTTTGATAGAATTGAATGGACCGAAGGTCGTTTTGATAGAATTGAATGGACCGAAGGTCGTTTTGATAGAATTGAATGGACCGAAGGTCGTTTTGACTTATATGAATGGACCGGAGGTCGTTTTGACATATATGAATGGACCAAAGATCGTTTTGACACGAATGTATGGGCTGAAGGCCATTTTGACATGAATGAGTGGGCCAAAGGCCGTTTGATGAGAATAAACAGGCCGAGGGCCGTTTTGAGATAAATAATCGGGCCGAAGGCCGTTTTGACATGAATGGAAATCTGAATGGGCCAAAGGCCAGAATGTTGAAACTACAAGTCACTTGATTCGAAATTCGTAGAGTTATTTATCTGTCAAATAGGAATATGAAATGGGCTCGAGGCCATTGGGAACCTGTTGTTCTACATTGTTATGTAATTTCTGTCTTTGATATTATTCACTGGCTATCGCTCACGCTCATTCATGTGTTTGTAGGTGAGTCAAGAGAAGTCCAAACCTAGCCCCAGTGAAGTCTGCCATGAACAACACGAGATTTTGGAGAGTCAGCCTTGTGTCTCACGCACGAGACCCATCCTTGCCATTTTGTTATGTATTTACGTTTTGTTTTATTGGCAAGGACTTTGTGTATATTTGTATATAGTCTGTTATGGGTTGGCTTAGTTAAATGATCTTGTCTGTAAAAAAGTTTACACTATTGTGTTTTTGATGTGGGTTATTAACATAATTGAGTATGGTTTGTTTGATGTGCATATAAGCACGGCTCTATGGACAAAGTTTTTAATTATTGCTTCCGTTTAGCCCCTTTACTCTGTTGAGTTATGTCTGTTTTGGTCTGAGGTCGTAGGTAATCTCAAGATTACTGGCCGGTTATGTCTTTAACCCATAGGGGCGGGTTCGGGTCATGACAGAAATACTGAGGAGGATTGAATACCTCGGTCTCAGGTCCATAACCGAGCTGCACCACGGCACCCCTCCAGCCACATTTAAAGAAGAGGTCCTTGGCAGCTTCACATTGTTTAGTATAAGTGGCCTCCCCCTCCTTGAAGCCCCGGAGTTCGGCATCCTTCACACTCTCTTGAAGTTTGGTGATCTCGGCGTCCTTCTTCTTCTCAAGCTTTGCAAGCTAGCGCAAACACTTGTCTTTGAGCTCGATGGCAGCCTTCTATTTTTCCGCCTCGGCCGCACTTACCAGTCCGGTAAGACGGCCGTTCTTAGATTGGAGCTCGGTCATCTGCTTTCTGGCCTCCTCTAGCTCAGTTGTTTTCTCGGCTACTTCGGTCGTGGCTTGCCTTGCGGTTTTATGAAGCTCTAAGATTCACTTATGAGCAACTTGGTTCTTTTGCAAGGCCTAAAAAAGAAGCGAAAGAAACTAATTACAAAACCGAACAGAAAGTTGGAAAAATTAGACGAACAAGAGAAGCTACTAACCAGGATCATTGATTTTGTTGACGACCGGATGGCCTTGAGCTTGGTCAGATGCTTGTGATGCTCCATATCAGGGGGCAGACATACACTCCTAGCCAGATTGAAGGCTAGTATATGGTCTTTGTCAGCCACCACTGAGTCAGTATCACAGATAGCACGGTTTTGGAAAGTCATTTTTGGAGACCATTTGGAAGAGCTAGCTCGGTCGGCGCGCTCCGACCGGGGGCTTGGTGGAGTACTCTGAGGAAGGATGGGTTCTTCTTCGTCAACAAGGCGTTGCTTGGTTGGGGTAGTCTGGGCACGCTTGCTGGGACGAGATGAGGAAGGTTGTTGGCTTGGAAGAGCTACCACGGCCTTAGAGGATTGACTGGTTTGTGGTATCTCGGCGTGGTGTGTTTCGGTCAGGAGGGCCCTTACTCTGTTCCTCTTCGCCATTTCTTGTTCGGCTGTGGTACGAACCAGGTTAATTTGTGGCAAGTTAGGGTCCAGTTCAGGAGAGGCTTCCAGTAAGAAATCTGTTACTCTGGCTTTTTGTCGGCTGCTGTATCTGTACGTCGGTTCAAAATTCAGCAGCTTGGCCCAACTCCTTTCTGGATATCGTAGTATGGCGCAGAGAGTGTTCAGATTGGGGTAACTGTATAGTAATTGAAGATGGGCTGAATCTGCATAAAAAGACAACTGTTAGACCAGTTCAGGAATAGGAAACCGAAATAAAGAGAAGCATGCAAAGAAGCCGAGGTAATTATACCGGTGATTCCTTTATTCCAGTTTATTCGGTCACCCGGGATCTGGGCTTGGTGGTCTTCAAAATTCCCAGATACCTAGAAAAAATCGTCATCATTCAAGTCTTTGTCCGGTGTGTCTTTTATTATTTTCTCTCGGCGGCGGCGTATTCTTAAATAATAGGCCTAGCCATCTTCTTTTGATCCTATGGAATATTGATGGAAGAGTTCGGCTAAGCCAAGGTTAATGCCAACTCGGCGGTTTAGCTCGGCTATGCCATTTATTATATGGTAAGAATTGGTGGAGAGTTGGGTAGGGCATATCCTAGTTTGCCTAAGGAATTCACAGAGTAAAGGCTGTACAAGGAATCTTAGTCCGGTTTCTATAATGGATAAAAGAGTAAAGGGGACAAAGCTAGGGTTTCCCCATGGTGTGATATCTTGATTGGCTAAGGTGAGGTGAACATTGTCAGGAATGTTATACTCCTTTCGGAATTCAGCCAAACCACCAGGTGTTTCTACTAAAAACCTATATTTACCCATTTTGTCTTAAGTTATGAATAAATTATACTGTGTTAGCTCGGTTGCCGAAGTGGGCTGAGTAGCTTGGTTGAGCGCTCAAAGGAGTGCCTAGGCAACCTAAAGTCTGCAAAGTGAAAAAACAAAGGTGTTAAGCACAGACCATTGGACCGTGCTGAAGAGAAATAAAGGCAACATACATCAAGTCCTAGCTCGGCTATGTGAAATGCTACATGTCTTAGACCGGTTTTAGCAAGGAATTTGGTATCCCGGTTTGTGCAAGGGGTAGTGATCTCAGTTTTGTGCAAAGGTTTTGTTAGCTCGGTTGAGCCTCTAGGGGTAGCGTTCTTAGTTCGGTCTAAACTAGGAAGGCTGGTTTAGCCCCAGAATGTAGCTCGGTCGGGGTTAAAGCCTTCAAGTGTATTATTGCACAGCCCTAGTCCGGTTCATTAGCTCGGTTAGGGAGAGTAGGGTACTTTGGCTTATTGAGACTAATGGGGTAGCATGAAGTATTAGTTCGGTTGGATAGTCTGCCTAATTCGACATCAACTACAAACAATTTTTTAGTCCGGTTGCATCATGATTTTGGATCAAATTCAGTGTTCTATAGGTCGTTTTCATGAATTCAAATAGTTCTTATGAGGTTTTTTCCAGAAAAACGCAAGGCAAAACAAATGGAAATAAAGTGTTTTGCAAAAACACTAACGCTATGCTATAGATGGTAAAAAGCAAAGTACGAAAACAACAAAAACAAGAGAGATCTGAGTAACTTACCAGGGCAAGAGGAGGAAACTGCAGTTGGATGCCAAGACAATGAAGAACACGAGCGCAGCAAGCTCAGGGTTGAAAAAGCTCAGGAACGAGAGAAAGAGAAGAAGAAATGAATAGTGTGGTGAGTGATTCAAGAAAAAACAAAAGAGTTTTGTTTTGATGCAAGGACCAGATGCGGGAACTGTTCAAAATTCACTGAGTACGAAGACGGCGTGACAGCTGCCTTCAGCCAATGAGAGTATGCCACGTGTCCTGGGAATGAGAAGCGATTCAGTTGCTATGATTGAAGAGACGTTTTGACCGGACAAGCAGAGCCCGGTAGGTAAGTAGCTCGGCTGGAAAGGTTTAAGAAGTTTAGCCCGGTGGTAAGGCTAAAGTTTTGTAGCTCAGTTGAAAGGCTAAAACTTTTTAGCTCGGCTGGAAACAGGTAATCCCTATCATGCTACGCAGAAGGAATTAAGGGGCAATTGAGACGGTAATTTATGTGAAAATCGGGCCGAGCTGGGTAATGGGCCGTTATGGGCCGCAGTACGAATGGCCGAAGTAAAAATGGCCATAAAGTTACTCCGGTCCAAAACGTGCTTGAAGTTATTCCAGTCCCAAAGATCTTATGGTTACTTCGGTCACCATACTAAAAAAGTTATACCGGTTATGGCGCAGTGTAATTAGCTCGGTCTAAACCTTGGTAAAAGATAGCCCAGTTTTAGGCATACCACGGTTGTGCAGGAGGAACTGAGGTAAGGGCAGTAAAAGGACGAACCGGACTAAGGATAGATCGGTCTATTCAGCGGCTAAGCATAGCCATGCTTACCTCGGTCGCATTGGAGTCCGGCTATGGTAAAACCATCTCACTTGGTTTGTGCAATGAGGGGGGTGTTGAAAAGATAAGCATCATCTTTCAGAAGTATGAATCCTAGGAGGACTCTACATGGAGGAGTAAAAATCCTACTAGGATTGTGCCACGCGGAACCTATAAAAGCTCGCAAACATCACCTATGGAGAGGTAACACAACTTTGATTCCCGAATACACAGAGCTTTTTGTCTATTTGTCTATTTCGCTGACGTAGGCATCGGAGAGGTATCCGGTACACACCCGCCGGCTAGCTCACATTTGTGTCTTCAGGGGGTAAAGCGACGACGTACGGAAGAGTGCAATCTTGATCAACAGGATTATACGAGAAGATTTATTTCTTTCCCGTACATATATAATAATAAAATTTTAATTTAATAATGACCCTGCGTTCAAAGCAGCGTGGTTAGCCGACCATTCACATGGTTGGTTGGCCAAATCAAGTGGAAAAGTTTATTTCATATACGGATCTCACGTTTCATTAATTTAATTTCCTTCATTCAAATACATTCAAGATATATTCAGGATTCGTAAGAATAAGTTCTAACATTTTTTAAATTCAAATCTTAATTTAAAAATCTCCATATAAATTGTCACATTATACTAAAAACACTATTTAATAATTTTTCACACAAAACAAAGTGGGTCACTCACACCTCATAATGGAGTTTACGAATGGTGGTACTACATGCACCAAATATCAAAAAAAATTTAAATTATACCACATCATTAATTGGTACACTAGTTAGTAGACTAAATGGTGCATATAGCATTATTCGTTTACGAATGGCCCATGGGATGAAAATAAAATAATAATTCTATTTGTAGCTAAATAATAACACATTAGTTTAGTTAAAATTTTAAATTTTTAATTCTTATTATATATTAATGTAAATTTATTAATAAGGACAATACATATCAAATTTTAAAATAAAATATTATTTTTTTCTTATCTTACACTCATATTTTTTGTATTCAACTCTCTTAATCTTTTTCTTTAAATTTTAATTTTTTTTTTTCACCTTCTTCCCCACATCAGAATTCCAATTCACTCCACCAAAATTTATCATCTAACATCAATTGAGTGGTTTTCCTGAACTTGTGCAGTGGAAAAGCTTTGAGCCCAATCAAAATAACTTTTAAAAGCTAAAGACGGTTTGAGGAATGCAACTACATGGTGATAAAAACTTGAGACTCTGAGCTCAAGAAATCCCTAATACCAAAATAAGTTGAAACACCAATGGCTACAAGTCAGAACGCAAATGAAAATGGAATAAATTACCTCCCCCCCCCCCCCCCCCCCCCCCCCCCCCCCCCGATAATTGAAAATGATCAATTGAAACAAGCATCAAAAGGATTTTTGAAAAGATTTTTTAAAGTGGTGTAATTTAAGATTTTTGATTTGTTTATTATCTGAATGTATCTTGAAGGGTAATTCGAGAAAAAATATAAGTTGTATTGAGAATAATACTTAATAATTTTTTGGATACAAATAGAATCTCCCAAACAAAATGGGCTACTCACATTAATTGGTATCGAAAAAATGTGATTGAAAATATTATATAAATTAATATTTAAAAAAATTTACTATATAACATACACCAATAAAACTTTGAATTATTGAACAAGATATACATAAAATATAGATTAACAGTATGATAAGGATTACATAATAAAACATTTTTATAAGATTGATTAATGCAATGGGTCACTCACACGTCATTGAGGTTAATAATTGATCCATGTGCACACTGTAAGGCCTATTCATATGGGTTGGGTTCGGCAAAAATCATCCCATAGAAGGGATTTTATTCCGAATTTTAATTAGGAGCATTAATGTGTAAATTAAATTCATTTTGTATATACATCTCGCAATATATTAATTAAATCTTAATTATACTTCTTCATTCATAATAAAAAAAAATTAATAAAAAAGATGGTAGATAAAATGTGTTGAACCTTTTTATATTACAAACCAAAGCACTGTTCAATGATTTGTACTTATTAGATTATTATAAATTTTGTTATTTTGAAAAAATTAATTCTGAATTTAAAATAACGACTATCATGCGCAAATAGTACTCCATTCTACAAGTCATAATGGATCCATTGCTTAAAAATCTTTTACTCTTTTCATTTTCATTTCAATTCTTTTATGTATTTCTCTGTTCAACTTAGCTTACCAAAAAATATTTCACACAAATTTTATGAAACAAATAAACGATTTAAAAAAGTAGTCAAAATTAATCAAAAACAAAATGTGTAGTATAATAAGATAAATGTAAGTCACACCAAAATGAATACGAGTTATATACTTTATTTTTTGAATAATTTTTTAATTTTGTAATATTGCTTTTGATACTTCATTTTTATCACTGTCCCAAAAAATGAAAAATATTTTTATTATATTTTTACTATTGAAGTTTTTATTTTAAAATAAAATTAAGTTGTGCTTTCATATGTAATTGTAATTTGTGTTGTAAGTCATGAGTCATTTTATTTCATTAAAACTGATGCATTGTAATAAAAAGAGCATATAGGCGGAATTTTAATTGATTGATAATGTGTTGGTTATACATAAATAAAGTGGAAACATTTTCATCTTATTGATAAAAATGAAAGTGGATTAGTGTATCAATACTACTTATGACATTGTTATTGACCTTATTCACAATACAAATTACAAATATCAAAAATCTCTTAAATTATGGCACATCATCAATTGGTACACTGTGTATATAGTATTATTAAAAAATATATATATTTTGACAAAGAAATTTGATCAGTCTTATTTTATAAGAGTAATGCTACATACTCTAAAAATTCTACCAAAAATTCTACCAAATGTCTCACATGGGTGTGGCCCACCCATGTAAGACATTTGGTAGAATTTTTGATTGAATTTTTAGAATTTCTAGCATTTTTGATTTTATAAATATGAGTTGGTAGACCAAACCACACTCAATTAATGAAAACTTTGTCATAGTTGTCTAGTAAAGAAAAATGCTATATGTATCAATTAATGTAATAATTAATATACTAATAGATTATGTAACATAATTTTAGAGGTTGTGGATATTTGTAATTTGTATAATAGGTGGGGTCAATAATGACATAACACTAATTGATACACTAATACATACATTAATTAGTGTATGTAACAGCACCGGTCTGATAAATATCCCTAGGACCCAACTACTCTAATATAGTAATCACTACTTATCATAGTCCAACATTGAAATCATATACTGTCATATTATATAAATCATATATCAAGATTTATACAAATCACCTGTCTTTAGTGTTGGACTATTCATTAACTTTAATTTGCACAAATATAAGCTACTTGAAAAATTATTAAATAGTTGTGGATATATTATTATGTAGTGATTTCGAAAAATGACAAAAACAAAAAAAAAAAAGATTATTTTAATTTTTCATTTATTTGACAACTGTGAATCAGCATTATTTTACCTCATAAATTTCTTATTGCATTATTAATTAGGAACATTATGTAGATAATCATATCACTTAATACTAGAATTTTTAAATCGAATTTTTAAATCTTAGTTTAATAATGACCCATGCGTATGGTTAAATAAGCACCGACTTAATGATGGTTTGGAATGATTTAAATAAGTGTATTTTTTAACTTTTTATGAAATATGAGTTGGATATGAATTAAGTTTGAAGTGATGTGTTAAACAAGTGATGTAACTTAAATAAAATGTTATTACTTAAATAAGATAGTGACTTTTTAATTTTTTTTAAATAATGCCAAACAACACCTTAGTTAAATAATGACCCATGCATTGAAAGCAACGCGGTCACATGGGTTCTTGTTGACCAATTCAAGTATAAAAAATGTATACAAATTAATAAACTTTATAAAATTGGTTTATAATAATGGAACTTTAAAATATTCTTTTTATGGGAAACTTTAAAATATTAAAGAAGACAAATATTAGAAATTCTAAAGTTTAGACTTACAAAAGAGTTGAGTTTATATACTTGAGTGCGTTATACTTTAATAATGTGCACTGATTATGTTATATTATTGTAAGTGTCAAATTAGGGAAGCATTTTTAAAATTTCAAACTTCCTACTCTAAAATATTAGAAATTTTAAAAGTTCAAATAAAGATTTTCTAATGTAAATCATTCGCAAATGGTACTCAATTCTATAAGTCATAATGGATCCATTGCTTAAAAGATTTTCCTCTTTGTATCTTCATTTCAATTCCTTTAATGTACTCACTCCAAGATATAAGATTTTTAGCAGTCAATTATTTTGATCCTTAAAATCATTATTTTGATCTCTAAATATTTTTAGTGACAAAAATAAATTCGTCACCAAAAACATCGCACTAATCTTATTTTGGTCTATGTTCAACTTGGTTTACCAAAAAATATTTCACACAAATTTTGTGAAAAAAACATAAGCGGTTTTAAAAAGTGGTTTAGAAGTTATTCACAAACAAAATGTGTGGCATAATTAGTGTAACGTGAATCACACCAAAATAGATACGAGCTACACTTTGATAACATTTTGAATAATTTTTTAAAATTCCATAATGTAGCAGAGCAATGATTGAGACCTCCATCCTCACAAGACTCTCATAAGACCTTCACAAATTTGGACCACTCATGATGTGCACCCCATACATATATGAGTGGACCCCATACATACATAGAGAGTCAGGATCACTTTGGAGTGTGGGGGTCATTCCCAAAGGGGATCCCAAACATTAACCTATTGCTATTGATACTTCATTCGGAAGAAAAATAAATAAATATTCTTATTATATTTTTACTATTGGCATTTTTATTTTAAAATAAAATTAAGTTGTACTTTCATAGGTAATTGTAATTGGTGTTGTAAGTATAGCGACCTCGGTCTTTTCCCAGTTAGTTGTTGTATCCGGACTTATGTTCCGTAGATCTCGTTGTCATATAATGGTTGTTGTTATCCTTTAATTCCTTATTCTTGAGTTATAGGATGTGTTGGGCAGGTTTGTTTCAGGTTGGTTGGGTTCGGAAACCAAGTGTTGCTGTCCAGTTTTTGGGTTGGTCACTCGAGCGAGGATTTGGTTGCTCGAGCGAGGGTTGAGTTTTGTATCTGGTGGCTCGAGCCAGGGTATCTTTGCTCGAGCGTGGGATTGCGTCTAGTATAGACCTGAGAGCTGTGTTTGTTGGCTCGAGCGAGCTTTTATTCGCTCGAGCGAGTTCCGAGTTGTTCGCTCGAGCGAGCATTCTGTTGCTCGAGCGTGCTTCTGGGTTGTAGACCTGAAGCATTGCATTCTTAGCTCGAGCGAGACTTTCTTCGCTCGAGCGAGTCGTTCTTGTGTCTGGTCGCTCGAGCGACCAATCCTTCACTCGAGCGAGCCTGTCGGGTTTAAATAGGCAGCAGCGGTTTTTAAAACACTTTTTCACCCTTTTTCTGATTCCAGAACCCTAGGTACGACTTCTTTCTCCCTCCACTCACCTTCTCTCTTAGGTATCATCTCTTTTTAGGGTGTTTCTACCCTAGGTTCTTTATTAAAAAGATAGTGTGGGTCGAGGGCTTCTGTTTAATCTGAACAATCTTGGATTTAGAGCACTTTGGATTTTGGGTCATCGTCTCCGTTTTCTCCATTCGGGTTATTTTCTTCGAGGTAGGGATTTCCTACTCCATGTTATATGTTTTGTTCTAAGTTTTGGTATTTTGATATGTTGGGGGTTATTCGGTAATTTTGGGAAAAACGCTAATTGTTCTAATAAATTAATTTGTATAATTAGTTTAAGGAAAATTGGGGAATTTGGTTAAATTCATAAGATTGGGCAATTATAAGTTTAAATGGTGTAGTTGGATAATTTAATCACTCGCCTACTGAATTGTTGAGATTATAATTGTTGATGTTTTTATTTATTGTTTAGAAATAACTGTTTTGGGCTATCGGTGGAGGATAGTCATGATTGTTGTAGACATTGCATGTGGATTAGGGAAAATTGAAACTAATCACTTTGGTTAAGTCATTAATTTTGACTATTGAATTAATACAAAAAATACGTGTATTGATTGGGCATTGCATATGCATATTATTTGGGAGGAGATAGGGGATGTACTCCACGGTTTAGGGGAAGATAGGAGATGGACCTCTAAACCGGATTTTGTTTGGGAGGAGATAGGGGATGGACTCCATTAGCATCACTATTATGTGTGCTTATTGATTTATAGAAGTGTTTCTATATGTTGTTGATACAGCACTAAAATGTGTATCAAATGAGAAGTATGAAGTGTTTTGATATGAGCCTTGGTCTCATTTGTTTTGTTGATATTGGAAGTAATGTAAATGTGATGTGTAGTTCACTATTATGATTTGGCCAGCTTCTGAGCCATATTGATAAAAATGAAAAGGAGAATAGGTAATGGAAAGTAAAACTGATATTTGAGTTAACCATCTATTGAATGTTATTACTTTATTCAATGCTTATATTTGGTTTAGTATATTTCTACTGGGCTGTGGCTCACCCTATAAGAGAACATCATTTTCAGGTTCAGGTGATGGGCTACCTCCAAGGAATTAGCTTGGAAGGATTTAGAGTTGAAGACTCTGTTTAGTTTAGTTGTTATTTCTGTTATTTGATATTACATGTAAACTCAAGCCAATGGCTGAATTTGTAGTTGAGTTAGAACTCACGTTTTTGTGTCCAAGCGTTAGCTTGGAAAGATGTAAGCCGATAGGGCATTTATTTTGATTACATGTGATATCTTTCAATAATGATACTCTGATAAATGAATGATAATTTGGTTTTCTGTTATCAATGCATGTTAAAGTTATATATTATGGGTTTATTTTTGAGGGCGTTACAGTAAGTGACTATTCATTTTATTTTAAGTAAATTACACTTTGCACTTATGTATTTTACATCAAATCTCACTTTAATTTCTATACATGAACTTATGAAAATTAACCCCTATACTTCTTGTCAAATCCACTTTGATCTCTACACATAAAATTGTGACAGTCAACTCCTTATACTTTTGATCAATTCTCACTTTAGTCCCTACATAAGTGTTAATGTTTTCATTTTTCTACTCTATTGTTTAAATTTTTAATAGAATCCAGTTATATAATTACAAAATGATGGCAAGAGAGGAAAATCATCATCATTTTCTACCAATATACTTTGTTTCACAATTTACATTAAATTATAACTATATTAAGTTAAAAAAAATTGTAAACAATTCAAAAGATGAATTAAAATTTTGTATAAATTGGAATTACGAAATTATATTTTCCATAGTAATACAGTCTTCTGTCTATTCCTCTTTTTTTTTTCTTCGATTTCTCTACTGCCTTTTTGATTTCGAAAGTTCTATTTTCTTACATCTTGGTTTCAATTTTCAGCATACATATATATATATATATATATTGTATTATATAACTCTCATGTATTTATAACATAGAAAAAAGTGTGTATTTGTGAAAAATATGAATAATTTTTCTCTTACCCTCATTTCACATAATAAGATTCTGTTAAAAATTTAAACAATGAAGTAGCACAAGAGAGTCATTGCTACTTGTGCAAGGACCAAAGTGAGATTTAATCAAAAGTGCAAAGGGTTGATCTTCACCATTTCATATGAAATAACTAAAGAAAGATTTGACTAAAAATATAAGGGATTAACTGTTATGATTATGTGTAGAAACCAAAATATGATTTTATACAAAGTATAAAGGTACAAAGTATAACTTATCCTTTTATTTCATTGTACTGGAGATATATTGTAATAAAAAACAAAAAGGGCATAAAGGACATAATTTTAATTGATTGATAATTTGTTCGTTATACAAAAATAAAGTAGAAACATTTCAATCTTATTGATAAAAAGGAAATTGATTTTTTTTTTTTATAATTTTGAAAAAGAAATTGATTGGTTACATTTTTAAAATATGATTAAGGTAATTGATTTTTTTGATTATAATCTTGAAAAAGAAATTGATTGATCACATTTTTTAAATATGATTTCCAAACCACACGCAATCAATGAAAATTTTGTCATTTTTTTGGTCCAAAAGCAAGCACTACTATCATAGTTGGTAAAATCCCTTTGTCGGACCCCACTCCAATAAAATAATCTACGTTGAAATCATATATCAAATCATACAAATCATATATAAAGAAATTATACAAATCACCCGTCCTTAGTATTAGACTATTCAATAACTTTAATTTGCGCAAATATGGGCTACTTGAAAATTATTAAATAGTTGTGGATACATTATTGACCTTACTTATGTAGTGATTTTAAAATATAAAAAATTGCCAAAAAAAAAAAAAAAAAAAAAAAAAAAACCTAAGTTGATTATCTTTGATTTTCCGGTGACTCACTATTGTTTCACCTCTTAATTCTTTTACTACATTTTTAATTACAAGCATTACATAAACAATAGTAACATTTGATCCTCTAGAATTCTTAAATGATGACTGACTTAGTTTAATAATAACTCAAGCATTGAAAGCAACGCAGTCATGCCGACCATTCAAATGGTTAGTTGGCCAAATCAAGTAGAAAAGTTTTATATAAATTAATAAATTTTATAAAATTTTGTTGATAATAAATGTAATATATAATAATAAAATTTTAATTTAATAATGACTATGCCTTGAAAGTAACGTTGTTAGCGGACCATTCACATGGTTAGTTGGCCGAATCAAGAAGAAAAGTTTATATAAATTAATAAATTTTATAAAATTTTGTTGATAATAAATGTAATATATAATAATAAAATTTTAATTTAATAATGACCATGCGTTGAAAGTAACGTGGTTAGCGGACCATTCACATGGTTAGTTGGCCAAATCAAGAAGAAAAGTTTATACAAATTAATAAATTTTATAAAATTTTGTTGATAATAAATGTAATATATAATAATAAAATTTTAATTTAATAATAACCATGAGTTGAAAGTAATGTGGTTAGTGGACCATTCACATGGTTAGTTGGCCAAATCAAGAAGAAAAGTTCATACAAATTAATAGATTAAATTTATAAAATTTTGTTGAAAATTAATGTAATATATAATAAAATTTTAGTTTAATAATGACCCATGCGTGGAAAGAAATGCGGTTACGGAGGAAAAATTATCGATTGGTCTTGGGGTGTTACATGGTCATGTCCCAGATCAATCACAATTCGTTATGTTTTTTTTAGGTTTTCAATTAGTTAACACAAATTTTATATCTTTTTTGAAATGTTTGAATAATCTCATATCTCATATCTTTTTAGTTTTTATACTATTTTTGAAATATTTGAAGAATTTCATATCTTTTTGGAATGTTTAAATAATCTCATATTTCAAGTCATTTTTGTACTCATTTTGGAATGTTTGAAGAATTTAATATTTCAAGTTATTCCAAATGAAAAAGATTCACATATAAAAATTCATCTCAAATTTGATTTTCATAGGTTGCATATCAACCTTTCTAGCACACGGAAAAAAAAAAAAAAAAAAAACTGTGTATCCCTTTTTGATTTTAGAGAGCTTTGTTATCTCCTCCACTTCAACTCTATTAGAACTCTTGTTGAACAATTATCAGAATAATATTCTGTTGTGTGTTCTGTTTTCATTTTACAAAGCTCCCTTTCTTGGTTTCTATTTCTGTCATAGTACAAAAACTCCCCTTCTAGTCCCATTATATTACGATATAATTCTCTATATTCAACCCTGCTTGTCAAAAAAAAAAAAAATTTGTATTCCCTTTTGATTTTGTCATCTAAGTGTTTCTTTCCTGTCGTCATATCCTCTGCAAAATAGTAGTACTCTCTTGTTCTATTTCGATTTGCAAAGCTCAAATTCCTCATTTCCATTTCGATTGTTGTAGAAATTCCTTTTCGTTGTGTTCTAGTCTTTTACATTTTAAGTTTTCACTATCCTCAGAAGAAAAACGTGAGAGAAATGGTCGTGAACTTTGTTCTTCCTGTAGTAATGAAGATTGGAGAATGTCTGGTTGCCCCAGTTGGCCGCCAGTTTGGTTATTTGATTTTCTATGATAGAAACATTGAAAATCTCAGAAAGCAAATCCAAAAGCTTCAAGATAAAAGATCTGATATACAAGGAGAAGTTGATGCAGCAAAAAGTAGAAGCGATAGTATTAAAACTACCGTTTCACGGTGGTTGACACAGGTGGATGAACTCAGCAATGATGCCAACAAATTCTTTGAGGATGAAGTCATACCGAACAAAGGGTGTCTGAATGGGTGGTGTCCAAATCTGAAGTCACGCTACTCATTGAGCAGGAAAGCTACAAAGAAAACTCAAGGCTTGGAAGAGCTATTTGGGGATGGAAATTTCTCTGAGGTTTCCATCCCTGCAGTTGCATCTCATGTGGGGACAACATTCATATCCATGGGAGGATTTAAGGGGTTTGAATCTAGAAGGTCGATTATGAATGAAGTTATGGAGGCACTGACAGATGATAGTATCTATGTGATTGGGATATGTGGGATGGGAGGGGTTGGTAAGACAACTATGGTGAAAGAAGTTGCCAAGAAAGCGGAAGAAAAGAAAATGTTTGATATTATTGTGATGGTAGTAGTGTCCCAAAACCCAAACTTGATTAATATTCAAAGTGAGATTGCCAAAATATTGGATTTAAAAAATTTTGAGGGAAACAATTTACCTACGGGAGCGGGGGAGATACGATCAAAAATATTGAAAAGTGGGAGAGTCCTTGTAATATTGGATGATGTTTGGGACATACTAGAGCTGAATGAGATTGGAATTCCATTTGGAGATGATTGCAAAAGTTGCAAAATTGTGTTGACTTCGAGAAGTGAAGATGTATGCAACAGCATGAACACACAAAAGAATTTTATGGTTCCTGTCTTACCTGAAGAAGAAGCGTGGAATCTTTTCAAGGAGAAGGCTGCAATTCCCTACAACGATATGAGTCATACAATTGATTTCAAGTCGACACAGATGGCAGTTGCAAAGGAATGTGGAGGTCTGCCCATTGCAATTGTTACAGTTGGGAGGGCACTCAAAGGTAAAGGCAAGCCTTCATGGGATTCTGCTCTTGAACAATTACAAAAGTCTATAGTTAATAACATCAAGGGAGTGTATGACAAGGTGATTAAATCTTTGGAGTTGAGTTACAATTTCTTAGAAAGTAAGGAAGCCAAGAAATGCTTTTTGCTGTGTTCTTTATATCCAGAAGATTTTGCTATTCCAATTGAAGATCTCGTTAGATATGCAATTGGGATAGAGTTGTTTGAGCGCATTGATAGTGTGCATCAAGCAAGAAATAGAGTATATTCCGTAGTTGATGACTTGAAAAAATGCTATCTATTGATGGAAAGTGAAAAAGTAGAGTGTATCAAAATGCATGATGTCATACGTGATGTGGCTATATCAATTGCATCTAGGGAGGAACATTCGATTGTCGTGAGATGTGATGAAGTATTGACAGAATGGCCCAAGAAAGACCAACTAAAAAAAAATGCTATAATTTCATTAAAAGTTGATGGTATGCATGGGCTTCATGGTAATTTAGAATTTCCAAATCTCCATCTTCTAAAGCTAGATTGCAATGCTGGATTACCACCAATCTCGTTAGATGATCTCAACAAAGGAATGGAGGAAGTCAAAGTACAAGAGACCCAAGATAGTTTTTACCAAGGAATGAAAGAACTTAAAGTGCTAGCTTTATCCGATATGTACGGCTCATTGCCGACATCACTTCGATGCTTGACCAACCTCCAAACCTTGTCACTTTTTCGTTGCCGACTTATTGATGATGGTATCTCTGTTATCGGAGCATTAGAGAACCTGGAAATTTTGAGGTTTGGCGACTCTTATATCAAGGAATTGCCAAAAGAAATAATAGGTCACCGTGCTCACTTGAAGGTACTTGATTTGTTGGGATGTGTAGTGGAAAGGATTTACCCAGGGGTTTTGTCAAGCTTATCAAAGCTAGAAGAGTTGTATGTTGGGTCTATATTTCGAAGTTGGTGTGAAGTTGAAGAAAGCAAAGAAGGTGCTAAAGCAATTATCGATGAGCTGGCGTCCTTATCCAATTTGGTGGCTTTGGATATTGCTCTAATAAACATTTCTTTCTGGCCGAGAGGTTTGGTCATTGAGAAGTTTAAAAAGTTCAATATACGTGTTGGCATTTCCTATAGCTACATCCCTGTCCGTTTTTCGTTATCAAATCGGTTGGTGCTCGAAGTTGAAAACATGAGTGACATTATTGAAACAAGGCTTAATTTTCTGTGGAAGAGCACTGAAATTCTGGTTTTAAACTCAAGTGTAAAAGGTTTGAAAATTCTCTGTGATTTGGTCGGCGAAGGTGGTTTTGAATGCTTAACTTATTTGTCACTATCTAAGTTGTACGATTTGGAATACCTCATCAATACAGCAGATGGGGTTCCACAGAGTGCTTTCCCAGTGTTAGATTATATATGGCTTTATGGTTTGGATAATTTCAAAGGGATTACTAGTCATGAATGCCGACTATCGAACAAGGCTTTGTGGAAGGGTCCCACCCAACTTGTATGGTTCGGCAACCTGACGTCTGTAGAAGTGGTGGGTTGTGATATACTAGAAAGTATGTTCTCACTTTCCATAGCTAGAGATCTAGTGCAACTGCAGGACCTTGCGATAATTCAGTGTCCTATGATGAAAGAAATTGTTTCGAGTGAAGCAGTAGAGCATGAAATAGCAGCAATAGCAACAGATAAAATCAAGTTTCCTAAACTAAAGCGATTGGATCTTGAATTGCTGCCAAGTTTGACTGCTATCTGCAAAGCTACGAATGCAATTGAGCTGCCACAACTGAGTTCCTTGTCACTATCGAATATGCCAAAGCTGAAGCGTCTCTGTCCTGCTTCAGATTCAGAGAGTAATTGTGATCCCATCATTCAACCCCTCTTCAACGACAAGGTATGCTTTTCTTATTTAAGAGCTTAATTAATTGCTAATTTGTGAACCACTTTTCATTTTATTTACTATTTCATCTCTATTTGAGTTTTAAATTTTTTCATAATTGGGTAATAAGATCGTTTGCGTCACTTTTATGCCATATTCAATATAAATTGTGTGTTTACATACATATTTGTATTTATATATCTTTATTCATACCAAATAAAAATAAATAAAATTTATTAACAGAATTACTATGCATAAAATTCATACAAAATGATGTGATAATTGTATTTTTACAATCTTGAACCACAACGGCAGGGCTTTGCATTGAACTGAGAGGATCATATAAGGCCATGCTGTACTCTGTATGGAAAATTTTATTTAAAAAAAAAAAAAAAATTAGCTTAATTGGACACTAAGTGCCACTTGATCAGATTACATTTGTATAAAAAATAATTAACAAATAGCATAACTTTCAAATGTAATCAATCAAAATTTTTTAGACATATGAGATCTAAATAACTTTTTATGAGCGCCATACAAAATGAATGGTTCGGATCCCTACAACAAATGAACAGTGCAGTTTGCATCACTCTTGCAACAAATGAATGGTTTGGATCACTACAACAATTTTTAGAGAAAAAAAAATTTAGAAACAAAATATTTTAGCTGTCAAAAAATTCATTGTTTTATTTTTAGTGATGAAACTAGACATTTAATAATAAATTGCTATCTTTTTGGAACAATTTTTTGTCAAAAAATAAACCCCTTTAACACCAAATCATTTTAATTCTAAAAATACCTTAACCAGTGATATTTTAAAATTCAACAATGCTAGAAACCTCTAATTTAGAGGCTCTAAACACACCTCTAATGAGGTAAAAAAAAAAAAAAAAAAACAACACTGATGTGGCAGTGGGTGGGGCCCACTGCCACATCACTAATGGTACCTCTAATTAGAGGTCCCAAGTATTTTTCTTTAAAATTTGTCACTAGCCTTCATTTTTTTACTTTCTCGGACCATCTTTTCCTACCGATTGAATTTGCAGCCCAATATTTTTTTTTGTAATAATATATTTTCACTTTTGAGGATAAAAATATTTGGTTGAAATTTGAATCGTAGGTTAAGTTTGGCATGTGGTCAAAAAGTTAAAAAGTTACTCAAAAAGTTAAAAAATTATCACTATTTACCAAAAGTTAAAAATTACGGCTGTACAACTCCCAATCTTAATTTTCTCCTACACACCAATTTATACAATTTTTTAATACACATTTTTTCATAAAAAGTCAAAAAGTTAACCCAAACAACTATATTATTTTCCTCAACTTTTTAGTCTAAAAAATTAAAAAGTACACTTATTTAGGATATCACAAACAACCCCTTAATATTTTTTGTAATAATATTTTCACTTTTGACGGCAAAAATGTTTGTTCCCAAGATATTTATGAGTATTACTATTGAGGATAAAAAATTACATTCACTTTGTCTATTTAGCAATGTGACATTCTATTAAAATATCTAAATCAACTTTATCTTAATTATTCTCTAATTATCAATCAATTATCTTATTGATAAATTATTAAATTTAAAAAATGAATTTAAAATGTAGACTTATATATTATTTTTTTAATATTTATATTGTAATAAATCATTGAGGTGGAGCCCACCCCATGGAGCAAAAAGTTGAGAAAATTCATCATTCCTTTTTTTGTCAACCCACAAAGCTCAACAACTCCATAATAAGCAGGAAGAAATAAATCAATTATCATAAAAGTCTCTTTAATTGAGTTCGAAATTTTACACCATGAAAAGTGTTACATAATTATTAAATTAAATTTTTTGCTGATCAATTTAAAAATGATATATTTGAGTAGTTTCAATTTTAAAATATTTACTCAAAATATCTTTTTAACTTTGGTAAACTAACTTAATCGTTCATTCATTTTCTCTGGATTATAAATGAATAAATAGAGATTTAATTAAACATTATAAATTTAATATAAACTGGGTTTTAATTTATTTTGTTCTAATAATAACTTGAGATATTAAACTTTATAAAATAATAAGAGGAAACACTATGGAGCACACTCTTTAAAGGGTGTGCATTATATGCATCTTATAACTAAAAAAAAAAATGATATAATTTCATATTTTATGAGTCATAAAAAAAAAAATCATAACTAAACCCAACATAAGACATAACTAAAATCATATAATAACTTAAGAAAAAAATTGGTTAAAACCGAAATTGACATAACTAAGGGTGTATATGATACACCCTTTTAAAGGGGGTGTATATTAGAATTTTCCAATAAATGAAGTGTAAATTGGGTTATGTAGGCTACAATCAAGGTAGCATCTACACAATTTTTTAGTTAATCACTATATATATGGTCAATGTAATTATATAAGAAAAGATTTAGGGAAAATTATATTTGTAGTTTTTGTATTTTAGTCTTTTTGACATTTTAGTTGTTATAATTTTAATTAGCTTGATTTGGGGCTGGTCAACAGTTGCCTAGGCCTCCAAATTTTGATAAAATTTAGGGCTCACAATTAGGAATAAGTATCATGTGGTTTTATTTTAAATTTATGTCATAATTACTTCAATACTAATTTAAATCTATTTTATTTTTTACTTAAATTTATGTCATAATTACTTCAATACTAATTTGGTTTGTGTCTATTTAATGTTTCATGTTAAAACTTTCACTCTTAGTTAAAAGTACCAAGTGTATGGAGAAATTAATGTTTTTTTTTGCAAGTTAAAATTTTATGAAACTAATCTCCACTAAATAAAGTTATTCATAAAATATTTGATTTCAACTCAATTATATTTCCTTATTTAAAAAAAAAATGTAACATATAATTATTATATATTTTTAATAGAATGACCCTAAAATTTGTAACAAACAATTCATATCTTAAATGAAAAAAATTATAACATATAATTATATATATTAATAGAATGAATCTAAAATATGTAACAAAAAATAAATATCTTAAATGGGGAAAAATAAAATAAAATCATATTAGTCTAACTTTTTAATTTCTTGTAAAGTTATATGGAAAATTCTCACCTAGCCCTAACTATTTTAGGAAACTGAAAAATAAGAATTTAATTCAACTAATCTAAGTTCACAATCAAAACTGAAAAGTCATAGTAAATTATGAATGCTTATTAGTTCTATATTTAAAAAGGGTCTGGCTTCCTTTCCATCCGTGATCATATTAGAGGATACTGTTGAGTTCGTGGGGGCCCACCACGGGTCTCGTTTCGATAATCCGAACCGTTCAATATGTAGAACTCATTGAGTACTATATGTTTGTAAAAAATCACGTGGATCGGATATCGATAGCTATCTCATCGGATCAGATTTCTGTCAACCGTTTATTTTTTTCACCGAAATTTTTTTATATACAAAACTCATTTGATCACGTAGCTATCGATATCCGACCAACATGATTTTTTGCAGGTATATAATACTCGATAAGTTCTACACATTGAATGATTCAGATTATCAAAATGAGACTCGTGGTAGGCCTCCACGGGCCCAACAGCACCCTCCAGTTCGATCACAAACTAGAGAGAAGCTAGACCCATTTAAAAATACAATAAAAGTACTATTTGATTAATACTTTTCCGTAATTGTTTAAATTTTATTTTGTATTATAAGTTTAATATTTTTTTCTTTTGTTGTAATCTAGATTTGTTAAATCATAAAGCAGTAAGACTATATTTTTAATTTTTTTTGTTATTGTAATGATTCTTCATATCTTGAAATATATAAATAAATGTTAGTGGCGTTAGTTATAACTTATTAGTGTGATGTTTGTTATGACTTGATTATACACATTGTCATATTGATTATGACATTGTTTTGGCTATGATTCAAAATGTGTTTAGTAATATTTTTTATTTTATTTTATTTATTTTTTTAGTTATGATTGAGAAATAATAAGTTACGACATTTGTGGTAATCAACCCCACAAATGTCATACCTTGCAAATAGTTTACACTTTTGAGGGTGTATACAATAGTATTTTTTTTTATCAGCAAAGAAAGTTTTATTGATGAAGAAACATACAAAGTAGGGAACACACATCAATAAAGAGGAGGGTACAAAAGGCATCGCAGTGAAGCACGAAGATCCCAACTAGGTTGGCATCTCAATGCACACCAAATCATCTACCAGCACCAACTCCAAGCTCTAAGTTGGTGAGAGACCAAACATACAGAGCAAACAAAACCAAAAACTAAAAACTACTGAATCTACTAGCTAAACACAACCTACTGAATTTGCTACTAACCAACCTACTGAATCTGCTACTCACACCAGACAAGCCAACAGAAGCATAGCCACAGCACACTCCAAACCAGCCAGCTAAGAAGCCCACCTTCAGCCCATAATCAGCTAATCACCAGCAACAACACAGAATCACCAAACCAAAATTATCAATCTAGCACAACACATAAGCACAACCACAGCAATACCACACTTCCCCGTTTGCTATTTCCATCCATAACACCCCTCATCAAGCAGCAGCAACCACACTCCAATACTCAGCCACACTCCAATAGCTCTTTGGAACATTTCTTGGTGATCCTGCAACAATAGGGTAGGCGGCCCAGAGTAGATCCCAACAACATATCAGCCAAATTAACCATGAGTGAGCAGCCACAAATCAATAGCAAAACCAACAGCAAAACAAAGGCAGCCCAGAGCAGATAAAACTAGGGGTGCAACTCGGGCGGGTTCGGTCGGGTTGGGAGGTTGTCCAAACCCAGCCCAAATTGTTCTGAGACCTGCCCAAGCCCGCCGAAGCCCAAATTGTAACCCGAGGTTGTCTGCCCAAGCCCGACCCGAGTTAAACCAGAATTGCTCGAGTTGCCCGAATTGTAAACAAATTTTAGTTTTTTTTTTTTTTTTTTGCAGCTACATTATTAAATTATTAAAATTTGACTCCATTTACAATTATTTTTTGTAATAGAAAATCATTAATATCATCAAAATAAATAATTTATATAATGTAAGAGAGATGCCACTATAGTAGTCCTTACAATTTATGAGTGAAAATAAAAAGAAAAAAAATAAAATTTTATGTTATTTGTATATATAATATATATTCAATATGATTTAATAATATAAATTGCTTTAATATTATGTAATGGCGAATAATTTATATGTATATTTAATATTTTTATATATCTATATATGTATAATTCGGGCTTTGGGTTGCTCGGGTTGTGTGACGTCTTTGCCCAAGCCCGCTCAAATTTAATTCGGGTTTTTGAATTTTTACACGAGCCCATACCGAATTTGAAAATATTTTGTCCAAGTCCTAAAAAAATTCGGGCTGGGCTCGGATTGCTCGGGTTGAGCCCACCCAAGTTGCACCTCTAGATAAAACAGCCTTCCCAAACTAGAGTCACTCCATTTAGACACCAGCAGCATTAGTATTACTAATTTTGGGGTTCCTGAGTTGCCAAAAGAGTATGACGTGCACCTTTTGAAACAATATATGATATGCAACTATTGTGTGATTCATATTGTGTCGCATCATAAAAAATGACTTGTTAAATCGATCATCCAACAGATTACAAATATCATAACAAATACAATGAATAAGACACTATCAATCATAATAATACGACAATGACTCATAACAAATACAATTATTTCTAACAAATTATCATAACATTTTTTTATTATGATTCACCATAACAAATCATAACTTTTACTAATAAATCATAACCATAGCACGTTGATTATAACTTTTTCTCCAAAATCATAACAATATTCACAAAATATCACCACTATGAAAATTTCAAACACAATTGTGTAATCAATTGTATAACA
The DNA here is from genome assembly GCA_022316695.1 of Camellia oleifera. Taxonomy (NCBI): domain Eukaryota; kingdom Viridiplantae; phylum Streptophyta; class Magnoliopsida; order Ericales; family Theaceae; genus Camellia; species Camellia oleifera. The sequence continues at coordinate 155,290,587 of CM039317.1, read as the reverse complement.
TATAACACAAATATCATGACGTTGTCCTAACTTTTGTCATTATAGCACAAGTAACTGTTTATTCAATTGGCATAAAAGAGTGAATGGAAAATCATAATTGATTGCAAAATTGGTTGGGCTGAAAGACCACAATTGATCATACAATCGATTAGTAGCCGTTGTAAATGAAAGGTGGATTGAACAATTGCAATTGAATGTACAATCGATCGATATGGGTTTATATTATTGTTATTTAATCGATTGTACCATTCATTAGAGTAAGAGAGATTCAATGACCACAATTGATTGTGAGTTTTTGGAGAGAGAGTCTTCAGTAAAGAAAATTATAACCGGTTGAGAAGGTCCTCAATTTTTCTAATTAAATTATTTAATGGTTCAAATTAAACTTCTTGATATCTATTGGTTAAAAAGTAAGGTGCACATGATGTGCACATTTTGATGATGTACACACCCTAACAGTTCCCATGAATTTATAACAAAAAATATCAATCAATATGTATGACAAAGGTCAATCTAAACAGTTTTGAAGATTAATCTGACGACGCTAATGATTTGCTAAACAACAGTTAACTCCTACAATTCATAAAATAGAGACTTCAACTAACTGTTCAATGGGACTTCAGGGGTTGTACGAATTCAATATGGGATTTTCTATTGAAAAACTCTACTTACGCTTCGTTTGGGAAGCCAAAAAGCCAGACTTTTTTGGCTATTTTAGCCACAAAAAACAAAATAGACTTTTTAGCCCAATAAGATAAAACATCACATCCAACTCATAATTATTACATTCTTTCTCTCACAAAAAAGTTAAAAAAGCCAAAAGAGCCAAAAGAGCCAAAAGCCCTTCCCAAACCAAATTTTTTAGCCTTAGGCTAAAATAGCCAAAAAAACAAAAAGCCCAAAAAGCCAACCTACTTTCCAAACGAACCCTTACAAAATCAAAATTTGATAAAGCTTTTTACAATGTTCTTAAAATTATTATTATGAATTAAGGCTGATCCATATAGATTTGAAAAACATTGATAAAAAAACTATAGGTTAATACACTTTTAATTTTTAAGGTAAATCAACTTTGTGCCCTTGAAGTATTACCAATTCATTTTTTGGCCCTAAACTTTATTTCCCAATTTACTCCTTACACCAGTGAATTTTTTTAGTGTGGTATCTTTGGAAGATTCTACTTTTAATACAAATTAAAATTTAAAATAAAAAATATTGATAACGAAAATGCATGTTACATAATTTTGAAATCATTAAAGAAAAATGGTAAATTTAATATAATATAGGACAAATTACGACGGTAATCTCTGTATTTTACTTCTTGTGTCATTTTAGTTTCTGTATTTTCAATTGGTTCAATTTTGATTCTGAATTTATGATTTTGTTTAAATTAATTATTATTCTTAGCATTTTTTTTTAATGGAAAACACACACATAAGTATCATGTGCCATATTTTAAATTGAAATAAAATTTAAAATTAAGGGTCAAAATTGAGCCAATTGAAAGTGTAGGGATTAAAATGACATAAGGGATAAAATATAGGAACCACTGGTGTAATTAGAAGAATTTTATTATACACACCCCATACCATATGCACAATTAGTTACGTCATTTTCTTCTTTAGTTATGACATCATTTTGAGATTTTGGTTATGAACTTTTTTTTTTTTTTAATCACGATTCAGAAAGTATGAAATTATGTCATTTTCTTCTATTGTTATAAAGTGCATATGATATACACCCTCAAAGGTTGTGTATTGTAGTCTTTTCCTATTTTCAAAGTTAACATAAATTAGACAAGACGTGTGAAATAAGTTTATAGTCAAATTTATAGACATACACGTAGATATTAGAAATAAATAATAAGAAAAAATTTTGGTAAGATTGAGATTTGTAGTAAAAGCAGATCATAGTGCTAATAGAATCGGAATCACTGCACGAAAAAAGTAGAATTGGCGACTAAAATTCGAATTTTCATCCCTGAAAGTAGCAGAATTGGCGACTAAAATGGAATTAGTAGCCAAAAGTGAAGAATTTTGACGACTAAAACAGTTTAATAGCCAAATGTATAGTTATTGGCAACTAAAAATTAGTTTAGTCGCCAATTATATGGGTTTTAGCGACAAAAAATTTTAGTAGCCAAAAGTGAAGGTTTTTGGCAACTAAAAACATTTAGTAGCCAAAAGTATAGGTTTTGGCGACTAAAAAATAATTTGGTTGCCGATTATACGTGTTTTACAGACAAAAATAAATTTCGTAGCCAAAAGTAAAGCTTTTTGGCTACTAAAAAAAATTTAGTAGCTAAAAGTCAGCAATTGGCGACTAAAATTCAGTTTAGTGGCCCAAAGTGGAGGGTTTTGGCGACTAACATTCAGTTTAGTCACCAAAAGTGGAGGTTTTAGGCTAGAATTAATTCTTGTAGTGACTAAAAAATAATTAGTAGCCAAAAAGTATAGAATTGGCGACTAAAAAACAGATTTAGTCGCCAAAAGTGGTCTCCTATTTTTTTTAGTAAATAATTTATTTTTTACATAAATTATATTGAATAAAAATAATTATGTTTATATATATAGTTTTATATTAATACGGGTCAATATACTATATAAATAATATATGTTGCATATATATTCATGTGGTGTTGTAGTGGCATAGTGGAGAGAGAGTGTTGCTAAAGGTTTAGAATGTGGAAGGTTGGTGGTTCAAAACTTCGAAAGAGCAGAGGGTAAATTTTTTTTTTTTTTTTTTTTTTTTTCTGAAATAAGCTTTTGGCGACTAAAATGTGTGGTCGCCAAAAGCTTCAGTATTGGCGACGAAAAAAATAGTCAGCAAATGTATAAATTAAAAAAAAATAATTCACTATTGGCGACTAAAAATTTAGTCGTCAAATGTATAATTTAAAAAATATAATTGAGCTTTGGCGACAAAAGTTTTAGTCACTACAGACTTCATTTTTTTAGTCGCCAATACCTTCCTTGACCGTGTTTTCTCCACAAAACCGGCGACTAAAATATTTGGTCGGAAAAAGTAAAAAGTCGACTTTTGGCGACTAAAAATGGACTTTTAGTGACTAAAAATTTAGTCGCCAAAGGTGTTTTTTGTTATAGTGAATTATAATGTGATTTTATACAATTTTATAACTATAATTACAGTCACTTCAAGATCTTAGGCTTCTTTTGAAAATTGTTAAAAAAGTCAGGTTATTGACATATTTGGGTTATATCATTTTTAAAATTTTGTCATGCCTTTTCGTAATAAATAAAAAAGTTAATTTTTTTTTGCACTTGCCAAAACAACCCTTAATAAATTTAAGATTTTATTCGAATCATTTAACCCAACTAAAATTGTAAAATCATAAGATCTTACCATCTAAATTAAGATTCTAATAACCATGAAAAAAATCCTTGTACCTCATTTATCTACTGATTGATTCGACGCCCCATCACCTTGAATTTAATGTGTATTTTTATGTTTGGAAAATTTATGAATCTATGGTGTATTAAGATTCTGATGGATTAAGAATCTAGATTAAGGCCCTATTTGGAAAGTTGAATTTAGGTTAAAATAGTTAATAAAGATAAAATAGACTAAAATAGTCAATAAGACAAAATGTCACATCCGAATCATAATCATTTTATTTTTTTTTTCACAACCATCAAATCAATTACAAAAAAAAAAAAAAAAAAAAAAAACCAATTATTTTCCTAAACATAACTTTTTTAGACAGGCTAAAATAGTAAAAAAGTCAACTAAAATAACTTATTCCCAAATGGGGCCTAAGACTCTCAGTATACCAAAAATAAATTTAATGTGTATTTTTATATTTGGAAAATTCAAGAATCTAAAAAAATGGGTTTCTAAAAATGTATTGCAATAGATTTGTAAGAACTGTTTACATTTAATTATTCAAATATGAAGTATATTAATTTGAAAACTAAATGGATGATGTTTAATGGAATCAAGTTTTTGTGCTTAGTTATGTTTGTAACACCATGTGAATGAACTCACAGGATAAATTGGCTACCATTGAAGAATTGACCATCCGTGGCATGGAGAATCTGATGGAAATTTGGCCTGGGGAACTTGAAGCTAAACTAAGAAAGATGACACTAGATTGGTGTCATAAGCTCTCAAGTATTCTTTTCCCATCCAATTCTATTAAGGGCATGCAAAATCTTGAAGTACTGGAAGTGAAGGACTGTCGATCAATTGGAGTAGCCTTTGACCTTGAAGGACTTGTTTGGGAAGGCATATTAGATATGGCACTCCCTTCATTAAAAAAGGTGGAACTACGCCATCTACAAAAGTTGACACATGTTTGGAAGGACAATTTACCAGGAATTCAAGGCTTTCAGAATCTAAGATCCTTAGTAGTAAAAGAGTGCGACAGTTTGAGAAATCTATTCTCATACTCTCTAGTCAAACTTCTTGTAAAACTACAAGAAATAGAGGTAACTGAATGTGGTATGATGGAGTCAATCATTGGAAATGAACCAAATGCAGATGATGTAGTGATAACAAATATGATCATGTTCCCTCAACTGAGTAGTCTCAAACTCAGTAATTTGCCAAACCTCAGTAGTTTCTGCTTTGAGGCTTGTACATTCGAGGGATCATTGTTGAAAACAATAGAAGTAATCAACTGTCCCAAAATGAAGATACTCCCATCAGCATTTCAGCGCAAGCTAGACCAACAAAAGGCAGACTTTTCAACCTCATCTCCACACCATCTCTTGGATGGAGAGGTATGTTAATGAACTTTAAAATATAGCATTCACCGTTAATTAATTATCAATTCTTACAAAGAAAAATTGGTGGCAAATGTGTGTTTTTAAAATAGACCAACCATTTTTTTGGGGTGTCAAAATGACAAATTGAACAGGTTACAATTATGAGATAATTTTTTTTGTTTGGAATATTTACACGAAAGACCTTACAAAATAAACAGTCTGGATATTTAAATAATCTAAATTGTTTATTTTGTAAATTTTGTGCATAAATTATCAAAAACAACTCATATTGATATGATAATCATAATAATGTAATTTTTTCATATTTGTGTTCATAAAAATGAAAGACCTTCCAATTTTTTGAATCCATTTTTCGAAGTCAACGATCATAAGATCATATTGTTTTAATTATCAAATCAATATGATTAGTTTTTTTTTTTTTTTTTTTGATGATATATACATAAAGACTTTTATAAGAAAAAAATATATATAAATTACCAAAGTGGACTTGTGATAAAGGTGCCCAGCCCCACCACTCTTTCAAATTTTTTAACAAAGATTTATTAGGATGACAAATTTGTAAACATCAATTCTTGGAGTTCTCTACTTTACTGTTGAACAATAAATGGACAAATAGATGGACACGTGGACAAATTGACAAATATGTGAATAAATAGATAGATAGGTAAGAGTTATATGATATTTCAAATTGTTGTTATTTTGTGGATTAAAAAAATTATATAATTTGAGACAATTGCTCCCAAAATTTTAATTTAAAATTTAAAGAAAAAGAAGCAGACCCCCATTGGGGGTGACCCCAGGGCCCTCCGTGGGGTGTGATTGGTGGATAATATATATATATTTTTTCCTTGGTCCACAGCCTCCCACGTGGAGGTGGGGGTGCTGGGGTCACCCCCACTGGGGGTCCCCAGCACGGCTGAAAATTTAAATGATTGACCTGAGTTTTATTTATTAAACTAATATATTGATAATATATGAGATGATAAATTGTGTTAATTCCATACCATGATTTGATCATAATTCTGATTGACCCGAGTATTCTTTATTAAACTAATATATTGATAATATATGAAATGATAAATTGTGTTAATTCCACACCATGATTTGATCATTATTCCCACTTGATTTGAACGGTTTAAGATGTCCAATTAGTCAATCAATACCCATTCAGTCTAATTTTGTTCATATTTAATTGGTGCATAATAATAGGATTTATTATTTTGTGTGAGATCATTACACGCAAATTCATTTTCATGCTATGCAGTCCTTAATTTGTTTTAATTTTGTTTAACGTATAAAATGTGTCCTATGGTATTTTTGTCAAACGCAGTTTGCCGTAGTCAATAGAATTATGGCTCGTTCAGAAGATCATACTTATAAAAAATTAAATTGATTTGAATGCTATAGACACATTAGTAGATTACATTTATCTTCAAAATAATAAACATTCTATCATAAAAAATATAATTATTGTCCATTCCTATATGCAAATGTGATCTAACCATGTAATTATAGTTGTCCAAACAATTTGATTTTTTTGTAAGGATGTATTCTAACATGTTCTTAGATATGAACGGCTCATATAATTGAGGTGGCCCCGTGGTGGGCCCACAAAAACCCAACAACATCTTCAGTTAATTTTGCCAACTAATGGAAAATGTTACCCTAATTTAATAAATTATTAAGGATTTTTAAGTGTCTTTAGTCTTACTAGTTTATCCCTACTCAAATTCTCCATTCAATGTTCATAATATATATATATATATATATTAAATTTTCTATAGTCCACAATTTTATATTGTTACTCGTGATAATGTGACAATATCACTTTTTGGATGTTATTTCTTAATGAGTGGAGTTTTCTTTAGAAAAAAAAAAAAAAAAGATAAGCTATATAAGCCTTAACTATGATATTAAAAATAATTTACAAATAAAATTTAGTTATATATATAACTTATAAAAAATTTGGTGGCCGGAATATTTTACAGTTATGAACTACCACAAGATGGATGCTTTTTTGTTTGAAATGAAAAGACTATAAAATGTCATATTATTTTTAATAATTTTTTTTTTAATTATTTTATTTTTGCGTAACATTATCGTAAAAAAATGTAGAGCATTCAAAAAAAAAAAGAAACCTAAAGCCTTTGCTTAGGTGGCTTTATATTAAAGAGGTGAGGGTTGTAGTTGTGATAAAGTGGTGATAGTGTTAGGATAGCATTGATAGGTGGGTGGTGGTGGCAATGAGTGCTGGGGGTAGCAGAGTGCTGGGTGGTGGTGGTGGTGGTGGTGTTAAGATTTTAGTATGAGAAATGCTTTTAATTTTATAAAATAGAAAATCTTTTTTACACAAATTAATTCATTTTCCGATGTCTTTCACACAAATTAAGTCACTTTTTGTAATGCTTGTCGTTCTTGTATTTTGATTCTTGAGTAATTTTGGTTCCTATAATTTTAATTGGTTCAATTTTAATTATAAATTAATGATTTTGTCTCAATTTAAATCAATTGATTACAATTATTATCATTTTTTAATAAAAAAATGTGCACATAAGTGACATGTGTCATACTTTTAGGTTCACAATTATGAATTTGCTCAACTCAATAAGTTAATCTCGATCAAATCAATAATCATTTTATGTAAAAATAAAAAATAATAAAAAACACTAAAGGTGTTATTAATTTGACTATATTGACATAAAATCTAAAATTAAATATCAAAGTTGAACCAATTAAAACTATAAGAATTAAAATGGCACAAAAGGCAAAATTTAGATGGTAATTGTTAACAGATGTTAGGGGAGAGAGTTGGATGTGTCAAATTTAATTAGAAAAGGCTATCTCCCTATTTAATTTTTGGCTCGATGCACTGCTTACAACAATTTTTTTTATAATATTAATCGATTTTGCATTAATTTAACCTCACTGTCAATTGTTGTTTATGATCAAATGAAAGTTGTTGATATAACATCTAAATTTCAATTAAAATTTTATTTTATCCTCAAATTATCTCCAAAATATCTATTACACCCCTGAGTAAAATGAAATTTTGGGTAAAATAATTATGTCACTAACACTAACACAGTCAAGTTTAATGGTCTTGCAGTTTATTTTCAGTGACTGGTTTCCGTACGACTTTGGAAAACTTACTATCACAGACATAAATGGATCAATAGAGATGTGGCACAACCAACATGACCAAGTGAAATTCATGTTGGTCCAATTTTGCGGGAAATTATCATATGTGATCTCGTGGAATTTAATACAAAGACTACAATATCTACAACGGCTGAAGGTATGGTGTTGTGATTCACTGGAAACAATATTTGACCTCGAAGGGTCGGTACGCGCTGGTACTACTGGTGCGGAATCAATCCTTTGCCTAGGAGATTTGAAATTGATGTATTTGCCCAAGTTGATGCATATATGGAAGAATGTTTCCCAACAAACTCATTGTTTCAAATGTCTAAAATCCTTAGAAGTGGAGATGTGTGACAACTTGAGATATCTATTCACAATTTCCATGGTCAAGGTCCTTGTGCATCTAAATTATCTAAGAATTGGAAATTGCGAGAAAGTAGAAAAGATTGTCACCAGGGAAGCAGAAAAAGAAGAAGTATGGAGCAAAATCAATATTTTGAATGTGGAACTTGAAAATCTTCCAAGTCTCGTGTGTATTGGAATTCCAGAATCCCAAATTCATATCTCCGAATTGCGTGTAGATTTCTGCCCCAAGTATCGAGGTAACCAATTATACTTCCACACAAATATGCTTCTTTCATTCTTGTTGTTTTCAAAAAATAAAACTTTCTCAAGAAAGCAACTTCACTACCCCATATATATATTTGCCACATCGACATCCCAAAATGGGAGCGGTTTAAGGAAAAAGATTCTCTCTAGCATTTTCTTCATTCGTTCATCATTTAATAGTTTATCCAAAAGCCACAGCTAGTAATAATGATTAATTGTTGAATTGTTTGATGAAGAAAGTGCTGGAGAGAATTCGAACACACGATTTAGCTGTTGTCATCCATGGTTTGTTTACATGCAGTCGTACTTGTTGGCTTCATTCACCATAAAACATGTGATGATTGAAGCTAGCACCTCCAGAAATCACTCTCATTTTGTTCTTCCTACTAACTCAAGAAAGTGACTTCACTGCACTGTACTTGCCACATGGTTATCTAAAATAATAATAGGATAAAAGACAATTTTGTTTTTCATTTTAATCCCGTAAGTTTCAATTTTGTCATTTTCGTTCTCAAAATTATCAATTTGAGTCAATTTAGTTCTAAGTCTAACAACTTTCTACGTTGATAACAAGAATATGGATAAAACATAATTTTGGTCCTTAAAATATGCATTTCTTGTCATTTTAGTCCCTCAAATTTTAAATTTTGTCATTTTGGTCCTCAAAATTGTCAATCTTAGTCGATTTTGTTCTAGTTTAAATTGACAACTTTGAATATCAAAATGACAAAATTTAAAATTCGAGGGACTAAAATGACAGGAGACGCATACTTTAGGAACCAAAATTATCTTTTACCCAAGTATAAAATATTTTTTCCGTTATCAATGTAAATAGACGTTAGAGAGCTAAATTGACTCAAATTGATAACTTTGAGGATCAAAATGACAAAATTGAAACTTGATGGATTAAAATGACATAATACATATTTTAAGGACTAAAACTGTCTTTTATCCATAATAATAAGAAGAAGAAGAAGAAGAAAAAGAAGAAGAAGAAGAACAAAAATAAGGAGAAGAAGAAGACAAACGCTACATATTCTTCGTTTTCTCAGACACAAATAAATCGGTCCTATATGCATTTGTGAATATAAATCCTATTATTTTGTTTCTAGGAATGATAAAAGGAGGTAAGAAATGAAATTACATATAGCATTGCTCTAATAATAATAATAAGGTGTCCAAAAATACTTATCCTTAATAAACTCTGTGCATGTTTTTAATCTTAAGATTTAAGATATAATTATTGTCTCCAACAATTTATATATTTCAGAAATTAATAGTATACCCTCCAGATTTTGAACATTGTCTATACACTAATTTCTTAACAACGTCACAACGTGATCGTCACTAATATAGTATTGGTTTGCAATAGATTAATTCTTCATAAACTTATGCTTTGTTTGGATATTTCACTACAAAAAATTAAGGTTTTAGAAACTGAAATTTACGGACAAAATTATTTTTTAGGGACAAAATAATTTTGTTGCTAAAAATGTCAATATTATATTTTTTGCAACAAAAATTGGACATTAGTAATGAATTATTATCTTCTTGGGACCAAATTTTTTTGTCTCAAAAAATAAACCATTTTGAGACCAAATTATTTTGTCCCTAACAGTCTATTTATTAGTGACATTTTCAAAAAAATCTCGTTAAAAGCCTTATTTTTTACTTTTCGAGACGACATTTTAGCGACTATCTTCATGACGATAGAAATTGCTCCCTAAATATCTTTTGCAACAAAATTTTCACTTTTAAAACTCTTATATGTTGTAGTGTTTGGAGAGGGATTTAGAAACGAAAAGTGAAAAAAAAAAAAAAAAAAAAAAAAAAACCTATATTTCATTCCCATTTTTCTCACATTTTTCATTTTTCTTTTCAAATCTTTACTCAAATTCGTGATCTGAACATAGATCATGATTTTGGATAGGGATTTAGAAAGTAAAAGAAAAAAAGTGAGTGAAATATGAATGAAAATATAAGTTAATTTTTTTTCTCTATTTTCATTCACCTTTTCTGTTTTTTCTCTATCGAAATTTATTATTCAAACACAATGCAAAAGTATATACTTGATTATCTTTATTTATTTATTTATTTTTGGCCAATAGGTAAAAGGCTAATTACAAATTACAAATCTATCTATCTATCAATACGATTATATAAGCAAACATACCGTGTGGTGATTGAAGCTCAAAGTCTCAATTGAGTCCTTAGATAATTTTTGTTTCTTTCTCTTTTTCCTGTAAGTGACAGTTTAAATGACCTAATAGTTGAGTGATCTTTAATAATGATATTCGAAAGAAAGAGGTGGTGTTGACAATAATGATGAATCAAGTTATTAGCTATATTATTAGTTTTAGTAATCATTTGATACTTGCCACATGCAGGTTATGATGTGGAATGGGAGTAATATTTACCATTAGCTGCGGTGGATCGCCAATCTCTTTACAGAAAAGGTAAGAATATACACACACAAATAATAATAATAATAATAATAATAATAATAATAATAATAAAGTAATAGTAAAAAAATTATTGCACCAAATGCCTCTTCATCTTGTTGATAAATATACTGTGGTTTTATTTGTTTATGCTCATATCCTTTAATTTGTAGTGTATATATTTATATTTTGTTTGAGGCCTTTCAAATAATATTTTCTTGGTTAAATTATATTAATAATCCTTGTATTTAGGTTTTTGTGTCATTTTGATCCTTATAATTTCAACTGATTTGATTTTTATCCAGAATTTATGATTTTGTCTTAATTTGATCCAATTGATTATAATTGCTAGCATATCTTTTAATGAAAAATGTGCAAATGAAAGGCATGTGTCTTGCTTTTTGGGTGAAATTGTAAACTAGATTAACTTAGTAAGTTAACCTTAAACAATTCAGTAAAATTTGACTATTGTGAGTGCCTAAAAGAGTGAGAATGTGTTCCGACAAAGGTGGGCGGAAGCCGGTGTTCCGACGAAGGCAAGGTAGGCATGGACCATTAGCAAAGCTCTACACAATCTTTGTGGATGAGATTCCGGAGTCGATGAATCCTAAAGGATTGATCACTATGTTTAAATTGGTTGGTTACTACTGAGTGTAGTAATTAAATTTAAAACCCATCACAGCTTCGATGAATTCAAGACAGAATAAGACAGAATGCTGAAACAGAGGGTTGAATGACATTCAACTTAGAGAAGGCGGAGGGAGAAATGCACTGTGGGGACATAATTTTTGAATGACAACACGTGGCCAAGGTGTCACCGAAGTGCCAGCCGAGGTGCCACGTGTCCTGGTCATGACGCCGAAGTAATCTTGGCTAGGCCGAGGTTATTTGCGAGAATACCGGAATCCGAGATAAGCGGATAAAGGACAAGAGTCCTAGAATGGGAGAAGACTTCAGTTTGGGTAAAGATGAGACTCTTAGAGAGTTTTTCCTAATTCTACTAGAAGTCCAAGATTAGCAGTAATCCTAAGTCCATTAGAGCTAGGCTTCTATTGGGACTAGGATTATGTTGGCTATAAAAGGGAGGCACCCCCATGGGTCTAAGGTATGGCTTTTATGCTCTGTCTAGTGAATTAAGTACTATTGGTTATCTTTGAGAGATATTGATTACTGACTTGATCGTCGGAGTGCCACCGGGTGGACGAACCACCGCCGGAGTCTCTTCTTTCTATTGCAGGTCGTTCGGGCTTAATCTATTCCGCTGGTGCGCTCCAGTTGGGTATCTATTTGGCAGTGTGGTCAGAAATTGACACACACAATTTGGCGCCGTCTGTGGGAATGAAAGGAGAATAGATGGCCAACGACGGGCAGAAAGAGAAGGTTGGAGACAACACCCCTACTGAGAGTGGAAAACATATTGACCTTGAAGTCAAAGAAGACAACTGCAACGAAGAGACTCGTGATAAGAATCACGGAGGAAAGGATGTCGGCCAGGAAGGCGACGTACCAAAGAAAGCCGACCGATGCGAGTATTACAACAAGGGAGACCTCCAGGTAAAGGCGATAGCAGACAAATTGGCGGACCTGCAAACGGTCATCAATTTCCTAATGCAGAACAACCTCATGCGGCTACTGTTCTCGCTACAAGATACGCCGATTCTAACAGCCAAGAAAGGTGCCCAGAAAAGGGGGCATAAAACGGTTCCTGCAGTCCCTCAACATGGCGGGACCAAGGGACATTCTCACTGGCCTTCACGAGAGGTCGGGCATGGAGAATCCCAGAAGACACGATCTTGGCCTAGATGATTAGGTCCAAGAAGAGAAGAGCTCAGCCTAAAGTGAGCAAATCCCAGATTCCAACAAACAAGAAACCGAGATTATGTTTAACACTTGTTGAAACTTGAGAAAAGTTTACAAGTTGAAGTTAAACCGAGATTATGCTTAACACTTGTTGAAATTTTGAAAAAATTTACAAGTTGAAGTTAAAGCCGATGTCATGTTATAAGAAGACTGGTTTAACACTTGTTGAAATTTTGAGAAAATTTACAAATTGAAGTTAAAGCCGAGGTCATGTTATAAGAAGACTGGTTTAACACTTGTTGAAATTTTGAGAAAATTTACAAGTTGAAGTTAAAATCGAGGTCATGTTGAGTCAAGATTGGTTTAAACACTTGTTGAAATTTTGAGAAAATTTACAAGTTAAGGTTAAGCCAAGGTTACGAGTGAAAGAAGTATCTATGCACGTGCCGAGATTACTATGTTGCCAAGACTTGGAAGATAATGGAAGACAGAAGTCTTAAGAAGTAAAAAAGTGGTGAGTTTTGAGCAAACACTTGTGAAAACATTTGTTACAATGTTTTCAAGTGTTAAGCCAAGGGCGAGATAAACAAGGCTAGAAGTTGTGTCCGAGGTATTTTACCCCGAAGAGATTACATAGGGAAGGTGTACCTTGAAGACATGCAAATTATTTTAAGTATAGAATGCATTCAGAAAAGGAAAGAAGGCACTTTGGCCTAAACATTGAAGAATGATTGTACAGATTACAAAAGTGGCACGTCGGCCAAATTAAAGCTTACATTGTTTCAAAAGTAAGAAAAGAGTACTAAGTACAAAGAAAAAAAAAGATCACAAACGAAACTACTCGGCGTTGGCAACGGACTATGTCTCACCCCCAGAAGACAGCTGGGAAGACTTCCCGGCAACCTTCTCGGCCTCGAGCTCAGCGTCGGTCTCTTGTAGAGTCTGGTCGATGCTCTTCTTGGTGATAGACGCGTCAGATGTGGTCTTCTCAGGGATAGCGTCTTTGAGACCTCATCCCCTTCATCCTGAGTCAAGTCGAAGACTTGCTCATTCAGAGTTGAAGACTTGGCCCCAGTAGCTTCTTCATTTCTTCTCGGCCTCAGTCTGATCCTCGGACTCAGCTTCAGACTGGCTTGGAGATGGAGGGAATGATAGGACGAGGTTGCTAGCATTCTTGAGAGGAGAATCCTTACGGACAGGAGCAGACGAATATGTTCAAACATGGCAAACAAGCAGAGACAACAAGGTATGAAACTAAAGAGGGGAAAAAATGAATAACTCACCGAAGAAAATGAAGCCGGTGTTTAGTATGCCCGAGTCAGATGATGGCAGCAATCGAAAAGGATTAGCAAAAGCTTCACCGGAGGAGAAGAATGGAAGTGGTTGTAAAGCTTGAGAGCTTGAAACATGGCGGATTTGGGAGAATAAAAAGAAAGAGAGTCTAGGGACACAGATAGAAATGAAATGATTTCGTTGGAATTAGAAATCCTGACGTGCCCGTGCTGACATTAGACGGCGGAGGGCAGAACTAATACGACACAATGGGGGCGTGATTGGTATGTTCCAAATCTGATAATGATCTCTGATGATAGTGTGATCTCTGTTGAGATGTTGAACCTAGATGAGAAAGAACATGATGATTCTTGATTCTTAATTCTTGATGAGTGGACGTATGAGTCCTAAATTCTTGGCGTCGACAAGCCATGAACTCGGCCGGAGGAGTACATGTATAGGTTCCATCACCTCAGGATGCCGAGGTAATAGAACCTAGGGGGCAGTTATGGGGACATAATTTTTGAATGACAACACGTGGCCAAGGTGTCACCGAAGTGCTAGCCGAGGTGCCACGTGTCCTGGTCATGACGCCAAAGTAATCTCAGCTAGGCCGAGGTTATCTACGAGAATACCGGAATCCGAGATAAGCGGATAAGGGACAAGAGTCCTAGAATGGGAGAAGACTTCAGTTTGGGTAAAGATAAGACTCTTAGAAAGTTTTTCCTAATTCTACTGGGAGTTCAAGATTAGCAGTAATCCTAAGTCTATTAGAGCTAGGCTTCTATTGGGACTAGGATTATGTTGGCTATAAAAGGGAGGCACCCCCATGGGTCTAAGGTATGACTTTTATGCTCTGTCTAGTGAATTAAATACTATTGGTTATCTTTGAGAGATATTGATTACTGATTTGATCGTCGGAGTGCCCTCGGGTGGACGAACTACCGCCGGAGTCTCTTCTTTCTGTTGCAGGTCGTTCGGGCTTAATCTATTCTGCCGGTGCTCTCCAGCTGGGTACCTATTTGGCAGTGTGGTCAGAAATTGACACACACATGCACTTATCACTTTCAAATAAAAAAAAGACATGAAGCAATTGATGAACAGTTTTGGTGATTGGATAATGGAGTGGTGTGAATCAATCATTGAATGGGAGAAAGGTATGAGGTTGGGTAATGAAAGATTTGTTTGGTTAAGTTGTTTTGGAATGTCTCCAAATCTTTGGAATGTTAATAACTTCCGAAAAAATGGTGAAGTTTGTGGTGAAGTTGTTGAGCTTGATCATAATGTTTTAAGCATGGAGTCTCTGAAGTGCGGAAAAATCAGAATTTGTACATCTCAACTGGAACGTATTGATAAAATGGTTATTCTGGAAAGAGATGGTAGTATCTACCCTATTCGTGTAGTTGAAGATGGGGATTTGCTAACAAAATCCATAGGCAGTGGTGATCAAAGCTCTTCAACTTACCATGAAAGAATGAATGAAGAGGATGACATGGGAAACATTATGGTTGATGTGGCAAAAAGTCATGACATGGCAAATAGTAAGAAGATTAATGACGTGTTGGTGGAGGCAGGATATTATCACATGTGTAATTCAGCCTCTATATCTATGGTTAATAAGACAAGTATGGAGATGAGAATTCGCAATCATGGTGAGGATAACCCAGTACCCAATGTAAGCTTGCAGACACCATTATTACAGGAGGTTGAGGGGAGTGGAAGACAAGCAATTGAGGTATTGGAGACATGAAGCCCACTTTGATGGGAACAGTAAGTGGTCTGAAAATGATAAGACGATTCTTGTTGAAGAGGAAAGCCCAAGTGAAGAAGTTGGGAACAGTGATGATGAGCTCAGCCCAAGTGAAGAAGAAGGGGAAGTGTCTCAACCTGGTGCATATGTTTGGGCTAATAGAAAAGAGGCCCAATTAAATGGAAGTAAAAGGATAAGACCACAAAGGGGATTCAGTGATAAGGAGAAAATTAACAATATTGGAATTCAGGGTAAATTCTAGAGAAAAAATGGGAGAAATGGGGCACCATTCAGAAATGGCTTCCAAAGAGGTGCCCTTGTTCGAGCTGCAGCAATGGCTACCTTATTATCACTGTCTATTAGCAACACAGTATGGAAGCAAAAGAAGATTAGAAAAGAAGCAAAGGCCACAGTGCAGTTGGGAATCAATTTGGATTTGGTAATGAATGGAAATGAAGCTGATGTTGTGGAGCAAATAATTCAGATGGAAAATGAAGACATTGATAGAGTGAATGTACAAGGGGTGGTGCTAGGTGCTTAATTCTAGCACTTGATAGGGGGCTTTGGTGAGTACTTGTGTCTTCATGAAGATTTTATCCTGGAATGTTAGAGGGCTTGGTAGGGGAGATAGAAGATTAAGGGTTAAGGAATTACTGAGGTTGAAAAATGTTGATATGGTTTTGCTACAAGAAACAAAATGGTCAAGCATTGATGTTAGTGTTGTTAGATTTTTGTGGCCTATTGATTCGGTGGAGTTCATGGCTGGGGATGCGGATGGAAGTGCTGGCGGGCTTCTATGCATCTAGAATCCTAAGATTTTCTCATTAAATGAGTGTTGCTGTTCCAGAAGTTTTATCCTTTTGGTAGGTGTAGCACGTCCGCGGAGGACCTCGCGCTACAGTTCGGACTCGATTTTTGTTTGTTGCGGTTCTAAATCTGAACCAAAGAGTCCAACTCTGGCAAATCGTTTGAGAAAACAGATTTTTGAAAAGTAGTGCCAAACATGGACTGCTTTGCCAGATTACAGAGTCGCCACCTAAATATTTTTAAAATGGGAAATTTAAGAAACCCTGACTCGGTGCCGAAGGCCACGTGTCCGTCATCACCAAAGTGGTCTTGGCTCGGGAGCTTGGGTACGATCGGGGAAGGTCAGCTATGAGCACCCCCTTTCGCCCGGTCCGAAGACCGGCCTCTACTAACCGTGATATCCAATTTTGAAAACTTTATGCGTTCTTATTCCGGTTATTAGCCTAGAATTACTATGTTGTGCGCACAGCAAACAAGTATAGACTAGATCGCCTAATTTGGAAATAAGCATTGCATATCCGTCTTGTTTGGAAAACAGTTTGAAATTGCTACTCGCGAGTAGGCTAAAACACGGATTTCAATGAGTATTCCCAACTCAAGTAATCCAACCTCCACCCACAGGCATTCAAGCAGTTTATCACATAAGCACTTAGCCGCATGGCAGGTATACTGTCATGTTAACATTCACACGCATGCGACATGCTAAAGCATAAAACTTACATCGTACTCCGTGCCAAAACAAGAAACCAGTTAGCAAAACATGCATGACCTAGTTTATGTTAAGTGACTAATGCATCGCATACGGAATAAATGTAATCTAGAGTAGGCTCGGCTAACCCTAAACATGGCATGTGAAATGCGCGAGTAGCACGTATTCAATTCGAAATTGAAAATTGCTATGCAGTTTGTATGATGTACCGAGCCCGGTGCATGTAAACAAATGCATGGATGCACGCATGCATTGCATAAGGTATGCTAAAATAGACATGCCCTAATCTACCATCGAAAGCGGGTAAATAAAAGGGAAGAAAGAAATGGGGGTTGGAAGACATACACCCACTCACGCACACTTATTACATTTTTGCCCTCGCTCGGAGGGACCCAAAATAATAATACAGTCCAACGAATAAATGAATAAATAAATTATTACAAATTCTAATTACTAAAATTAAAGCAAATAAATAAATAAATGCAATGGGGCCTCAGCCCTGCCTTGGGGCGCGCGAATGATGCATGCTGGATCCGATTTGCCCGGAAAATCCGTGTCATGGCATTGCTGCTTCTGTTTTTTTACTGCCCTGCCTCTTCAAAAATTCCCAAAGGTTCAGGAAACCTTCCAAACGATCTGAAATACCCCACCGGCTGGGGAAAGAGCTCATCGGCTGCTGAGATTGACCACCGGCTGCATGTGGAGTTTATCGGCATAGAAACAGTGCCGATCGGCACAATAAACTGCCGGCCGGCAGAAAGTCCCTGCAGCAGACAGATTGACAGCAGCAGCAAGACAGCAATGCATGGCATGGGTTTTGGGGGACATGTAAGCATGGCCATTGCCTCCTATCATGTTTGGGGACTCAAGGAGGCAAGACTCTTGGTTCTTGAGCCACCAATAGTGCATTTTGATGCATGATAGCCCTAAGAACTAAGATTGCATTTTAATGTAAATGCATGCAACACAAGCAAATGAAATCCAAAGCCTTATCATGTGTTGGTCCAAGGCCTTGGTGACCAAGAACTGAGGTGAGTTGCACCACTTAAAGTGTGAACTCCTCTCAATCCTATGCTTGGCTTGACAATCCCCAAGCCAAGCCATGAAATGCAAGTATGCAACATGGTTCAAATGCAATGTGACTTATCATGTTAAGCATGCAAAGAGTTAAAGTATGCAAGGCACAAATGTCATGCAACGTGGACCAATTAAGCATGGAACTAGCATACACTCAAGGCCTCATTGATCAAACATGCAACAACCGAGATACAAACATGCAATAATGGACTTAAGCCATAGATGGCAGCCCTTAAACTCCCCTAAAACAGTGGCAAATCATGCCTCAAAACAAGAGCAAGATGCCACACAAGCATGCAAGCCATAAGGCACAAGGCTAAGGCACAAAGTGGGACATTGAACCACCACTTAACAAGACTAAACATGGCACATGTTAGGCAACCAAAACAGGTTTTTATCATGCAAAAGGCACCCAAATCCTTCATGTGGCAGCCCCAAAACAATCCCAAAAGCATGAATGCACGCAATGCACATTTTAAAGCATAAAGGGCGCACCTTTAAAGCATGAAGAGAGATGACAGGTCTAGACATGTGAGCATGGATTAAGGTCTGAAATAGCATGCCAAATGATCCCAAATCCTCTAAATAGGCTAACCAATGTATACACATGGACTATATGCTTGAGGCCAACAAACCATCATGCAAAGTAACCATACTAACCATGCCAAATATGATCAAAACAGTGACTCACAGCCCCAGCACATGGCAAATCAAGGCTAAATGCTCCACCATGCTAAGCCAAAACATGGAGATATATGGGGCTAAACATATGGCACAATTCTAAGCCAAATGAGGCATTACAAAGCAAGTGTAAGAAGCATGCTAAGGGCCATTAAACCCACATCAGACAAAGGTTAAACATGACTTAAAACACTCAAGAAAGATCTGAAATGAGGCCAAATGCAAGCAAGCATACATACTAGAGCTTCATACAAACAAAGCCTACAAGCCAAAATGCAAGACAACCAAACCAAGCATGCCAAATGGGTCCAAGACAGTGGTTCATAGCCCTTATACATGGCAAGATGATGCTATTATCCCCATGAAATCAAACCAAAACATGCAAGTATTAAGGCTTAGACCTATGACACACTTTTAAGCATAAAAGAGCATTTCAAAGCAAGTATGAGAGACATGCTAAGGACCATAAATACGACCAAAAAAAGAGGTATAACATGTCATATTGAGCACAAATATACTCTGAAATGAAGCCAAAACTCACCATACACACATGCTATTCTTTAAGCCCAAAACAAAAGCAAGCAAAGAGCCAAGGGGAGAGGGGTGTCCCCCCCCCCCCTATATGTGACCTAAAATCATCTTCCCCACCACTGAAAACCCATTGGTTTTCAGTGGTGAGAAGGCCAAAAACACCAAGCAAACAAGGTCTAAGATAAAGGTCACCAAAATAGCCAAATAAGGCCTAAAAGGGTGAGCCTTTGTTCAAACCACAAAATGGCCTTAATGAAGGTTCAAGAACAAGTAAAAACAAGATTTTTTTATCTTAAACACAAACTCAAAAACACAAAGCAAAGAGGGTAGAAAGAGGTTGCAAGAATGGGGAATATAAAGTAAAGTGTTTACCCTTGAAGATCCAATGAAGAATAGGTGGAGCAGCCCTCCTCTAGTGGTCAAAACCAGTCCAAGATCACACAAAACAAACCTCCAAGCCTCTCAATCTCGAGCTAAGGTGTAAAGGTGTGTGTAAAGGAGCAAAAATGAGGTAAAACTACACTTTTTGGCCTAAAATCACACACACAAGAGGAGAGAGATGGAGATATAGATATATGGCAGAGATATATGTATATGAGCTCTGGTTTTTGTCTCTAAAAACTCTAACCTTGAGCCAAGAGGAAGAGCCTTGCTTATATAAGCAAGCAAAGCTTACAAGCTAAGCCAACTAAAGGCTCATCCCTCCATACACGTGTATGGAGGGGAGCAAAAGGTGATAAAGCTGTCTGAAAATATCTCAGAAAGCAGCTGTAAAGTGGTCGGCAGGGCAAAATGGTAATTTTGCCAAAAATAGTGCCGACCGGCACAAAATGGTGCCGACCGGCACAAAATAGTGCCGGTGGCAACACCAGCCAGCCGGTGGCCTCTAGCCCCAGCCGGTGGTGTGTAGGGATGCTTCATAAGGCATTCCCTCCCTTCCCAAGGCAAAACACAAGCGTTTGGTGCAAAACCAAACACAAACGGTCGAGTTCGGAGGTCCTGAGGCAAGGCGCGCGCAGCTGAGAACTCCGGGAACTCCAAACGAACACAAACATGGATAATCACCGAGCGTTCAAGCGGTGACGTCCAAGTCTTGAGGACGGTCAAAAATGGGGTGTCTACAGTAGGTATTATGCATTCTTCTCTTAATTGTGTAGTTGGTAACATTTATGCACCAAACAAGGATTTGAATAGGAGGAGGTTGTGGGGTATTTTATCCAATTTGAAGTCTGCTTTCCCTAATCCATGGTGTTTTTTTTTTGGGAGGGGGGGGGGTGTGGATTTTAATGTTGTTAAATCTAATAGTGAAAGAAAAAATGTGTATTAGGAGGGACAGAGGCATGGATGAGTTTGAAAATTTTATTAGTAACCTTGAACTGGTTGATATCCCAATGTTGGGTAGGCAAGACACTTGGGGCAACTCTCAGAGCTGGAGTAGGATTGACCAATTTCTAGTTAACCCTGAGTGGTTGGAATTGTACAAATACAAAGTTTGGGGTTACCTAGACTTTTTTCTGATCATAACCCCATTATGCTGAAGGAGGATGATAGGAATTGGGGTTCGAAACCTTTCAAGTTCATCAATGCTTGGGTTATACACCCCAAATTTCTTAATGAAGCAAAAAGAGTTTGGGAATCAACAAGTGTACATGGATGGGCAAGCTATATAATTACGAAAAAGTTGAGAGCTTTAAAAGTTGCTCTGAAAAGATGGAATGTGGAAGGGTATGGTGATATGGACTCAAATTTGAAAGAAGCTGAAAGTGAACTACATTCTTTGGATTTACAATTTGAATTGAGGGAGTTGGATGAGGTGGAAGAGGGCAGAAGAATGGAGGTAATGGGTCTGATTTGGAAGCTTAGGAAAAGAAAAGAGTGGATGTGGGTGCAAAAATCTAGGATGGACTAAGCTCTGAAAGGTGACAGAAATACTAGATTTTTCCATATTATGGCTACTAAGAGACACAACAGAAACTTGATTGCTTCTATTGCGGTTAATGGGGTTGAGATTGAAGAACCAAATGAGGTCAAACAAGCAGCTTGTTACCACTTCCAGAATTTATTTACTGAACAATGGAGGTATAGACCAAGAATTGGAGGAGATTTCAAGAAGATTGATGTTAACCAAGCAGTTGGCATTTTGGAGAGAGAATTCACAGAGGAGGAAGTATGGGCTGCTATAAAAGAATGTGATGGTAGCAAAGCCTTAGGCTCTAATGGGTTTAACATGCTTTTTTTTTTCAAAAAGGTTGGAACTTCTTAAAAGGTGACATCATGAAGTTTATGAAGGAGTTTTATAGTAATAGTAAATTGGGTTATGAGGTCAATTGCTCTTTTGTTACTCTTATCCCCAAGAAGGAGAATCCTAACTCTCTTATTGATTGCAGACCTATTAACTTGATAAATTCTCCCTATAAAGTCTTGTCCAAAGTTTTGGCCAATAGAATCAAGCAAGTCCTGCCTGGTGTGATTGATAAGGCTCAGTCTACTTTTGTGTGGGAAAGAAACATTATGGACAGAGTACTTATAGCAAATGAGGTGGTGGATTGGTGGAAAAAATCAAAGAAGAAGGGCCTCATTTTCAAATTGGACTTTTAGAAAGCATACGACACTGTTAACTGGAATTTTTTTGCTGCAGATGTTATCTAGTTTTGGGTTTGGATCAAGATGGATTAGATTGATGAAAGAATGTATGGAATCTGCTAAAATCTCTATTTTAGTTAATGGCTCACCGTCTGCTGAATTCTGTCCACAAAAAGGGCTAAGACAGGGTGATCATCTTTCCCCTTTTTATTTAATGTTGTTACTGAAGGGTAGAACATATTGTTGTCAAGAGCTAAGGAGTTGAGGATTATAAAAGGAGTGGCAGTGGGTGATAGAGAGGTGAACATATCTCATCTACAGTTCATTGATGACACTTTTATATTTTGTGAGGCTAACTAGGCTGAGATTGTGGCTGTGAAATGCATTTTGAGATGCTTTGAAGTGGTCTCAGGGTTGAAGATAAACTTTCATAAAAGTATGATTTGTGGTGTGGGAGTTGAAGATGGGTTAGTTGAAGAGTTTGTAGCCAAACTTAACTGTCCGAGTCATAAACTACCACTAAAGTATCTTGGGTTGCCACTTGAAGCCAACCCAAGTAAGAAACAAACTTGGCAGCCAATAATGGATAGTTTAAAAAGAAATTATCTAGATGGAAGAGAATGATGCTTTCTTATGCTAGAAAAGTCACTCTTATTAATTCGGTTTTGTCTTCTTTACCTATCTATTATATGTCTTTGTTTAAGATACCTAAGTGTGTTGCTAAAGAAATTGATAAGATTCAAGCTAGGTTTCTGTGGGGAAGGGATGAATCTAAAAGGAAAATCCATTTGGTAAAGTGGAAAGAGGTGCAGTTGAATAAGAATCAAGGAGGTTTTGGAATCAGAGATATCAGGTTGACTAATGAGTGCTTATTACTTAAGTGGTGGTGGAGATATGCCTTGGAAGATGAGGCTTTGTGGAAATCTGTGATATGTGCCAAATATGGTGTATCTGGGGGTTAATGGTTTTCTCCATTGAATGATTTTGTTTCTGTTTCTATTATTTGGAGAGACGTTCTTGCTATGTCATATTTAAAACCTAGGTTGTATAACTTCTTTGTGGAAAATGTGGAGCTTAGGATTGGTGATGGGAATAGGGTGAAGTTCTGGGATGATATTTTGATGGGAACATCAAGTCTCAAATCCCAATTTCCTAGGTTGTACCAACTGAATTTAGATAATGAGATCACCTTGAAGATGCAGATTTCTTGTAGAGACAGTACTAACAAATGGTTTTTTAATTTTAGAAGGCCTCTCTTTGGATGGGAAGAAGATGAGGTGATAAGGTTGCAAAATCTATTGGGAGCAGGGCCATGCCTTCATCTTAATCAAAACGATTCAATCTGGTGGAAGGCTAAGTAGTCAGACTTATTTAAAGTTGGCTTTGTGTATAACTGGTGCAAGCAAAGTTCTGGACCTGTCCTCAGCCTTCTAGATTTGGTTTGGAATAATTTTGCCCCTCATAAGGCTAAATTCATTACTTGGCTTGCATGAAGAGGTAGGCTGAAAACATCTGCATTCCTTAGTAGAATTGGAGTTTTGAGAGGTACTGGAATTTTGCATTGTGTGTTGTGCAAAGCTGAGGTTGAAACTTTTAATCACCTCCTTTTGTCTTGCTCATTTGTGTGGCATGTTTGGTCAAACATCATGGCCTGGTGGGGAATTCAATGGATGATACCAGGATCTTTTGAAGATTTGATGCAATGGTGGTTGGGGTGGAAGTTCAGGAAAAAGGAAAAGAAAGTTTGGAGAGTTGTTCTCATTTATGTTGTTTGTGTTAGGGAAAATCGATGAATCCCCACAAGTAAATCAATCAATGGGAATATAAACTAATGCGAAAAAATTAAATCAAAGGCAACACAAGAATTTTTACGTGGTTCCCTCAATGTGAGGTACGTCCACGGGATCGAAATCCGATTCCACTATCAACCAAATAAGTTCCAAACGATTACAAACGAGACACTAATGGTCTCACAAAACCACCCTTAGGTGAATTCCAATAATCACAAATAAACAAGAGGAAAGACCTCACCAAATAGATGAACCAAAATCTTCAGAACCAAAGTTGAAGAAGATCCAAAATAATAATCCAAATCAATATCGAACCGAATCACCTGCTTCAAAGTAGAGCAACAAACCAAAAACACCAACTCTTGTTTTGACCAAGTCAAAACCCAAAGCAACAATTCATACCAATTGCAAAGCCAGCAAGTTGAGTTATTCACTAAGCAAATTTGCTACTGCCGCCTCCTTGTACTTCGGATGAACAATACCCACACCAATATTATATTGTAAATCTAGGGTTTTGTAATCAAACCCTAATTGTATCCCAATTGGATTGGGCCTCCACAAATATAATATATAAAAATATATTATACCTAAACCAAGTCAAATTAAACTCTTTTTCCAAAACCAATTGGGTCCCACACTCCAATAAGGAGGTATACCCAACAATTCTCCCCCTACCGACTTAGGTGGAGACATCAACCATACCCGCCAAAGTTCGACACTTTAAATGTTTGTCCCTTGACAAAGTCTTAGTCAGCATATCTGAAATATTATCATCTGTGTGAACCTTTTCGAGTTGCAACAATTTCGAATCTAACACATCACGAATCCAATGGTATCTCACATCAATGTGTTTCGATCTCGAATGAAAGGTAGAATTTTTACTCAAGTGAATAGCACTTTGACTATCACAATAAAGCACATACCTTTCTTGCTTCAAACCCAACTCTTGCAAAAATTTCTTCAACCATAACTCTTCTTTGCAAGCTTCTGTAATGGCAATAAATTCAGCTTCGGTAGTTGAGAGAGCAACACATTTTTGTAATTTAGATTGCCATGCCACAGCTCCCCCTACAAAAGTCATCAAATACCCCGAAGTAGATTTCCTAGAATCAACATCACCGGCCATGTCAGAATCTGCGAACCCATCAAGCATCGGTTTACCATCCCCAAAACACAAACACACCATCGAAGTCCCTCGAAGATATCTTAGAATCCATTTTACCGCTGCCCAATGTTCTTTACCCGGATTAGAGAGAAAACGACTCACCACACCAACGGCGTGAGCAATATCCGGCCTTGTACAAACCATGGCGTACAGCAAAGAACCAACTACTGAAGCATAAGGAACTTTCAACATCTCTTCTTTGTCTTTCTCACTTGTAGGACATTGATTCGAACTAAGTTTGAAGTGACCTGCAAGTGGACAACCAACCGGCTTTGCTTTATTCATGTTGAACCTCTCAAGAACTTTCTCAATGTAGCTTTCTTGAGACAACCAAATCAGTCCCTCTTTGCGATCACGAACAATTTTCATACCAAGTATTTGCTTTGCCGGTCCCAAATCTTTCATAGCAAAAGATTTACTCAACTCCAATTTCAACCTGTTAATCATGGTAGAATCTTGACCCACAATTAACATGTCATCAACATAAAGCAAAAGAATAATAAATTTGCCATCCGGGAAATTTTTCACAAACACACAATGGTCCGAAGTGGTTTTAGAAAAGCCATTATTCATCATGAAAGAGTCAAATTTTTTGTACCATTGCCGCGGAGCTTGCTTGAGGCCATACAAACTTTTCTTCAATTTGCAAACAAATTTCTCTTTCCCTTTCTCCACAAAACCTTCTGGTTGTTCCATGTAAATTTGTTCTTCAAGATCACCGTGAAGAAATACGGTCTTTACATCAAGTTGCTCAACTTCAAGGTTCATACTTGCAGCCATGCCAAGTACAACCCGAATAGAAGACATCTTCACAACCGGCGAGAAAATCTCGTCAAAGTCAATGCCTTTCTTTTGCCCAAAGCCTTTCACAACAAGGCGCGCTTTGTACCTCAGATTCTTTCTATCATTCTTCAATTTGAAAACCCACTTATTTTTCAGAATTTTCCTCCCTTTAGGCAACTTCACTAAATCATAAGTGTGATTTTCAAGTAAGGAATTCATCTCCTCTTCCATAGCCTTTTTCCAATCATCTTTCTTTGCATGCTCAATTGCTTCTTGGTAGCTCTCTGGCTCCCCTTGATAAGAAATCAACACAAATTCATTGGGAGGATACTTTCTTGAAGGTTGTCGGTCCCTTGTAGATTTCCTCAACTCAAGTTGTGGTGGCGGTTCTTGAGTTGGATGCTCTTCCTCAATTTCTGGCTCAACTTCATTAGGATTAGCATCATCCTCCACATCTTCAATATGTGGCTGCACATCTCCCCCATTTTCATCATCAACTGAAGATGAAGGAGATGGATCCATATCAATGAGATCACTAGTTTTTGGCTCTGGTTGATCACTTTTACCAAAGTCTTCAATTGTTTGGTCTTCAAGAAACACAACATCACGGCTTCGAATGACTTTCTTGTCGACCAGATCCCATAATCTATACCCGAACTCATCACGCCTATAGCCAAGAAAAATACATTGTCTTGACTTACTATCAAGCTTGGACCTTTCATCCTTTGGAATGTGAACAAAAGCTCGGCAACCAAACACTCTCAAGTGCTCATAAGACACATCTTTGCCAGTCCAAACTCTTTCAGGAACATCACCATTCAAAGGATAGTAAGGAGACAAATTGATCACGTCAACCGCTGTACTCATTGCCTCACCCCAAAAGGATCTTGGCAATTTAGCTTGTGAAAGTAAACACCTTGTTCTTTCCACAATGGTGTGGTTCATCCTCTCGGCAACGCCATTTTGTTGAGGAGTCTTCTTAACTGTCTTTTGATGCCGAATACCTTGGCTGCGACAATACTCATCAAATAGCCCAATGTATTCACCACCATTGTCTGTTCGGATGCACTTCAATTTCTGTCATGTTTCTCTTTCAACCATGGCCTGAAAATGCTTAAATACTTCTAGAACTTGATCTTTAGTTTTTAGTAGATAAGCCCAGACTTTCCTTGAATAATCATCAATGAAAGTAACAAAATAAAGTGCACCACCATGTGTTCTAACTTTTAAAGGACCACAAACATCCGAATGAATCAACTCCAAAACCTTTTCTTTTCTAAAAGCAACATTTTTATGAAAATAAACTCTATGTTGTTTACCCGCCAAACAATGAACACAAGTTTTAAGATGTGTACTTTTCAAACCGGGTAGAAGCTCTTTCTTGAACAATACTTGCAGCCCCTTTTCACTCATGTGGCCAAGCCGCTTGTGCCACAATTCGGTAGAAGTATCATCTTCAAGTGCATTGACAACACCTTTACAAATTTTTCCTTGCATCGAATAAAGTGTATGAGTCTTCTTGCACTTAGCCACCACCAAAGAACCTTTTGTGAGCTTCCATATTCCATCACCAAATTTGTTGTTGAAGCCTTCATCATCTAGCTTCCCAATAGAGATCAAATTAAGACGAATGTCGGGAACATGCCTCACATCTTTAAGCAACAACTTGCAACCCAAATTTGTTTCCAAGCAAACATCACCCATACCAATAATCTTGGACAAACCTTCATTACCCATTCGAACAGAACCATAATCTCCTGCAGTGTAGGTAGTGAAGAAATCAACTCGAGAAGTCACATGAAAAGAAGCACCAGAATCAATCACCCAATGACTCTCTTGGCCCACAAAATTGATACAATCATCTTCACAAACAACCATGATATCATCGGTAGTAACTGCTGTTGTGTCTTCTTGCTTCTTATCCACACTTTTGTCACGCCTTTTCTCTTTATTCTTGAGCTTTCGGCATTCTCGCTTCATGTGCCCTTTCTCATGGCAATAATAACACTCAACGTCTTTCTTTGAAAAAGAACTATCTCTTGACTTGTCACGGCTTTGATCACGACCATGAGGAGTCTTACTCCTCCCCCGTGTTTTACTTCGGCCTCTCATAACAAATGCTTCTGAATGAGAGGAACCGGCTGATTTTCTTCTAGTTTCTTCATTCAACAAGCTACTAGTGACTTGGCCCATAGTGACAACTCCATCGGGTGCCGAATTACTAACTGTCACAACTAAAGTCTCCCAACTTTCGGGTAAAGAACTAAGTAGCATCAAAGCCTGCAACTCATCATCAAAAACAATTTTCATAGAAGCAAGTTGGTTAACAATACTCTTTATTTCATTCAGATGTTCCGGAATAGGGCTGCCCTCTTTATATTTTAAATTAACCAACTTACGAAACAGAAAAGCTTTATTTGTGGCTGATTTTCTATCATAAAGACTCTAATTTTTTCCATAAATCATGTGCCGAAGCCTCAGTGGCAACATGATGAAACACACTATCATCAATCCATTGACGGATAACACCAACGGCTTTTCGATTAAGCCTCTTCCACTCATCATCTTTCATATCAGCAGGTCTGTCACTATCACCCTCAATGGGTCCATACAAGTCTTTACAAAATAATAGGTCCTCCATTTTAGTTTTCCAAGTTACCCAATTACTTCCATTGAAGCTAGACATACGACCCACATTCCCCTCCATTGATTTACACAAATAAATAAATCCAAATAAACCGTAAGCTCTGATACCAGTTGTTAGGGAAAATCGATGAATCCTCACAAGCAAATCAATCAATGGGAATATAAACTAATGCGGAAAAATTAAATCAAAGGCAACACAAGAATTTTTACGTGGTTCCCTCAATGTGAGGTACGTCCACGGGATCGAAATCCGATTCCACTATCAGCCAAATAAGTTCCAAACGATTACAAACGAGACACTAATGGTCTCACAAAACCACCCTTAGGTGAATTCCAATAATCACAAATAAACAAGAGGAAAAACCTCACCAAATAGATGAACCAAAATCTTCAGAACCAAAGTTGAAGAAGATCCAAAATAATAATCCAAATCAATATCGAACCGAATCACCCGCTTCAAAGTAGAGCAACATACCAAAAACACCAACTCTTGTTTTGACCAAGTCAAAACCCAAAGCAACAATTCATACCAATTGCAAAGCCAGCAAGTTGAGTTATTCACTAAGCAAATTTGCTACTGCCGCCTCCTTATACTTCGGATGAACAATACCCACACCAATATTATATTGTAAATCTAGGGTTTTGTAATCAAACCCTAATTGTATCCCAATTGGATTGGGCCTCCACAAATATAATATATAAAAATATATTATACCTAAACCAAGTCAAATTAAACTCTTTTTCCAAAACCAATTGGGTCCCACACTCCAATAAGGAGGTATACCCAACAGTTTGGTCCTTGTGGATATACAAAAATGATTGTATCTTTAATAATTCTCAACCTGCCATTAATGATTTGTGTGAGTTAATAAAAATTAGAGTGGCCATGTGGTTGAAGTCATATGATATGGGGTGTTTCTACTCCATTCAAGAGATTGTTTCAAATATAAAATGGGTGAGACAAAACCTCTAGGGGTTGGAGGTGGTAGGTGCTTGTTACAACTTTAATGGATGATACCTCTGCTGCTTCTCTGCTTTTGGCCGGCTGTTGTGAAACTCTGTTTGTTCTGGTTTTTCTGTTGTTACCTCTGCTGTTGGTCTGCTATGTCTCTGATATGGCTGCTATTTCTTTGCTGCTGGTCTGCTTTGTTCTGGTTTTTCTGATTGTGAACATCTGCTACTTATCTGCTACTCGGATTTGGCTGGCTGTTATGTGTATTTAGTGTGCTCTGTTTGTTTAGGGTTTTTTGCTGAGGTTGCAGGGGTTCTTCCTTGGAGTAGTAGTTGTATTTTGGCTGCATTTTGGTTATTTTTGGTTTCTCATCAACTTGATGGTGTGCTAGCAAATGATTAAGAGTGCTTTTGTGTGCCAACCTAGTTAAGATCCTTCTATTCGCTTTTATACTTTTGTACTCATTTTCCTTCATCCTTTTCTTTATTGATGTAATCAAATTATTATCATCAATAAAGTTTTTTCTTTTGCCTATCAAAAAAAAAAAAAACCTTAACCAATTCAGTGATAATTCTCCGTTAAAAAACCCCTAATGACATTATCAATTGAACCAAATTGATCCCCAAAAAATTAAGGATAAAAATTGAACCAATTAAAAGTGTATCTAAAATGACGCAAGGGGCAGAATGTAGAGACTATCAGTATAATTCACCTTATTTTATTTTAAGAATCTAAACACTCTACTAAACTGTTTCATTGTGTGAAGTAAAGAGTTGTATTTTTTGTTCTTTGGTTGTTTACAGAATTCGTTTGTGTGAATTAGAGAAATAGTTTTTTTAATTTATCAGCAAAGAAAAAAAAATTGTATTAAAGAGAAAGAAATTTTCTCTACAGTCTATCTAATTCTCCTAAAATTGCTTGGGGGATCTTGAACAAGGATAAATTAGTAGATTGTTAGGTTGGCCAAAGTTTAGACAGAATTCATGAATTTTTATTTTCATATAGTACAATTTTCATGTTACTATATATAGAATTCATTTCATTGGCCAGGTACGTTCAAAATAAACTGATCTTATAGTAAATACAAGAGTTTAATATTATTCTCTAATGTAAGTTTATTTTGTTCAACTTTATTTTAATGATTTAATTATCACAAATAATTCTCTAACCAATATGTCTCTACTAGTTATGTAACGCCCTGGAAATAATGACATTTAACCCAACAATATTGACATGCTATGATATATAAAAGATCCACGTTCTTTCATTCAACCGGGTTCTATTACAAAACGTATTACATGTTAACAACAAAAGCAAATGCCCTAAGGGCTTACAGCTTTCCAAGTTAACACTTGGTTACAAGAAAATAGAGTGCTAGCTCATTTACACATTAAGCCCTAGGCTTGAATTTACATGTAACACTGCAAAAGAAAAGACAAACAAAAGTCCATCCGCCACTAGCCTTCCAAGCTAAGTCCTTGGAGGTGGCATGCTACCAGTACCTGAAAATGATGTTCCCATATAGGGTGAGCCACAGCCCAGTAGAAATATACTAAACCAGTTATAAATAATGACTAAAAGACTAACAATTGATAGATGGCCAACTCTTTTACATTCTTTCATCACTTCAACAAATATAAACAAAACAGATATATTCACACTTTCCATGACAAGCATACATGCTCTGCCAATATTTTCTAGATAAGCATACATGCTCTATCTACGGAGTTCATCCCCTATCTCCTCCCAGTAACATCCGGTTTAGAGGTCCATCCCCTATCTTCCCCTAAACCGCGGAGTACATCCCCTATCTCCTCCAGCACAACACAATGCATATATATATACAACAATTATACACATCACATATCAATACATAAAATCAATGTATTCTTTCCATCGTCATAATCCATGACCCAATTCTATCTCAATTCCTCATTTTTCCACAATCAATTATTCAAATTAATTAATCAATGTAATTAGGACATTTCCATAATTAACATTACCACCCTTAGGTTCCAATTTCACTAATGTTTCAACATTAATTCCATGTTTCTATACCAAACATGCTTCTAGGTTTATTATAGACAAAACCCCAACTTTTGTAAAATTACACAATGGCCCAAAGTTTCCCAAAATTTCACAACAACTACCAACATATCAAAGTGCTAAAATTCAAAGACAAAATCTATAAAAAGGAGTAGGATATCCCTACCTCAAAAGATGAGCTCCAAAGAAGAAGGACCCAAAACCAAAATGCTCCAAACACCAAACTATTCGGATCAAAATGACGCCCTCGACGATCAACACCCTTTTTGTGAAGACAAAAGATGAACAACACACTCTAACTAGATCAATACTTAGAGAGAAGTTATGGTTTTTGAGTGAGAAGCTCTGATAATGGTGTTTTGGTAAAGTAAGAGAAAGAAGATAAGTCCAAAAAGTGATTTAAAATGCCCAGTCCAACTCAGTTATACGACAGGTCCGCTCGAGCGTAAGACTCTCCGCTCGAGCGTAAAGACACATAAAACAGGTTCCGCTCGAGCGCAACATTGTCCGCTCGAGCTCCAAGACACAGACACAAAGTTCGTCCGCTCGAGCGTAGATCCCAGCCCGCTCGAGCGCAGGTCTCCCCCTCCCAGAACTCTCACCAAAAACATACTATGCGCTCGAGCGCACAAAGACCCGCTCGAGCGCAAAAACCACACTTGCAGAAGTTTTGCAGGTGCACGAAATACTGAAAGGGTGCATTCTCCGCTCGAGCGCCAAAACCTCCGCTCGAGCGTACAAGCAACAACAACCCATCCGCTCGAGCGCAAACCTGTCCGCTCGAGCGGACCAGTTAAAACCTGGGCAACTAGACTTGGTTCTAAAGCTTAACCAACCTGTGACAAACCTGCCCAACACATCCTGTAACTCAAAAACAAAGCAAGAAAGGACGTAAATAAGACAGTACTCAATTACCGACATCCACGGACACATGTCCGGACCACTATACGACAAGGGGTAAACCCGGGACCGCTATAAGTTATTTCTTTATTTCTTCCCCAGCATCCTACCATAACCACCACCACCACTACAGCACACCTTGACTATTAGTAACCATTATTTCAAAGTTCTAACTAAATATTGGAGAATATTTTCTATGTATTACATTTTTTGAAACAAAAAAATATTTTTCACATTGCACTCATTAGCAAAAGCACATTGAATGTAATAGCTTTTAGCTAGTCTTTAATGTCTTTTTTTTTTTTTTGATACGTCGGAAATAAGTCTTTAATGTCTTTCATTTTCAAAATTTGATTGCTGGTGATTTATTGAGTATGTTTTTCTTGATACAGAAGTTGGAGAAATAGATATTGGCCCTATTTATGAAGAAACCAAGGCTGCAGAGTGTTCTTATATATGAAGAACTGTTTATTTGTTATGATTAAATTTTATCTATTGTTGGGCTTGTATAAGTTACGTGTCATGTCATTGGTCGGGTTGATTGTGCTGGCATAGCTTTCTCTGTTGTGGTATAACTGGATTGACTTTATTATAAACCATGTAATAATTTGTGTGTGAATTTGATAAGTGTGCTTTGTGTCACTACTACAATAATGGTAAAACTGTGACCTTTACTTTTTAGTCTGAGTTTTTATAATTAAAAAAAAAGCATGATGTGAGTGTGACTATTTGTCTGTAAAAGATCTTTGTTTTTTACGAGAAAGCATGATTGTTTAAGTGGAAACTTGGGAGTTGAAAAAAAATTATAAACACATAGGGGTACAAATGTATACGTAATGGGGTGCAAATGAAAAACTGTGGGAGGAAGTGTTACTTGTACTCCTCTATGTGTTGATAATATTTTTCCCCAATTCCTATCTACATATATAGTTTCCCCATTGTTTAAAGTTACAATCTCACTTTTTGGTAGGAAAGCGCAACCATTTTAACTTACTATCTTACCTTTTATAATATTTTGGTTGGATAAGTGGTGTGGTGATGTTTGTCTCAAAGAGAAATTTCCCAGGTTGTTCAGGTTATCTAATGATAGAGATGGTTCTCTATGGTCTTTTGTTGAGAAGAAAACTAGTTCAGATGTTTGGGAATTTAGTTTCGGGAGGAATTTATTTGTTTGGGAGAATGAGCAACTGAACAGGCTCAGAGAGGACCTCAGGTTGGCTCCATCACTGAATAGGAATGAAGAGGATAAACCAGTTTGGCTAGCTGCACATCCAAGTCAGTCTATTGTCTCAATTCTATATAAACATATAGATTTGGATGCTGGTGAGAAGTGTACAGTTAGTAAACTGGTTTGGGTGAATTATCTTCCTCCTAAAGTTCAATTCTTTGGGTGGCTTGCATGGAAACAGAAAGTAAAAACCTCTATTTTTCTGCAGAGGATTGGAATATTGGATAGAAGTGTGTCCTATCAGTGTGTGTTATGCAAAAATGAGCTAGAAACAGTTTAGCATGTGCTAATTTTATGTCCTCTGGTTTGGAAGGTGTGGACTGGTTTGTTACAGTGGTGGGGGATACAATGGGATGTGCTTATATCAGTGGAGTGTTTGTTACAATGGTAGGAGGGTATCAGATTCAAAAATCAGAGAGGAAAATCTGGAAAGCTTTACCGTTGGTTGCATTGTGGTCCACATGGAAGTATAGAAATGAATGCTTGTACAATGAAGTTCAGCCAAGGATGGGGGAGTTGCAGGAATCAATCATCATCAAATTAGCTATTTGGATGAAAGCCTTTTTCCAAGAATATCAGTATTCTACTACTGATTTTTTGCTTAATTTTTCACATATTAGAAAATGTTTAGATGGTAGATTGTGAGGCTTCTTGTAAGAGATTGGGTGTTGGATGTTTCTGTTTTGAGTTTGGAATCTCTCCAACTTGTTTTGGGGTTTGGGGATGCACAAGATTGGTCTAGTTTTAGGTGCCAACATAGTTGGGATGCTTAGTTTAGACAATGATGCAGTTTTTTTTTTCCCTAAATCTTGTTGTAATCATGCTTTATTTTTTAATAAAGTTTAGTTGCTTTTGCTGCTAAAAAAAAAAAAAAAAACCCTTTTGTAAAAGTGTGATATATTCTATTGCATATATTTTGCTAAAAAATCTCATTTTTTTGAATTATGATGATTTATAGAACTCAATTCTTTTTCTATAAATTGTATTTACTATTTCTTCAATCAAACAAATGCATCAGACAAGAATAACTGCAATGAAACAAATACATTAAATAAGAATAGCTTAAATCAAACAAATTAAAACCAATACATTTTCAACTTTACCATTCAAGAGTCTCACTAAATCCAGTATCAATACTACAGTTGCAACTACCACAACCATCATCAGCATGTGCACACTAGTGATTCAACTCA
Source organism: Camellia oleifera (assembly GCA_022316695.1). Classification (NCBI taxonomy): domain Eukaryota; kingdom Viridiplantae; phylum Streptophyta; class Magnoliopsida; order Ericales; family Theaceae; genus Camellia; species Camellia oleifera. The sequence goes on along the minus strand of CM039317.1, from coordinate 155,255,735 downwards.
ATCAACTTCCCATCAGTTTTGGATTGAATCAAACGGTGAACACAGTTGTCTCCGACATAGTCTTCAGCACCAGCTTTGGCTTCCCACGGACACAGATCAATAGTGTTCTTAGTTCTATATTCTAGAATGAGGCACATCATATGCTGCAAAAAATTTATTTCTGAAATAATCAAAAAACAATATTCTCATCCTCACAGCAGCACAGAGAAGAAGGAATAAAAAAATGCTTCCGTACAAATGTAACAAAACAATTCTCGTTACCATCCATTTGGTTGATGAGAAAATATAGGCAAACCATTGAAATCAATAGCATTAAGCACGTGAAAGAAACAAAAATGATGACAGATAAACCAAAGTCTAAAGTAGAATTGCTTTAGCTTATACAATCTGAAATCAATAGATTTGTAATGTATGTATTATTACAATTGAATATGACTGAGAAAAGCATATTCCAGGTTTGCATGAAGGTCCCACCATGGCGGCCTAATTTGTTATGCCATTGAATTTCAGATTGAAGTAAATCGTACATGAAACCTATGAAACTCTACAAATCTCTCATCATCCCATATCAGTATCAGAAGAAACAAGTCCTTCATATTCCAGCTGCGCAAAACAAAGTGAATTTGGTCAAGTGATCAACATATTCAATTGTAACCAAGAAGTTCAGAAAGAAAAAAAAAATTTAAAATTTTCCTACCCTTACTAGATTTAATTCAATTGTATGACGAATGAATCCCAACCATGAGATTGGTATTGCCAACTGCACTTTTCCAAAAAAGGGGTAGGCAACAAAGCAACCCAACCTGACAAAGTTTTCATCAAATTAGAACTAAACATTGTCTTGAAGAAGATAAATAAAGATCACCGATCAAGAATGCAATCCAGTTCAACGGTGGGCAGAGCTTTTCAGAAGCCGCTTACAATTCAACAAGCTTAGCTTCAAGATTTCTTATCTTCTTCTCCCTCACTTAGTATTAAAGGGCGATCTCAAGAAAATGAAGTAGCTTGGTCTGTTGATCCTATGCACCCTGTCCTTCCGATTCGGTGAACATAGTCTTCCATGGTCTATAATTGAGGCAGCCAGAAATGAAGCATCCCTGTCCTTCCTATTCGGTGTACATTGTCTTCCATGGTCTATAATTGAGGCAGCCAGAAATGAAGCATTAGGTTTAGGTATTCCAAAAGTAAATTAATGATGACTGGGATCAATTGAAAAGCTCAACACACGCTTTTCCTTAAAACCCAAGTATTAAAAAGAGAAAAGCTAAAGTCTTATAACTAGCACAAATGGGGCAACTCCTAGCAATGTGGGATACCTTCCAACACACCCTCTGAACCACAAGAATACAGTAGCCGAACAAGCAGCACACCAATCACAGGCCTGATGTGGGACATATTCCAACACACCTTCTTGGAGACAACTCAATTACTACAATGGCGATGCATGAACCAAAATTTCTTGGGTTTGGTTTCAATTTTTGTGAATTTAATTTTTTAGAAATTTAAATTTTTTTATTTTTCGTATTTTTTTGTTTTTAGTGAATATTTTTAAAATTTTAAACAATTTTTTTTTTTCACTTTTAGATATACTTTACTTAAATGTATCTAAAAAGTAAAATATTTATAAAAAATCAATGAATACACAAGACACTGCTGGAAAAACCAATTTTAGTAGCATTTAAAAAACACTGCTATAGGTACTAAAAACGTCGCTAATTCTTTTTGTGACGTTTAGTACCAAATGCCGACAACGCGGCCGTCGCTATAGTTTTAAGACATTTGAAAAATGTTGTTATATTAGTATAAACGCCGCCAAATGTCTTACCTAACTGTTCTATGACGTCACTATGATATTTAGCGACGTTTTGGAAACACCGTCATATCTTTTTTTAAAAATTTAATTGTTAGATTTAAGATTTAGGTGGCGTTTTAAGAAACGCTGTGATATCCCCCCCCCCCCTTTTTTTTTAAATTGTGCTAATTTTATGTAATTGAAAAAAAAAATACCTTTAATAAAACTGAATAGCACTAATATAAAATAATAAGTTCCATTCAAATAATAAAATCTTATCAAATGATAGTCCACAATCATTGTGCAAAATATATATATATATATATATTCTTAATATTATTTTAATCATATTAGTCACTGTATTTTGAGCACTGAAAAAAGAATGGAATCTGAGTTCACCAAAATAAGATGCCCCTCTATTTGAGCCAAAATAGGAATCTGAGTTCACCAAAATAGGAATGTGGACATTTGAGCCAACTTGATATTCATATTCCCATTCACAATAACCACATTCACACACAAATCCTTTTCCTACCATATCAACCTAGTTCACCAAAATAGGATGCCCCTCTATGCTGTTTTGTTGACTTGTAATCCAACCTCTCCATCTTTGTCTCCAATGCACTTTTTCCATTTCTCTGTTGTTCCCTGAACTTCAAAACATGTATACAATTGGGGAGAGAGAGAGAGAGAGAGAGAAGAAAAACTAGACAACAATTTAACATTATAACAGTTAAATGGAAATATAAGCTACAAAGACTAATTCTCAACAAAAGAAAATTTCATAAAGAAAACAATCATCAATCCATATTGATATCAATAATCATAAACAATAGCAGTTGTATGCGATGGAAAGCGAAAAGAAAACTGATTTAATAATTACTACCCTTTGGTAGCACATTCACATTAAATCAACTTACCCCAAATAATATTAAAATGATAGTCCACAATCAGAAGGAAAATCAACAAGCTTCTGCGATGATCTAGTGCAGGGATTTAAAAGAAGAAAGAAACAGAAATATTTTGGACAATCAACCTATAGAATGTAATTCACCTATGTTTGTGTTCATCAGAAATGTCAAAAAAATAAAAAAGAAAAAAGAAATGCCTCCCTTCTTCCTCAAAGAGTATAAACCATCAAAATATATCCAGATTTGCCAAAGAATCAAGAGCTGTCAAGATGTTAGCTTATGGTATATGAATCTTATTCACATTTGCCAAACAAGGAATGCAGAGAAAGAATTTATAACAAAATGTTCTGTGCCTTTATTGTTGCTACCTGTTCATAACAATATTATATTCTCGGTGTTGCTTTTGAAGTTTGGAATTGAACAACGTAATGAAATATTATATTCTCTTATGGTGTTGCTTTTAAAGTTAGTTACCAGAAGGCAAACTGCAGCAATATCATCAACAGGTAAATCAGTGTCATCAAATCTGCCATTCAGAAAACTGTATTAGGACAATGCTTGATTAATCAATTGACTCATCTTCTAGTTAGTAGAGAGCAAGGATGACTACTCATATTTTTTCAGTATAATATGCAGGGATCGGTAAAGACCATAGGATGGTCTTCCGATGCAAAATCATGCAATCATATCCTATTCTTCTGGAAATATAAAATATTTTCACTGGTGTTGGAAAATTGGACGGATGACAATTAGCAGCAGATTACTTGACTTTTATGCTACAGATATCATGGGCAGGACAAATAAGATGATGGCTGTAATTTACCCACACGTTTGATGATTTACTAGAACATCATAAATAAAAAAAATTGACAGAATCTATTAAGTACAGTACCTGAATGGAAGGATATCATCGACATAATGAAAACTTCATCCTAGAACAACAGATATGATTGTCATTGTCCTGCCCATCATACACAGACACAGGTGGGTCAACGAAATAAATTATATTTCAAAATATTTCAGCACCAAATGTACAATCATTAGTCCCTTAGTTGATTGTATAAACATCTCTCGAAGTAGTTGATCTGATATTTTGAATATAACTATTTCATGTTGATTTTATTAGAATAACGGCAATATACTCTTCAAAAAGGAATGCCTATGTGTTATGTGCTCTTAAGTTCATAAGACTAGGACTGCTATGCATCACTAACAATTTCAAAGGTGTAATTAGCAAAACATAAGGGAAACTGTGTTGACACTGACATCACTGGTTAAAAGTTTTCTTCTTGCTATTTCTCAATCTATAGGAAACTAATCCCCAATCGCAGTGCACTTGTCTCACACTCATTAAGTAGCTTAAAGTAAAAGAAAGCACGTATGCAATATGCCCTTTGAATTTTCCTAATGAGAAGACTTTCAAATGCAGAGTCCAGCTAAATCACCAAGCATAAACAGAATAACATACGCAAGTGCACCAAAAGTCCCAATGAAAATAACAGCACTGGAATTCCAAGCTGCTAAAAGTGCCTGCCAAGACATTAAACATCCAAAATCCAATTTAGTTAAGAACAACGTGCAGACAATTTGATACAGTAGTAAAAATGAAGTAAGCTAAGAATTGTTAATCTCATAACACATTGCAGTCAAGAAGCAAAGTTCAGATGAAAAGTAGTTTGCTTATGTGGTGAGAGTACTAAACTTGATCTCATGCTAAGATTTAGGGATTAAAGTTTTTTTAGGGGAAAGTAAATTGTCCACCAACATACACAATATACACAAGCATGTTCATTCAATTAATTCACAGAGTGACTTGAAACATTCATGATCAGATACATTCCATGAAAAATTTGATAAATTCTCCCTTACCGCAATAAAAAAGGTTTTGTCGCCTAGCTCAGAGAAAATTATAAGCAAGAATGTTATTGATGTATACAAATGTTATACATGCAGTAAAATTCGAGAGAGAGAGAGAGAGTACCGATTAAAGTTTAGAAACAAAGTAGACTATTCGCAGCCATTGGAGCTTGAGGACCAAGTAAGAATGCCTTAAAACATTGATTTCAGTAAATGAGGATCAAGTCAGAATGCCTCCTCTCTGAATCTCTGCAAATGAGGATCAAGTAAGAATGCCTTCAAAACATTGATTTAATAGATCTAGAGAGAGAGAGAGAGAGAGATGGAGGTTTGGCTGTAGAAGATGGCAGCAAGAGTTGCTGGTGTGGCATCCATCCACTGCTCCTGTGACCTACACCACCATCTACCCATTGCCTTGCCACTTGTCTTTCTTCTTCCCCTCTCTTCACCTTTCACTCTACCCCCTTCCACCACCGCCCCTCAGCCACCTACACATTCTTCATCTTCTTATTACCCCCAGTATCACCAACTGCATACCTCTCACACCACCACTATCTCCACAACAGTAGTCTTTATATCTCCTCAACCTGTCACCCCAATCTATCAAGCCAAAGCCAGCGCCAGCGCCACCCACCACTGCCCACCACCATCACACCACAAAAGCCCCACCTCCTAGCACAAACATCCAGTGCCAATTGCAACCCATAGCATCACATCACCCAGCACCAATCAGGTCGCAATCAATCACATCACAGCACCAATTGCATCACACCATTCCCCTCACCGGACATCTCCCTCTCGCCACAAAACCACCACCCCTTTGTTTCTGGCCACCACTGCACATTCACCCCCTTCCTCTTCCCCTACCACACAGCCACCCTATCACCACTTCCATTGCCGGACAGCTCCCTTCCTCTCCCTCTGATGCAAACCACCACCCCTCTGTACCTCCCCATCCCCAACTCCCTATTTCGTATTCCCTCATCCCACTTTCACCACAAACCCCCCTTGTCTCCACTACCCTGCCCAATTTTCATTTCCCTACGTTTCCCAAAATAAAGCTTCAAATTTTAAACTCACAATTTCAAGCTATCCAAAATACAAATCCAATTTACAGTAACTCATTTCTCCTACAATCACTAACCTACAAGCATGTTTATCCCTAGACTCCAGAAACCTATGAAGCACGAATACTTCAAATAGGTGACGTATTCGTATCGTATCCGTATCGGATACCGATATTCCTTAGATACTCGTAGATACATATCGGATACTTATTAAAAGTATTGGATACTTTTTAATTATTTTTTCATTAATTTTGGAGTATTGGATACTTAATTTTGAAGTATCGGACACTCTAAGTCATGTTTACTTGTTTTATGAAATTAGAATGGTAACATTGCTTGCATAGTAATATAATATAATATAAATGTAAGTATAAATATAAGAATATTTTTCTAATACTTTGTTAAGTTCTTCGATAAGAAAAGCATAGTGAGTTAAAAAATAGAATTTATCAAATTGATGTATCTTAATTATTTCATGCATGTCCCCTATAACTACATAGAAAGTAAGAATTAACAAGAGAATATAACAATTAGTGTCAAAGGAAAAAGCATAGGGACAAGTTGTGAATTGTTCTATTATTGTAATATAAATATATTAAACTTAATATTAAAATGAAATATTTGCAAGACCTATTAAAAATTTAAAAAGTTAACAAGCTACTAGCTTAAATTAATACAAAATTCTTAAAAGTTAATATTTTGCATTATAAAATTACATTATGATTTCTCAATGTTCTTTAGCTTATGTGTAACTCACTATTAATAATTTTAAAAAATATATTTTTCACAAACGTATCCTAACCATACCGGTATCTTATTTTTTTAGGTTTTGTCATATCGTCGTATCCGTATCGTATTGTATTCGTATCTCATATTCGTATCTATGCTTCCTAGCCAGAAACATAAATTGATATTTGTAAGTTCTAATTTTATTTTGGGTCTTTACTTGAACAAAAATTATATCTGCCCAAAATAGTCACTTTTTGCAAAGTTCCCTCATTTTCTAAATAATGCCATGATTTCCGCTACCTATTTAAGAGCTGCTACCCTGTGATACAACCCTAACTGTAAAATTCTGAATGGTAACATTCCTTGACAACGTGCCAACATAGAGCCAGCAATTTTTCCAACTTTGGAGCTTCAAATGTGCAGCACAAGTTAGCAGTTAAATATGAGTGAGAGAGAAAGAGATTAGCAGTTAAATATGAAACCCCATTGAATCATTGGGTGCTACTTTGTTGCAGTTGAGCTTGACTTGTTTTGATTTGATCAAAATTGTTAGGTAGATAAGTTAAGGTTGAACATATTCCTAAACTCGAACTCCGCTTGTGTCCTGCTTAGCATTTAATTTTTAAACAAGTGGTCTCAAGTTCAGAAAAAAAGAGGGTGGTCGTGTGTTAGGTAGCATAACAGTCAACATGCAAAAATTATTGAAACTTGTTGAGTTTCTAAATCAAACTTGAGAAACCCATTAGTGGGCTTGACCCCTAGCTACAGAACGACTGGTTCATGTTCAGTTTTTAACTAGTAATCCCAGGAAGAGCCAGAGACTCTTTTGCATCCTCAATTGAACTAATAAATGAATGATGCCTCATTTGTACATACATATATTGGTAGCATTGTCTAATAAATCAACCAATTGGTCTGTGAAAGGGAGAGAAAACTAACCAGTATCAATGAAACCAATGACAACATTAACTTGATTCTTGGTAGAATATAGACCACATACACCTACATATAATTTTAAAGAGACGAGGGAAAGAACTTTAAATTTTCATTAGAGTATCCACCAAGCTCATGAAACATCACAGCATAGCCTAATTACACACCTTAAAAGAAAAACAGGAGCCAACTTCAACATGAAAAGGCAAAGAAATAGATAAACAATACCACTACTATTAGTAGTAGTAGTAGTAATAGTAGCAGTATTTCTTGATGAAACCATTTCCAAGTCTCAAACTGGTTAAACCTTTTGTGTGTACCCTTTGTAAAGAAAGAAGAAAATCAAGTCTTCTTTTAGCGCAGAGAGAGAGAGAGAGAGAGAGAGAGAGAGAGAGAGAGAGATTGATTTAAAAGAAGGGAAAGGGGAAGGGGGGAGTTCACAGATATAGTGTAGTGTGTGTATTGCTAGGCCAAGCATCCTCTATCTTTAATTTACTCAATTCCCCTCTTATCTTAATGTAGCTATTGAATCATATAAAAATCTTGAAACGTAATTGAATAATTGAAATTGTATTAACATAGTAACAAAAGGATTTAAGAAACTTGTTGATGGATTGCAAATTGATAGGAACTATTTTGTTAGGCAGTTATGGGTAGTTACTCTGTTAGGCAATTGTGGGGTAAGGGATTATAAGAGGGGAGGGAGTTACAGATAGGGGGGGTTGTTGTATCTCTTTTGTTCTTCTTCTTTTTTCTTTTTTCTCTCTTGTTATAAAACTCCATGGAAGAGTTCTTCCTTTCGTTTGATGAGAATTGAATAACAAAAGCTGAGTTTTCTTTCTAATTTCTGAGATTAATTGCTAGAAGCTTATCAATGGTATCAGAGCTACCGTTCTTCGGACTTGGGGCAAACCACTTCAGTAATGGCGGATGGTACACGATCTTAGGATATCAGACGAATCGAAGATGCTATTCGGCATCTAAAAGATAGCTCAGATAAACAGGCCGAAGCCATGGCCGGAATCAAGGATCTGGTTTCAGCTTTGAACCTGAAGTACGAGCAGATCGCAGAAAAGGTGAGTTCTTCTTCGGTTCCTCCGATCATTCCTATATAAGAACCCACCAATAATCCAAATCAGTGGCACACTAGATTTGCCAAATTGGATTTTCCAAAATTTTTCAATGAAGTCCTTGAGGCTTGGGTATACAAATGTGAGAAGTTTTTCAAATTTAATCCGATTGATGAAACACAAAAAGTGCGATTGGCTTCAATACACACGGAGGATAGGGCTATTCACTGGTTCCGATGGTATGAAAAGACCCATGTTCTCAGATCTTGGAGGGAATTTGATGGGGCCTTCGTTGATAGATTTGGAGATAGCCTATTTGATGATGCTATGGGACAACTATTGAAATTGAGACAGATATCAACAGTCCAAATCTACCAGGGGAAATTCTAAGAATTGGCTAATAAAATAAATAGATTATCAGAAGAATTCTTTGTTAGTTGTTTTGTGAGTGGCCTGAAAGATGAAATCAAGACAGGAGTACAGATGTTTAGACCAAGAAATGTCTCACAAGCCATGGGTTTAGCAAGGTGTAGACGCGCCCCGAGGACTCCCGGAGCTCCGCGCTTTGCGATGGCGCGAAATCTCGTTTGTTCTCTAGCATACTACAGTTCGGACTCAAATGTCACGATTCTGAATCTAGTCTCGCAAAGTGCAATGCAAGACCAATAAATCACCAAAGAGTCCAAATCCGGCAAATCGTTTTGGAAAACTGATTTTTGTAAAGAAATGCCAAATATGGACTGCTTTGCCAGATACAGAGTCGCTACCTAAATATTTTGTTTTGGGAAATTTAGGAAACCCTGACTCGTGCCTAAGGCCACGTGTCCATCATCACCAAAGTTGCCTCGGCTCGGGAACTTGGGTACGATTGGGGAAGGTCATGCAATGAGCACCCCCGCTCGCCCGATCAAAGATCAGCCTGAACTAAGCATGATATCTTGTTTTTGAAAACACATGCGTTCTTATTTCGGTTAATTAGCTAATCTTACTACGTGATGCATACAGCAAACAAGTATAGACTAGATTGCCTAATTTGGAACGAAACACTGCATATTTCTTTGAAAATGGTTTGAAATTTGCCACTCGCAAGTAGGCTAAAATGCGGATTTCAATGAATTATTCCAATTCAAGCAATCCAACCTTCACCTACGGGCATTCAGGCAATTATATCACGTAAGCAATTAGCCTCATGGCAAGCATGCTGTCATGGCAACACTCATAGTGTACTCTGAGCCAAAACAAAGAACTAATTAGAAATCAATTGTGATCCTAGTTTGTGTTAAGATGACTCATGCAACACATACAAAGATATAACTAGAAATAGGCTCAGCTATTCTAAGATGGCATATGGGATGTGACAATTCGATACATTCTAACAACGCCCGCGAGGGACCTCGCTACTGTTCGGACTCGATTTTTGTTGCGGTTCCAAATCTCGAACCAAAGAGTCCAAATCCGGCAAATCGTTTTGAAGAAAAACAGATTTTTTGAAAGAAGTGCCAAACATGGACTGCTTTGCCAGATAACAGAGTCGCCACCTAAATATTTTAAAATGGGAAATTTAGGAAACCCTGACTCAGTGCCGAAAGGCCACGTGTCCGTCATCACCAAAGTTGGCTCGGGAACTTGGGTACGATTAGGGAAGGTCACATCGTGAGCACCCCCTCTCGCCCGGTCAAAGACCGGCCTCTACTAACCATGATATCTGTTTTTGAAAACTTTGTATGCTCTTATTCCGATTATTAGCCTAGGTTACTATGTGATGCTCGCAGCAAACAAGTATAGAATGGGCCGTCTGAATTGGAACAAAACACTTCATGTTTGTTTGTTTGAAAATGGTTTGATGGTGCTACCCGCAAGTAGGCTAAGACGCGGATTTGCCACCCTCAGGTGGGCTTAGAAAACAGTGATGTTGCCACTATCTAGTGGGCTTAACAAACAATCTGATGAATTGTCCCAATTCAAATAACTCAACCTCCACCCACAGGCATTCAAGGCAGTTATATCACATAAGCACATAGCCTCATGGTAAGCATGCTATCATGGCAACACTCACACACATGCAAGGATGCTAAAGCATAAAGACTCACCGAGTACTCCAAGCCAAAACAAAAACCGATTAGAAATCATGCATGATCCTAATTATGCTGAAATGCCTAATGCAACACATGCAAAAATGCAATTATAGCAGGCTCGGCTATTCTAAATATGGCATATGAGATGCTGCAAATAACATGTATTCAACTTTGGAATTGAAATACAATGCAGTTTGTATGATGTGCCGAACCCGATGCATGTAAAACAGATGAATGAATGCAAACATGCTATCATACTGTATGCTAATCGAAATATGCCCTATATCTAACCATCCAAAGCGGATAAATAAAAGGGAGAAAGAAATGGGGGTTGGAAGACATACATCACACTCACACACCCTTATTACAATATTGCCCTCGCGCAGAGGGTCTGAATAAATAATAATACAGACCCGAATAAAAGAATATACAGTCCGAAATAATACAAATTCTGATTAATTAACAAATTAATTACAAAAGAATTAAAACTGGCGTGCAAGCCAGGGACTGCCTCGCTTCTGATAGATGATGTATGCTGGGCTGCTTGGCGCGGAAATCCACTGGAATGCCCTGATTAGCCTCTGTTTGCAGTATTTCTCGAAATACGCGCCGAATCTCCGAAAAGTTGTTGATCCTTGGTTTTGCTGTAACAGAGAGCAGGAAAAGGGCATAGCAATGTATTTCACGAATATATGCATGCCTCGATCCTCGTGCCACCAATCACGCACATCGATGCATGATGGCTGAGGAATCGAATTGCACAACTCAATATGGGATGAATGCATATGAATGCTACAACAAAACCTAACTCCATCATGGATAATCCGGAGTGGTGGTGACTTGGGAATTGAGACTTATTCCGTTACTCGGAGTACAAAACGTGCCTCGTTTCCCGTGCGATATGCATGGTATGCATGGAATGCAACTAACATACAATCCTAGCATGTACGATGCTATGAAAATGAGATGCCTCGAAATACGTGTCCACGGGCACGCAAACCGAGGCGATGCGGAATGACATGCGAAATGTAATGATGGACTTACACCAACATGAAGGGGGCCTCAGCCACACTCACATAGGATGCCGGAATGATAAGAATGAGGTGCCTCGAAGTGCGTGCCCATTGGCACGCAAACCGAGGCAATGATGAAATATAAATCGGATAAAACAGAGTGCCTCGAAATGCGTGCACGCGGGCACGCAAACCGAGGCGAAGGCATACGCAATGCAAACCGAATAAAACAGAATGTCTCGAAATGCGTGCACACGGGCACGCAAACCGAGGCGGAGGCATACGCAATGCCAAGCGGATAAAACAGAGTGCCTCAAAATGCGTGCACACGGGCACGCAAACCGAGGCGAAGGCATACACAATGCCAAGCGGATAAAACAGAGTGCCTCGAAATGCGTGCACACGGGCACGCAAACTGAGGCGATGATAAAATGCGAAAATCGGATACAACCGAAGTGCCTCGAAACGCGCGCTCACAGGCACGCAAACCGAGGCGATGATAAAATAGAAATCGAATAAAACCGAAGTGCCTCGAAACGCGCGCCCACAGGCACGCAAACCGAGGCGATAAAAATGCAAATCGGATACAACCGAAGTGCCTCGAAACGCGTGCCCACAGGCGCGCAAATCGAGGCGATGATGAAATGAGAAAATCGGATAAAACCGAAGTGCCTCGAAACGCGCGCCCACAGGCACGCAAACCGAGGCGATGATGAAATGAGAAAATCGGATAAAACCGAAGTGCCTCGAAACGCGTGCCCACAGGCGCGCAAATCGAGGCGATGATGAAATGAGACGGGATGGCATACGGAATGCAACGATGGGCTTACACCAATATGGGAGAGCCTCAGCTCACTCGCATAGGAGGCCGTCGGATAAAAACAAAGCTGTCTCGAAACGCGTGCCCGCGGACACGCAAATCGAGGCAATGATGTAGAAGCATGAAAATGCAAATTGGGCTTACGCCGACATGAGAGGGCCTCAACCACACTCACATAGGCTGCCGTCGGATAAAACAGGGGCGCCTCGAAAGGCGTGCACACTGGCACGCAAACCGAGGCAATGCAAAAATGATGCAAATGGCATAGGGAATGATATGTAAGCATGGAAATGGAATTTCAGCACCTAAATAAAGGGGAAAACAGCCCCGAAACAATTCGAAATAACACTTGAAGCATGCATTCATCCCGAAAATGTGAAATTAAGCCCCGAAATGGCCTATAGCCATGCTATACATGCAAAATATGATCATGGCAGCAAGAACAGTAGCAAGGCAGTCCCAAATATGGTATTTTTTCAGTAACAAACTTGGCCAAAATGCAAGTAGGGATAGATCAACAATAGCATGCAAAATTAGTGGCCAAAAGAGGGGTATTGAGACAAGTGATATATGCAAACTCCAAATGGACAAACTTTCTTCTAAAACATTGAAGATGAGATAAAAATAATCACAATTTCAGAAGATGACATCCTCAAAATCAGAATACAAACATGCTATAAAATCCATGCAAAGTAGGCTTCCAAATAGGCTATATCATGAGACATGCAATGCACACACCAAATGACAAAACTTTCTTCATAAAATATGTAAAGGGGGTGAAAATAAGACCAAAACCAGTAGGGGTCGAAGTCCCAAAAACAAACACAAATAGGTCAAAAATTGCATGCAAAAAAATGGCACACTTGATGAAATTTGAAGGAGGTGGTATATACAATGACCAAATGAGGTTGAGCCCTTCTACAATGTTGTAGAGGGGCTCAAAATGAGCACAAAACCAGTAGGGGTCGGACCCCTGAAAACAAAAGGAAATAGGCCTAAACTAGCATGCAAGATAATGGCATAAAAGCTAGGTATTGAAACAAGTATATCATAGGAGCATCAAATGAAGTTGAGCCCTTCTACAAAGTTGTAGAGGGGCTCAAAACAAGCACAAAAGCAGTAGGGGTCGGAGCCCCAATTCTCAACCAATTGGAGTATAGAAATGAATCAAGAAAAAGCCCTAAAAGTTGGTTTTGAAGGCTTACCCTTGAAGACTTGTCTTTCTTTGATTCTTGGCTTTGATTTGTAGCTTCTCAACCTCTGAAATTCACTTCCTAGCTACTGGAATGGTAGTAGGGATGGTGAGGTTAGGTGTTGATGAAGAGAAGACCTAGGGACTTAGAAGCTTTTTGAGGTTTTGAGCTATGAAAATGGAGGAATTTGAAGATGATCTCTTGAGACAATTTTTTCCAACCTTGAAGAATGAGAGGGAGGGCCCTTCAAATAGACAAAAAATGGGGTGTAAAAGGGGAGGGAAAGCACCCAATCTTTCCCTCCCGAAATATCCCCCGGATGCCCCGGGATATGTTGGAAAATATCCGGACAGCTGGGACAGGCTGGAAAGCAGGAAGCTGGCCGGCCAGGTAGTTTTTTGCAAGGTGGCCGGCCAGCCACCCCCCATGGCCGGCCAGCCACCCTACATGGCCGGCCAGCCAGGTGAAAAAAATGAAGTTTTGAATTAGTGGCCGACCACCAACTTTTAGGGTCCTCCAAGGTGTGTAGAACAAGGATCCAAGGTTGGAATTTGGCAACACTGAAGCAGGAGCCACAACATAGAGCTTGAAGGAGAGGCTCAAAAATGAAACTCAAATTTTCTGGCCGACCACCAACTTTTAGGGTCCTCCAAGATGTGTAGAACAAGGTTCTAGGGTTGGAAATTGGCAACACTGAAGCAGGAGCCACAACATAGAGCTTGAAGGAGAGGTTCAAAAATGAAACTCAAATTTTCTGGCCGACCACCAACTTTTAGGGTCCTCCCATGTCCCCTGATCACAGATATGTAGCTTTGGTTGGAAGAAAATACCCCTAGGGTGTTCAACATTGGCCCGGAAGTGAGAAAAACGGGCTCCGGAGGAGCGAAACTGGTTATCTGGGATAATTGCTGGCTTCTCCCCCCCCCAGTGATCTTCCTGATGTTGAAACAGAGGTACCTGCCAAGTTTGAACAAAAACTAATGAGAAATGAACGCTCGGAGCCAAAACCGAGCAATTCGGGATCCCAAAAATGAGCTGCGGGTGCCGGAAGTGGTATTCAGCAGCGAAGTGGGTATCTGCGACCCCAGTGTCCCTCGGGATGACAAAACAGAGGTCCCTGCCAAAAATCAGAGAAAACCGATGCAAAATGAATGCTCGGGACCAAAACCGGGCAGTTTGGGGTCCCGAAAATGGGTCGCCGGGCACCGGAAGTGGTGTTCGGCTGCAAAGTGGGCATCAGGGGCCCCAGGGTTCCTCGAAATGTTAAAACAGAGGTCTCCGCCAAAAATCGGAGAAAGCGGATGCGAAATGAATGCTCGGGGCCCAAATCACGCAGTTCGGGGTCCCGAAAATGGGTCGCCGGGCACCGGAAGTGGTGTTCGGCTGCGAAGTGGGCATCAGGGGCCCCAGTGTTCCTCGAAACATTAAAACAGAGGTGCATGCCAAAAACCGGAGAAATCGGAGATAGTTGGGTGGTCCCGAACCGAGGCACACGGCTTGACGGCCCGAAAACCGGGTACCGGGCTCCGAAATGGGCAAAATGGCCTACGGCCACAAAATATAGCTCACGGCCACTGGGAGATAGTCTACGGGACCACTCCCTTCCCTCGGGAAAGAAAACAGAGAAAAACGAGTCTGGTTCGCAAACCGAGACAAGGCACAGAAGAGGGTTCGGAAGTCCGGAGGCAGGGCGCACGGCCGCAACTCTGAGACTTCTGAACGAGCACAGTATGCAACATCACCAAGCGCTCAATCGGTGACGTCTGAGTCTTAAGGTCGGTAAAAAATGGGGTGTCTACATACATGTATTCAACTTGGAATTGAAGTACCATTATTATGATGCGCTGAGCCCGGTGCATGCAATACAGATGAATGGATACACACATGCGAGCATAAGGTATGTTAAATGAAATATGCCCTAAAACTAACCATCGTAAGCGGTTAAGTAAAAGGGAGAAAGAAGCGAGGTTGGAAGACATGCATCACACACACGCACGCTTATTACAACGATTGCGCCCTCTCGACGGAAGGACCGAAAGAATAATACAAATCAACTAATTAACTAACTTACAAGCTAATTAATTATTACATAACTCTTAACTAATTAAACAAATTAATTAAGCTATGAAAACAGTAAAGCAGCTTCGGAAAGAGGAACAAATGCATGCTTGGTTGGCTTCGTTCGGAAATTCGTTGCCATGCCTCATATTGTCTCTGTTTGCACTGTTTTTCACCTCTGAAAACTGCACAATTCTCTGTGATGATTCTGAATCATCTTAAGGACACTCTGAGAGGCCATCGGCCAAAAGATAAGGCTATCGGCCAAGAGAAACTGGTCATCGACCAAAAATAATCCTCTCGGCCAAACATTTGTAGTCGACCGGCACTGAAGATAGCCGATCGGCCATCTCTTCCTGTAAAATGCTCATTTTGTTGCAGCAGAGGACAAATAGAGCATGGCAATACATTTACAAGACAATGTTTGCAACTACACCCCTTATCATGTTTAAGACTCAAAGGAGTGTAGTTCTCGACCCTCGGGTTACCAATCACGCATTCCAATGCATAATGGCCAAAAGAGCCAAGTGTGCAATTCAATATCAAATAAAATGCACAAAACACATAAGAGGCCCCAACCTCTATCATGCTTGATTAAGAGGCAAGGGATGCACACATAATGCAATGCAAACATGCAAGCATGATGCAAACAACTCAAGCACGCAACAAGTATGCAACAAGATCATGCAATGCGTCTAATATGCAATAGTCATACAACCTAACATGTAAACATGCATGGTATGCAACAAACATGCACAATGAAGCAAGCATGCAACAACATGCAAGACAAGCATGCAACAACATGCAAAGATGGA
Source organism: Camellia oleifera (assembly GCA_022316695.1). Taxonomy (NCBI): domain Eukaryota; kingdom Viridiplantae; phylum Streptophyta; class Magnoliopsida; order Ericales; family Theaceae; genus Camellia; species Camellia oleifera. The sequence goes on along the minus strand of CM039317.1, from coordinate 155,239,402 downwards.
CTTAAACTAAAGTGGATAGCTCTTAAACATGCCTAAATCAGTGGCCAAAATGCTAAGAAATGATAGACAAAAACACATACAAACATGCACATGTGATGGCCTATCACCTAGGCATGGGAGGGCAACTTTCAAGAACACTTAAAAAGGGACAAATATGGACATGTGACAAACATGGTAAGCTCTAAAATCACACATGGAAAGGTGCCAAACCAACCAAACAAAGCAAGCAAATCATGCAAGAAGGCTTAAAACTTGAAACTAGCCAAGGGACTCAAACCATGGCCATGCAAGGCAAGCCCTAAAGGGCCAAGGGCTATCAAAACAGTCCCAAGGCAGGTCAAGATAGGACCAAAAACAAGCTCGAAACTAGCCAACACAAGCTAGAACACAACACCAAAAGCATGAGGCATGCAAGGCTACAAAATGGGTGTTACACTACACCTATTTCAACCACACATGGCATGACTTAATCAATGAAATCAGAGTTATGGCATGGTAAAACAAGACCAAAAACCCACTTAGATGGCATCCAAAAGACCTAAGCATGGAGGCATACACAATGATCCATTCATGAGGCATAAAACATCAACTCTTTAAAGCATTAAAGGAGTGATAGGTGCAAGTGTATGAGCATGAAACATGGACTGAAATATCATAACAAATGATGTCAAATCATTGAAATGAGCCAAGTAATGCATGCTAGCAACTTGGACACTCAAAGCCAACAAGCTAGGTTAAACCATGGCTATGCAAAACAATGCATGTACGACCAAAACAACACCAAACAGGCTTTAAACATGGTAAAACAAGACTAAAAGCTTCTTTGGGTCAAGCCAAAATCATGTTAAAAATATGGCTTAAAGCGCAAAGCATGTTAAGGCAATTTCATGGAAATGCACTACAAGTGCATGAGGCATGCAAAGGCTAACCAAACCAAACCTAAACAGAGATATGACATGGTAAGACGACACCAAATGCATGTTGAAATGGACACAACATATGCTAGAATGACATGCTACTTTATGAAGCATACAAGACTAGTGTGTGTGATTTACACTACAAGTGTATAAACCATGCATGGAGTGATCAATCCAAGCAAAAACAGTGGTAAGCCTCTGTAGACACCCGATTTTTGACCACCCTTAAGACTTGGGCACTTTCTTTTGACCACCCGCTGATGAAAATTGGAAAATGCCACTTTATGAATTTCTCAGCCAAAAAAATCAAATTGAAGTTTTAATCCCAAACCTCGTCCATTTTAGCCATCACTAATATTTTATTAAGTTGTAGTATTTTATAATTTTATATTTTTATATACATTTATGTGTGTACATTTGTTTTAGGTGTGTTTTATATAATTGATAAATATTTGATAAAACAAAATATTAATCAAAAAAAAAAAAGATTTTATTAATTTGTAATATTTTATAAGTTTATATATGTATGTGTATATTTATTTATTTTAAGTGTGTTTTATATAATTGATAAATATTTGATAAAACAAAATATTAATCAAACAAAAAAAAAAGATTTTATTAATTTGTAATATTTTATAAGTTTATATATGTATGTGTATATTTATTTATTTTAAGTGTGTTTTATATAACTTGATAAATATTTGATAAAACAAAATATTAATCACACAAAAGAAAAAAAAGAAAAGAGAAAGGAGAGGCTGGCTACAATTGTTTTAACAAAAAGAAAGGTGGTGGCGAACATGGGATATATTGCCAAGATGATTATGTTTTATTTTTCGGTGGAAAGAAGAGAAATGGGTGGAGTACAAAGCATGAGGACCCAAGAGAAAGAAATGATAAAAAAAATATAATAATAATAATAATAATATATACATGCACAGACACCTCTCTCAAGAGAGGCATCACACCTCACATAACACCTCCAAAAATTCCTAGCATCCCTCTCTCTCTATCCTCTCCCTCTCGGCAGCTCTCCTCTCACTCTCACGGCAGCAAACCCAGCTACACTCCCCACCAACCTCTCTCTCTCACCCTCATCAACCTGCTACACCACACAACACCCACCACACACGGCACCACCCACACCAACTTCACAAAACCACACACGGCAGCAAACCCAGCTACACCACCCACGGGTCTCTCTCCCTCCCTCGCTCACCAAACCACCACTGAAACACCACTCCACACACACCCATACACCAGCAACTTCACCGACTTCATCAACACACACTGACCAAACCTGCAGTTCTCCTCCCTCTCACGGCATACAGCAGCAGCCGAGCCACCCACTTGCACTCCATACACACTCACACACCCACTGCTGCCAAAACTACACACAAACAAACCTATACACTCACACACCACCTCCTCTTCCTCTCGGCAACACACAGCCACAACCCACACACACCTTCTCTTCACACACCACTGCCATTGCACTACACCATACACACAAACCCAGCTTCACACACCCACTGCCAAGCCACCATTCACATACCGTACCCAGCACACACCCTCACTCACACACTACCTCATCTTCCTCTCGGCAACACACAGCCACAACCCACACACACCTTCTCTTCACACACCACTGCCATTGCACTACACCATACACACAAACCCAGCTTCACACACCCACTGCCAAGCCACCAGTCACATACCGTACCCAGCACACACCCTCACCACACACACCACCTCCTCTTCCTCTCGGCAACACACAGCCACAACCCACACACACCACTGCTACAACACACAGCCACCTCCTCTTCTCACTCTCAAAAAAACCCATACACTCACACACCACCTCCTCTTCCTCTCGGTAACACACAGCCACAACCCACACACACCCACTGCTGCACACACTCACACACCCACACCAGCAGCTTGCCGAGCCACCCACCAGCAGCACCTCCAACAACACCACAATCGGCATACACCCCACTGCTGCAACTCCACGACTAAGCTAGCATACAAGTTCCAGCCGTGACTGAGTACTGCCGAGCCACCACCGTTGCCACTCTCTCTGCTGGTGCCAGGTACTTGGTGGCAGATTAAAGGAGAGGAACATAGGAGGAGAGGACAACAAAACACGTCAACACATAGGGGGGAAAACTCTCCGGTCTCTCTCTCTAAGGAGCTCAAACGAGACCAATCTCTCATCTTCTCTCCCTCTCGGCATTGTACTGCTGACCTGCTCCAACCGTTGTTACGCCACCATTCCGCTAGTTGGTTTGCCATCTTCGTTGATCCACTTCGTGCCAAGCTTGCACCTTCATATTGAGGTAAAGTTCCCTTCCTTTTATTTCACTTTTATATATATTTTTTCATTTTGATTTGGGACTGTTTTGGAATTGTTTTTCAACATAGAAACTATGTGATTTGAAGTTGTAAAAGTGGGGAAGGGTTCGCTATCCTTCCTCATAATTACATTAGATTTAATCTCTTTAATTTCAGCACATTTGTATTTTATTTGAGGGGCTGTTTAATTTATTTCAATAAGTTTGTTTTACATATTTTGTTTGTGTTATATTAACCAATGAATCAATTAATCAACCTTGCATAACCACCTCTGCAACCTCCCTCCATTCTTTACTTATTTCGATTAAAAAGTTATGAAAAACATTAAGATTGTGATTCAAGTATAAGAAATGAACTCTTCCATGCTTAATGATTCAAATTCTTTGTAGGTCCACTACCCCAAATGTATACATGTTTTTATACTAAAGCACAATCTTTTGTTTTTCATTTCTCTTTAATCATCAGTGTGTCTACTTTTAAGGGATTAATTAACCCTTGGAAATCTCCAAGGAAAGTGTCATCATCGCTTATTATCAAGTTTGGATTTCAAGTCATTTCGCTCACTATGGGTTTATCTGAGTCATTATCACTCTTTGGAGTTTGACCAGTCCTTGTTGCACATCTTGAGCTTGACTTGAAATCCCTAACTTGTAAATAAGTTTGATTCTTCCTTTGTAATTTCCCCCGAAGAATTTATCACCAATATATTTACTGTTAAGGGATCAATTGACCATTGGAAATCACCAAGGAAAGTGTCATTATCACTCATTATCAAGTTTGGATTTCAAGTCATTTCGCTCACTATGGGTTTATCTGAGTCATTATCACTCTTTGGAGTTTGACTAGTCCTTGTTGCACATCTTGAGCTTGACTTGAAATCCCTAACTTGTACATAAGTTTGACTCTTCCTTTGTGATTTCCTCTGAAGAAAACAAAATTTATTCGGGTTAAGTCGACACTGATTGTCCTTTATTGCATTTCAGACTTAGTGGATGTAAATATCACTTTTGCACAAACAGGAGAAAAGATAAAGAAATGGACAGGTAATAAAAAATGCTAATAAAATTGGTTAAAATTGGATTACAACCCACCTAAAGAACCAATATGATTAATTGAATTCGGTCGGACGTTATACCGAATTTAGTGTGTCAAGGCTTGCCTTACATCAATTATTGTAATAAATTAGACAGCCCTTTTCATTTATTATTCATTCGGTCGGACACTTGGACATTCGGACCCTCCTGCGTGAGGGCGTATTATTTCATTCGGACCCTTCTACGTGAGGGCGTATTATTGCATTTGGACCCTCCTGCGTGAGGGCAAACAAACTTGTAATAAGTGTGCGTGTGTGTGTGCATGTCTTCTAACCCCATGTCTTTCTCTCTTTTATTTATCAGCTTATGATGGTTAGTTTAGAGGCATCATGTTTAATTTAGCATACTCATGTTTGCATCCACTTGTATTGCATGCATAAAAGTTCGGCTCATCATATTATTGCAAATGTCAAATTCAAACTCTTTACTTGGATACGTGCGCTATTACATGCCTTGAATTGACTCACATGCCATGTTAGTAGCCGAGCTTAGTAATTGCATATTATATGTGTTGCATTAGTCATAATACATAGTTAGGATCATGCATTTTTCCCTAACTAGTTCTCTTTTTTTGGCTCGGAGTACGAGGTGAGTTTTTATGATTTAGCATATTGCATAAGTGTGATTGCTGTCATATCAAGCATACTACCATGAGGCTAATTGCTTAAGTGATAAACTGTTTGAATGCCTGTGGATGAAGGCTATTCACTGACATTGGGATACTTTGATTAATGTATACATGAGATCACTTTTTCAAGTGATACATATTCAAAACACTTTTTCAAAACAAACATAAAATCAAACGTTCCAACTGTTCGTGAAATTAGTCTATACTTGTATGTTAGAGATAAAATAAGAACATATATTGTACATAAGAATCACATCATAATTAGTAGAGGCCGATCTTTGATCGGGTGAGTGGGGTGCTCATTATTGACCTTCCCCTCTCATACCTAAGTTCCCGAACCAAGACACTTTGGTAACGACGGACTAATGGCCTTTGGCACGAGTCACGGGTTTCCTAAATTTCCCATAAATATTTAGGTGGCGACTCTGAAATCTGGCAAAGCAGTCCATTTTTGGCAGTTGATTCAAACATCGATTTTCCAAAAACAATTGCCGGATTTGGACTCTTTTTGTGTTTCCACTGTTTCACATTGCACTTGTGAAATCAGATTCAGAACCAACACAAGTGGAGTCCAAACTGTAAGGGCTATTTCATTCTTCCGAAAGGGGGCGCGAAAAGCCGAGCTACAGTTTCTGGCGACTCTGCTGGGGATTTAGAAAACTTGACTTGAAATTTATGATGTGAATTTTTATCTACATTTATATGTTATTTGCATTGCATTTGCATTGGTGCGCTTAAGTCCCTGTGTTTGCCATCTGCTATTCCTAGACGGTTTGCTGGAGGCTTGCCCACAAAGCTTGCCAAAAGGCTGACCGGTCATGGGCTCTGCCATGTTGGGAACACAACCCTTGGATCTGGACTACCACTGTACTGTTTGATCCTCCTTTCACTTCTCGGTGTTAGGTGTGAGAGGTATATTAGGTAGTCTTGCTGAGGTACCCTTTTTGACCAATCGGCCTAGCTGCATATCGTAAAGCCATAGTGACTATTTCAACTTAGGACATGATGCCACCCATCTGTAGGATGTTATGAAGCCGCTTGTTTGAATAGTGAACCCTAGATCATTTCAAAAGCTAGGACAGGATAACCCCACCTTCCATAGGGGTGTTTGTTCTCTTTCCTGCTATGTGGTCTATGCAATTTATTGGATCTATACAGGGGTTCTCAAATTCTGCACAGTGGTTCAGGCATTTCAGTTTGTGGGGTTGAGTTCAGTGTGTCAGTATGAGTTAGCAGTAATCAGTGATCAGTTGAGTCGAAACGCTGCTAAAAGTCTGATTGGGGGTCCCATTGTGTTTTTAGTTTGCAAACATGGCTTCAAAAAAGAGAAAAAAAAAAAAAATCATTTTGTTTGTGTCATTTTAGTAATTGTTGTTTTTCCAAAAAAAAAAAAAAAAAAAATTTGGGACCGAAGTGCTGTCCGATTTTGATTTGTTTTTTTGCTTTTGCTAGGTAGTTTACCATCATAGCTTCAGAAAGACTCAATATCCCCCAAGTTGTGTGGACTCGTTCTGGTAGGCTTTGCAAAATTCAGGACCTTGTTGGTGGTCAGCCAGTGTTAGTCTCTCTCCCACCGGCCACTCAACGAAGAAAGAACAAACAGGCATCAGCACCAGTACAGAGTGCTCCACAAACACCTAGTCCTACCCGCAATTCACCAATATCTCACTCGCCTATAAGAATGGCACAGAACACAGAAGACCTTGCTGCCATGATGGCACTTGTGAGAACCATGGAGCAAAGGTTGGCTGCACAAGATGAAATCATCGCCAATCTGCAACGCCCATCCGGGGCATCAGCATCTACAGTGCCTCCAATCCCGGTTACTCAGCCTACTCCCGATCCTCCTCCACCAGTGGAAAATCCCCAAGTCTCAGATCCCCAGGAGATATTTCCGCAGGCTCCAACTTATAGACCCTCGGCACAGCCTCATGGGGACTTTCTCCCATTTGACAGTAACGATGATCCAGCTATGATGAAAATTGCCAGGCTGGAGAAAGCGCTAAAACAATCCCAAGGCTTCAATTCCATTCCAGATATTGAAGATGGGTACGCTGAGGCTTCGGTCAGATTACCAGAAAAATTTAAGATGCCCCACATTGACAGATTTGATGGAAGTGGGGATCCAATTGTACATGTCCGCCTGTTTTCGGATGTTCTAAGGCCTATGGGTCTTTCTCGTATTCAGAAATTGTTATTGTTCGGGAGAACTTTGTCTGATGTAGCGGCCATTTGGTATGCTAAACTGGAAGACTCTACTAAGCGGAATTGGGAAGAACTATCTGAAGGGTTCGTAAACCAATACTCTTATAACACTCAGATAGAGGTAACCATCAGTGAGTTGGAGGCCACTACCCAAAACCCCAAAGAATCTTTCATCGATTTTGTTGCCAGGTGGAGAGCCAAGGCAGCCCGGATGACAAATAGGCCCTCTGAAATGGAACAAGTCAGGCTAGTGGTCCACAATCTCGAACCTGATATGCTACAAAGAATGATAGTGACTTCATTATCAACATTTGCTTCACTACACCAGTTAGGGGTCCAAATTGAAAGTGAATTCAAGAAGGGGCTTATCCATAGAACTAGTGAACCCGCAAAGAGGCCATTCACCCCAGATGTTGGTACCAGCGTTATTCCACGGTCTGTAGATGTTAGTACTTTGGCTACATCGTCGGCTAAGATGGCCGATCCCTTTGCTGCTACTACAAACTCTGCTGCCGCTACAAACGCACAAGCTGCACAAAATGGTCAACCTTTGTTCCAGAGAACTTTTACCCCTCTCCACATGAATCTGTCCCACGCTTTCAAGATGTTGCTGGAAAGGGGACATCTCAAGCCTCTCGATCCACGACCTCTTCCTGACCCACTCCCACCAAGACATGACCCTACTCAGTACTGTTGCTTTCACCAACAACACGGTCATCCCACCGATCGGTGCTACCGCTTGCGTCACGAGATCCAGGATCTCATTGACAATAAAATCATCGCCCCACCCTCCAAACCAAATGTGACCACTCACCCACTTCCCACCCATAACCAAGTCCCACCACCTAGAGACATCAACCTAATCCATATATTGCCATCTGCCTATAACCCCAACATATACATCACCCCAACCCATTTACCCAAGCCCGAGGTGTTCGTTCTAGAAGACATGGACTTGTGTATGATGGATGCACCTAAACCCCAATCGTCTAAACCCCCAAAACTTGAACTCCCTAATAGTCAAATTCTAATCCAACCCACTCCAAAGAACCCGGCCCAACCAGTTCACCAAGACCAAATAGGTTCAAATACCTCGCAGGCACCAATAGCCGAACCCACTACTTCTAAGCTGTTGAGCATGATTGAAGACCTTCAGAGCACTGTGGCCGATTTAGCCTTTGGGATCTTGGCTCCATCACCGACCACATCATGTGCCAGAAATTTCAGGACAAAAAGCTCTCCAATCTTGGGGCAAGCTACAATTGGAAAGGGCCAACCCGAAGGTATCTTAAGGCTAGGTGATGACATGTCAACAACAAGTGGACCTCGCTCTGATACATCCATCCAATCCCTTGGCAAAGCTGAAGCAAGGGGTAAACATGAAACCGGGGCAAGTATTGATCCGTATGCACATCTCCGAGGGGCTATTGAGGCGTTAAAAGTCAAAGGGTTGAACAAACAGCAAATGCTTGTAGTTGTTACAAATATTGTGGATGACACTTTTGTCAATACTTCCAGGAGCGTGTTGAACCAAGGGGTAAGCCATGAAAAGGGATGTTGTACCAAAAACACCCCTTCCAGCTCCAATCTTACACTCGTAAGAGATTATCAAACCCAGTCAACACCTGCTGACCCTTCTGTCAATACTTCCAGAACTGGTAACCACGCCTTCAATCCCCTTTACATGACCTTGTCTAAAGCTCTCCAAATCCTCATGGGACAAGGCCACCTCAAACCCCTTGATTTTCAACCTCTCCCTAAGCGCCTTCCAGCCAGGCACGATGTGGCCAAGTATTGCGCCTTCCATCAGCAACTCGGCCATGACACTGATCATTGTTTTCGTCTTCACCATGAAATTCAAAACCTGATTGACAACAAGATCATCACTTCACCAGGTTCTGCAAAGTCTATTAGCACTGGGTCAATGAACTTGGGGGATAGCTGGTCCTGTGATTGAAGGTGAACCACCTGCTGATGGTGTGCATTTTACTCCCAACATGGTGGATGGCACGCACTAATTTTAGAAAATGGGAAATGGTTTTGTTTTACTTTCTGAATTGGATGTTGAGTCAGTCTTGTTGTGTCAGAGTATGGTGATCTCGGGGGTGTTAACCCAGGCATCACTGTTCTGTCTGTGTTTGTTTTGTCTTTTCTTTCTTTCTTTTAAGTCTGTTTCAGTTATTGGGCCAGAAGATCTGAATAAAATGGTAGTAGTTTTCACCTACTTCTCTGTGCCTTTAAATCATTGCATTGACCAAAGTTTTTCAAAGCTTTTTCCAAAACTCTGATAAAAACAAAGAGGAAGAATTTCCTCAGGATTTGCATATTTTGATCAACTGAGAAGAAGAGAGGTGTACTAAGCCCTTGATGAATAAAATCATTTTTGTTAATGTGGGTACTGAGAAGGATCCTGGCTTGGTCCAAATTGGTTCTATCTTGTCTTCGTAAGAGTACGAGTGATTAGTCACTTTGTGAAAAGATTTCAAAAAACTGTTTTTGCGTGGTCCTACGAAAACATGCCTAGAATTGATTCTACAGCATAGGGTCCCTCTTGACTCAAGGTCCGACCTCCTTAAACTCCTTAGCTTTCAAACCATGAGTCGAAATATTCAATGATCAACCAAAGTGTAAGGCTTGCATAGCCAAATTGGAAACAGCCCTTGAACTAGGGGCAATGATGTGATGATTCAAATGGAAACAGCCCTTGAACTAGGGGCAAAGATGTGATTCAAATGGAGGCAGCCTTTCAACTAGGGGCAATAAGGTCGAATGTGATTCCAGATTTGAAACAGCCCTTGAACTAGGGGCAAAAGTGTGAGGCTTGCATAGTTGAAATGGAGGCAACCCTTGAACTAGGGGCAAGAAGGTACCACCCTTGAGAGGCTCGCTGGGCTGAAAACCCGAAAAGGGCAACCCAGGCAAAAGTTAGAGCACAAAAAAAAAAAAAAACAAAACAAAACAAAAAAAAACAAAAAAAAAAAAAAAAAACAAAAAAAAGAAAAGCTCGCAAGGTTGAAAACCCGAAAGGGCGGCTTTGGCAAAAATTAGAGCGTAAAAGGAGAGTGTTAATACCCGAGTGAACCTTAGCCAGAATTATGTAGGGCCTGTGATCCTGAATTGAAAACAACTCTTGAACTAGGGGCAAGAAGGTCGGATGTTATTTAGATTTGAAGCAGCCCTTGAACTAGGGGCAAAAGGTTGGATGTGATCAAAGAGTTAAAACTGAATCGTTTCCCAATGAAGACCGCCCAGAAAGGCAAACCCAAAAGTTGAGAGAATGAATTTTATTATTGAAGGGCAGTCGAGTTCCTATCCACTACACTAGGGGCAAATTCAGACTCATTCAGCTTAGTCCCTACATCATCATATCTACTGGTCAAGTGTAGTAGTTGTTCTGATCTAGAGATTTCACACCCAATCAACATGGACAAAGTAAAATGAAAGTAACCCTTGAGAGGCTCGCTGGGCCGAAAACCCGGAAGGGCGACCCAGGTAAAAGTTAGAGCAGAAAAAAAAAAAAAAAAACAAACAATTTTAAAAAAATATAGATATATAGAAAAAAAGAAAAAAAAATAGTAAAAAAATGAAATGATGATGAAACAAAAAGGAGAGTGTTAATACCCGAGTGAACCTTGGCCGGAACTACGATGGCCTGATTCCTATCCTGAGGATACGTAGGTAGCTTCATCTTGAAGTTCGGCCCCAATAATTTTTTGTTAACTTATTCATTTCGTCCATATTTGATTGGTGTATCTTTAGTCGACTTGGTTGTCCTATCCGTGTTTGATTGGTGTATCTTCATTCTGCTCAGTCAACTTGGTTCTGTTCGGTTCGGTTCGGTTCGGTCCGGTTTTGCTCGGTTTCATTCGATTTGGATCGGCTCGGTTTGGTTATGGTTTGGGACTATGCACCCCGATGGTTGATTCCATGTTAGTTGAGTAGTGGCCATTTGCAAAAATGGGTTTTGATTAATTTGAATGAAGCTGACTAATTTTTCTCGAAATCGTTCCATTTTTGCAAAACTTGGACCATTCTTTGGACTCAAAAAGGGAAAATTTTCAGTGCTCACAATTTAGCTTACATGATTTGAAACAGAAAATGGAATAAGTAGGCTAATCTAACTATCATGTTGATCAAAACATTTTTACAAAAAAATCAAGAAAAAAATAAAAAAATAAAAAAATAAAAACATTTTCAAGGTAATGAATTAGGGGCATAGTCGAGTTAGAGATTCTGTGTCCTCCACCACTCGAGTCAACTCGTCAGTGTATCGAAGTGTGTATCCATACCAGTCAGTGTATTTATACCAGTTAGGGTATTCAGACCAATCAGTGTATATAAGTGTGTTCCTTTCATACCAGTCAGTATATTTATACTAGTCAGTGTATTCATACCAATTAGTGTATCGAAGTGTGTATCCATACCAGTTAGTGTATTTATATCAATCAAGGTATTCATACCAATCCAGTCAGTGTGTATAAGTATGTTTCTTTAATAACAGTCAGTGTATTTCATACCAGTCTGTGTTTGTATTGTTTTATTTCGTTTGTTTTTCTTGAGTCAGTTTTATGTTTATTCAGGTCAGTATGGATCAATGTCCAATTCAGAGTTCAAAATTTAATCATTTTCAAATCACACAAAAATGTTTTCAAGTTCAAAGTGATATGCCAGTCACGCCATCGATGTACAAAAACTAAACTAATTTTTATTACAGTCAGGGGAGGACATCCCCGATTACAGAGACTTCAAAAAAAAAAAAACAAAACAAAACAAAACAAAAACAAACAAATAAAAAAAAAACAGAACAGAAAATACAGAAAAAAAAAAGAAAAACAGAAAATACAGAAAAAAAAAAGAAGAAGAAAACCAGAAATACAAAAAAAAAAAAAAAAAAGAAGGATCTTTGTTCTTTCTTCTCCGATGACGGCCACAACTTCACTTACTCGGCTCTTCCGTCGCCGAGCTCTTCCGCTTTTTGTCGTTCTTTTTGTCATCAACCTTCGAAGGCCCTTCTCCAGTACTTCCACCGAGAACCACCACAGTGCTTCCGCCGACAGAGTCGGCTCTCCGCCGGCTATCAAAGGAGAGGTACGAAGGTGTCCCAAATCGGGTCATAGAGGTGGTATGCCTTTTCAGCTCCTTGTTTTCAGCCTTCAGCTCCTTGTTTTCAACCTTCAAGGCACAAATCTCTGCCCGTGCATCTCTGTACATGCATTGGAGTAGAGACAGTTGGGCGTTAGCCTGGTACACCTCACACGCCTTGTTTTGCAGACGGTGAGACATGTTAGTGACCGCCGCCACTGTCTCCATGCAGGACCTCAACGTGTAGTGGTTGGCCTCAATATCAGTTTGAGTAGCCATCACTTGCTCAACTGATAGTGTGGGAAGACTAGGTTGAGTAAGGGCAGGGGCACTTGGCCCAGAAGAGCTCAATGGACCAAGATCCGGAAAAAGAGAGAGAGGGCGAGACGAAGCCATGTATAAGAGAAGAGAAGAAAGAAATGGCAGAAAAGAAGGGAGTCACAGAAGAATGGCAGAAAACGATGAGGAAAAGAAGAAGGAGGAGGAAGACGGAAAAGTGATGAAGAAGAAGATGAAAGAGTGATGGAAGCAGAAGAAGAGAATGGAGAAGAAGTAGAAAAAGAGAGTCGTTAAGAAGAAGAGAAAAGAGATACTGAAGAGAAGAAGAAGACGAGAGAGAAAGACAAAGAGAGGGAGAGAGTCGAGGCATACTTTCGTTCGAGGCGGCCTGCTTTTGTCGGCCAGTGACGTAAAAGCAGACCGCGTGTCAGGCGTGGATATCGAAGAAAGGAGAGAGACGCGGGAGAGTTGTGTATGCATATATGTATATATATTGTATAGTTATGTAATATAGATATTTGTTTGAACATTTTGGTCATATGAGTGGCTTGGGTTCAGTGGTGTGGCTCAATGGTTAAAGGCTGAAAGGCTGAGCCCGAGGTCAGGGGTTCGAACCCCACATCGAGTGTTTCTTTTCTTTTGTTTTCGTTTTATGTATAAATATGTCTTATATATTTGTTTGAATATTTGAGTCACAGGTGTGGCTTGGGTTCAGTGGTTTGGCCTAGTGAGTTAAGGATTGAGAGGCTGAGCCTGAGGTCAGGGGTTCGAACCCCACATCGAGTGGTTCTTTGTTTTGTTTTGATTTTTTGTGTATATGTCTCGTATAAGTCTATATAAATATTGGTTTGCATATCTTGTCATAAGAGTGGAGTGGCTCAGTGGTCAAGGACTCGAAGACTAGGCCTAAGGTCAGGCGTTCGAAACCCCGTATCCCGTGTCCATCCATTTTGTGATTTTTCTTTCTTTTTTGCGTGTTTTGCGTACGTGTGCCGACGTCAGCAAACGGAATATTCTCCATCCGTGTATATAATGTTTGTGTATAGGTCTATATATGTCTGTGTCGAATATACCTGTAGATATACTGTATATGTTATATGTCTGTGTCATATATACCTGTATATATATTGTATATGTTTGTGTATAGGTCCGTATATGTCTGTGTCATATATACCTGTATAGATACTGTATATATCTGTGTATATGCCTGTATTCTATCTGTATATATCTGTCATCTGTGTGCATTGATATGTAAATGTGTGTATTATCCTGCCTGTGTTTGCAATGAGTTCCTAGGAGACCAACTGCGACGGTGGAAACTAGAGTTCGAATGGCGATGCCTAGAACGCAAAAGGTTCGGGATTTCCGAGACTAAAGCCTGGTTTAAATACCCAGGGGTGTATCCCCGGCTTGAAATCTGTATGGCAACCCCATAGGTTGAGGTAGCTTGTATGCACCTCAACTCTGGAAACTGAACCAACCTAGTCTGTCACCCCGTTGGAGAATAGGGAAAGTTGTGAATATAATCAGGAAGAAAAGGGGCATCGGTGACTTCTACATGTCGAGATTACCCATTGTCAGCAAAAAAAAAAAAAAAAAAAATCATGCTACCATACTTTCTACCATACCGCGTGAGACGCGTTTGGATTGCAAATTGGTTAAAAATAAGAGGTGCGCCTGTCTGTTTACACCACCCCTCCCCCTCTCGCGTGAGACGCGTTAGGGCTGCAATAGCCCCCTCTCGCGTGAGACGCGTTAGGACTACAATATCCCCCTCTGGCGTGAGACGCGTTAGGACTGCAATAGCCCCCTCTCGCGTGAGGCGCGTTAGGACTACAATATCCCCCTCTCGCGTGAGACGCGTTAGGACTACAATATCCCCCTCTCGCGTGAGACGAGTTTGGATCTCAAGTTCACTATGCTCCTCTCGCGTGAGACGCGTTTGGATCTCAAGTTCACTATGCTCCTCTCGTGTGAGATGTGTTTGGATCTCAAGTTCACTATGCTCCTCTCGCGTGAGACGCGTTTGGATCTCAAGTTCACATACTCCTCTCGCGTGAGACGCGTTTGGATCTCAAGTTCACATACTCCTCTCGCAAGTTCACTATGCTCCTCTCGCGTGAGACGCGTTTGGATCTCAAGTTCACATACTCCTCTCGCGTGAGACGCGTTTGGATCTCAAGTTCACATACTCCTCTCGCATGAGACGCGTTTGGATTTCAAGTTCATTATACTCCTCTCGCGTGAGACGCGTTTGGATTTCAAGTTCACATACTCCTCTCGCGTGAGACGCGTTTGGATTTCAAGTTCACATACTCCTCTCGCGTGAGACGCGTTTGGATTTCAAGTTCACATACTCCTCTCGCGTGAGACGCGTTTGGATTTCAAGTTCACATACTCCTCTCGCGTGAGACGCGTTTGGATTTCAAGTTCACATACTCCTCTCACGTGAGACGCGTTTGGATCTCAAGTTCACTATGCTCCTCTCGCGTGAGACGCGTTTGGATCTCAAGTTCACTATGCTCCTCTCGCGTGATACGCGTTTGGATCTCAAGTTCACTATGCTCCTCTCGCGTTAGACGCGTTTGGATCTCAAGTTCACTATGCTTCTCTCGCGTGAGACGCATTTGGATCTCAAGTTCACTATGCTCCTCTCGCGTGAGACGCGTTTGGATCTCAAGTTCACTATGCTCCTCTCGCGTGAGACGCGTTTGGATCTCAAGTTCACATACTCCTCTCGCGTGAGACGCGTTTGGATTTCAAGTTCACTATACTCCTCTCGCGTGAGACGCATTTGGATTTCAAGTTCACATACTCCTCTCGTGTGAGACGCATTTGGATTTCAAGTTCACATACTCCTCTCGCGTGAGACGCGTTTGGATTTCAAGTTCACATACTCCTCTCGCGTGGGACGCGTTTGGATCTCAAGTTCACTATGCTCCTCTCGCGTGAGACGCGTTTGGATCTCAAGTTCACTATGCTCCTCTCGCGTGAGACGCGTTTGGATCTCAAGTTCACTATGCTCCTCTCGCGTGAGACGCGTTTGGATCTCAAGTTCACATACTCCTCTCGCGTGAGACGCGTTTGGATTTCAAGTTCACTAAACTCCTCTCGCGTGAGACGCGTTTGGATTTCAAGTTCACATACTCCTCTCGCGTGGGACGCGTTTGGATCTCAAGTTCACTATGCTCCTCTCGCGTGAGACGCGTTTGGATCTCAAGTTCACTATGCTCCTCTCGCGTGAGACGCGTTTGGATCTCAAGGTCACTATGCTCCTCTCGCGTGAGACGCGTTTGGATCTCAAGTTCACTATGCTCCTCTCGCGTGAAACGCGTTTGGATCTCAAGTTCACTATGCTCCTCTCGCGTGAGACGCGTTTGGATCTCAAGTTCACTATGCTCCTCTCGCATGAGACGCGTTTGGATCTCAAGTTCACTAGACTCCTCTCGCGTGAGACGCGTTAGGATTGCCAATCGGTTAAAAAATAGCTGGTGCGCCTGATGTTCTTTTTCTGGTCTAGGAGACCTTAAATCCTATAAAGGTGCAATTCCTTTGGTGTTTGTCGTGCCCGAACGACTTCAGGTGGTCTGGTATAGCCGCCTGCCTGTGATTGCAATGAGTTTCTCGGAGACCAACTGCGACGGTGGAAATTAGAGTTCGAATGGCGATGCCTAGAATGCAAAAGGTTCGGGATTTCCGAGACTAAAGTCTGGTTTAAATACCTAGAGGTGCATCCAGGGGTGCATTCTCGGCTTGAAATCTGTATGGCAGCCCCATAGGTTGAGGTAGCTTGTATGCGCCTCAACTCTGGAAACTGAACCAACCTAGTCTGTCACCCCGTTGGAGAATAGGGAAAGTTGTAAATATGATCAGAAAAGCGGCATCCATGGCCACCCAAATTGGTTAACAACAGCAGGTGCGCCTGTCTGTTCACACCATCCTTCCTCCTTTCGCATGAAACGCGTTAGGTTGTTTTGCATGATCATCAGTGTTTGTTTTTCAAAAATACCCGGCTTCGCATAGCGTATAAGTCCACTTTTCAAACCGGCTTCGCGTAAGCGTATAAGTCCAATTCTAAAAATCTTCCTTCATCTCATTAGCATCTTGCCCCTGAACTGCGCTGGTTTGATTCCTTGCAAAGGGATACGTAGGCAACCTTCGGGTTCAACCACTTGCATTGCATTTTGTTTGTTTGCCCAAGTCTTACGGCTTTGTCAAAAACGGGTCGTCTTCGGGCTTTGACATTCACTCACGTCATTTTATGACTTCGAGCTCTGTCAAAGAGGGGCAACTGTAGACACCCCATTTTTGACCACCCTTAAGACTTGGGCACTTTCTTTTGACCACCCGCTGATGAAAATTGGAAAATGCCACTTTATGAATTTCTCAGCCAAAAAAATCAAATTGAAGTTTTAATCCCAAACCTCGTCCATTTTAGCCATCACTAATATTTTATTAAGTTGTAGTATTTTATAATTTTATATTTTTATATACATGTATGTGTGTACATTTGTTTTAGGTGTATTTTATATAATTGATAAATATTTGATAAAACAAAATATTAATCAAACAAAAAAAAAAAAAAGATTTTATTAATGTGTAATATTTTATAAGTTTATATATGTATGTGTATATTTATTTATTTTAAGTGTGTTTTATATAATTGATAAATATTTGATAAAACAAAATATTAATCAAACAAAAAAAAAAAGATTTTATTAATTTGTAATATTTTATAAGTTTATATATGTATGTGTATATTTATTTATTTTAAGTGTGTTTTATATAACTTGATAAATATTTGATAAAACAAAATATTAATCACACAAAAGAAAAAAAAGAAAAGAGAAAGGAGAGGCTGGCTACAATTGTTTTAACAAAAAGAAAGGTGGTGGCGAACATGGGATATATTGCCAAGATGATTATGTTTTATGTTTCGGTGGAAAGAAGAGAAATGGGTGGAGTACAAAGCATGAGGACCCAAGAGAAAGAAATGATAAAAAATATATATATATAATAATAATAATATATACATGCACAGACACCTCTCTCAAGAGAGGCATCACACCTCACATAACACCTCCAAAAATTCCTAGCATCCCTCTCTCTCTATCCTCTCCCTCTCGGCAGCTCTCCTCTCACTCTCACGGCAGCAAACCCAGCTACACTCCCCACCAACCTCTCTCTCTCACCCTCATCAACCTGCTACACCACACAACACCCACCACACACGGCACCACCCACACCAACTTCACAAAACCACACACGGCAGCAAACCCAGCTACACCACCCACGGGTCTCTCTCCCTCCCTCGCTCACCAAACCACCACTGAAACACCACTCCACACACACCCATACACCAGCAACTTCACCGACTTCATCAACACACACTGACCAAACCTGCAGTTCTCCTCCCTCTCACGGCATACAGCAGCAGCCGAGCCACCCACTTGCACTCCATACACACTCACACACCCACTGCTGCCAAAACTACACACAAACAAACCCATACACTCACACACCACCTCCTCTTCCTCTCGGCAACACACAGCCACAACCCACACACACCTTCTCTTCACACACCACTGCCATTGCACTACACCATACACACAAACCCAGCTTCACACACCCACTGCCAAGCCACCATTCACATACCGTACCCAGCACACACCCTCACTCACACACTACCTCCTCTTCCTCTCGGCAACACACAACCACAACCCACACACACCTTCTCTTCACACACCACTGCCATTGCACTACACCATACACACAAACCCAGCTTCACACACCCACTGCCAAGCCACCATTCACATACCGTACCCAGCACACACCCTCACCACACACACCACCTCCTCTTCCTCTCGGCAACACACAACCACAACCCACACACACCACTGCTGCAACACACAGCCACCTCCTCTTCTCACTCTCAAAAAAACCCATACACTCACACACCACCTCCTCTTCCTCTCGGCAACACACAGCCACAACCCACACACACCCACTGCTGCACACACTCACACACCCACACCAGCAGCTTGCCGAGCCACCCACCAGCAGCACCTCCAACAACTCCACAACCGGCATACACCCCACTGCTGCAACTCCACGACTAAGCTACCATACAAGTTCCAGCCATGACTGGGTACTGCCGAGCCACCACCGCTGCCACTCTCTCTGCTGGTGCCAGGTACTTGGTGGCAGATTAAAGGAGAGGAACATAGGAGGAGAGGACAACAAAACACGTCAACACATAGGGGGGAAAACTCTCCGGTCTCTCTCTCTGAGGAGCTCAAACGAGACCAATCTCTCATCTTCTCTCCCTCTCGGCATTGTACTGCAGGAGAGAATAATGAAAGGATTATGTTATGGATATGACGAGAGATATTTCAGAGGCCATGTTTACAAGAAGAAGCAACTCTTTATGCTCGAAGCTGAGGATGAGCAAGATGTCTTTGAGGATGTGGTACAGGACATGGACAAAGAAAATGTGCAAGAAGAATTGCAAATCTCAGTTCATGCCCTATCAGGTTTTTTCTGTTATAAGACTATGAGAATTGAAGGAAAGGTTAAGAAGAATATGGTCACTATATTAATTGATTCAAGTAGTACCCATAATTTTTTGGACCCAGTAATGGCAAAACAAACTAGAGCATCAATCCAATTCACCAATCCTTTAACAGTGGTGGTAGCTGATGGCACCAAGTTACAAAGCAATGCTATGGTGAAGGATTTCCAGTGGGTTATACAAGGTTCAAATTTTACAGCTAACATGAGATTATTACCTTTGGGGGGTTGTGACATGGTATTGGGAGTCCAGTGGTTATCTCCTTTGGGGATCGGTGTTATGGGATTTCCAGAATTTGAAGATGGAATTCACTGCATTTGGCAAAAAACATGTGTTGCGAGGTGGTGCAACAGTGGAGATACATCAAATTGAAGTTAAGGCAATGGAGAAGTTGATGCAGAAAAAACCACAGGGAATCATAGCTCACCTTTGCAGCCTACATTCCAATTATGCTGAAGTTGACCATGAGGTTCATTCGGATCTTGATAGAATCTTACATGATTATACTAATGTGTTTCAGGAACCCAGTGACTTACCTCCAATTAGATCACATGATCACAAAATACCTCTCAAGGATGGTAGTCATCCCCCAAATATCAGGCCTTTTCGATATCCTTATATTCAAAAGAATGAGATTGAGAAAATAGTAAAAGAGATGTTGAACTTAAGAGTTATTAGGCATAGTGTGTCTCCTTTTTCTTCACCAGTCCTTTTGGTCAAAAAAGAAGAACAACACTTGGCGAATGCATATTGACTATAAAGCTTTAAATAAGGACACTATCAAGGACAAATACCCTATTCCCATGATTGATGAATTACTTGATAAGTTGCATGGAGCTCAATTCTACTCTAAGTTGGATTTAAGATCTGGGTACCATCAAATCCGGATGCATGCTCCTGACATTGAAAAAACAGCTTTTCGAACGCATGAAGGCCACTATGAGTTTTTGGTCATGCCATTTGGCTTGACCAATGCTTCATCCACCTTTCAAAGCCTGATGAATGATGTGTTAAGGCCATTTTTGAGGAAGTTTGTGTTGGTATTTTTTGATGATATCCTCATATACAGTAAAAGCTGGGCCGAACATATGTTTCATGTGACCTTGACCTTGGAAAAATTAAGAGTTCATCAACTATATGCTAAGATGGCCAAGTGTGCTTTTGGAAAGCAGCAAGTGGAGTATTTGGGGCATATTATTTCTAGTTCTGGTGTGGCTGCAGACCCCGTTAAAATAAACGCTATGTCCACTTGGCCTAGACCTCAATCTTTGAAAGCTCTTCGAGGATTTTTGTTTGACTGGCTATTACCGAAGGTTCATAAAAGACTATGGCAAGATCAGCCAATCGCTTACTACATTACTCAAAAAGGATGCCTTTAAATGGTCTGAGGATGCTGAACAAGCTTTCGTCTTATTGAAAAGAACTATGACTATTGCTTCTGTATTGGCTTTACCCAATCATGATAAAACCTTTCTGTTGGAATTTAATGCTTCTGATAAGGGGTTGGGAGCTGTATTAATGCAGGAGGGACAACCCATAGCCTATTTTAGTAAGTTATTGTCTGCCAGAAGCTTTGGGTTATCTACATATAAGAAGGAATTCTTGGCTATAGTTCTAGCTGTTACCAAATGGAGGCATTACCTTTTGGGTAGGTATTTCCACATTAGGACAGATCACCAAAGCCTCAAATTCTTGCTGGAGCAGAGAATTACCACTCTCATGTAACAAAAATGGCTTTCCAAACTCATGGGTTTTGATTACAAAATTGTATACTAGAGTGGTAATTTAATTATGCTGCAAATGCCTTGTCCAGAAAAGGAGAGGAAGATATGAGCAGCATGTCCGCTCTCTCTGTTGTCCTCTGCCATTGGGTTAAGGATCTTCAAACCAGTCAGGGAACAAGACCCTTCTATCCAACAACTTATCGCAGATTTGACTCAAAATCCAACTAGTCATCCTCATTTTCTTTGGCAGCATGAAATGCTCTATTACAAAACCAGATTGGTAGTGGGTAATTCACCTCAGCTAAAGACCACACTCATCAAGAAACATCATGCTACTCCCACAGGTGGGCATTCAGGAGGGGAGAGAACTTATAGAAGAATCAAACAAGGTTCTTATTGGAAAGGCCTAAAGTCTGATGTACTTTAGTTTGTGGCTGAATGTGATGTATGTCAGTAGAATAAGTATGAAACAGTGGCAGCACCTGGGTTGTTACAGCCTCTTCCCATTCCTACTAAGCTTTGGAGTGATATTTCGATGGATTTCATTGAAGGGTTACCCAGCTCTTCCCATAAAACTGTGATCTATGTGGTTGTGGATAGGCTTAGTAAATATGCTCACTTCATTTCCTTAACCCATCGATATACCGCTATTGCAGTAGCTCAAGCATTCTTAGATAATGTGTTTAAACTTCATGGGATGTCTCTTTCTATTGTTTCAGACCGGGACCCAGTGTTTACTCGTAAATTCTGGGAGGAATTATTTCGATTGCAGGGCACTAGCTTGTGTATGGGTTCTTCTTATCACCCCCAAACGGATGGCCAAACTGAAGTAGTTAATAGATGCCTTGAGGGGTACTTGCGGTGCTTAGCGGGAGACAAACCAACTGTATGGACCAAATGGCTATCTCTAGCTGAATGGTGGTATAACACTACCTACCATGTCACTACGGGAATCACACCATATGAGGCCTAATATGGTCAGACCCCTCCCAGCTTGAACCACTATATTCCAAGGAATACTGCTGTGGCAGCTGCTGATACTTTGTTGCAGGATAGAGATACTATTTTGAAGTTGTTGAAAGAGCATGTGGTTCAGTCCCAGCATCGAATGAAACAACAAGCAGATAAGCACAGGTCTGAGCGATTTTTTTCAGTTGGGGATTGGGTTTTCCATAAACTTCAGCCTTTCAAGCAAGTTTCTCTGGCATTACGGAAGAATGCTAAACTAGCTCCCAGGTATTTTGGTCCTTTTCAAATCCTGCAGAAGCTGGGACCTATTGCCTACAAACCAGATTTGCCATCTTCCTCCAAGCTGCATCCAATTTTCCATGTCTCCTTATTGAAGCCTAAACTAGATCAAGGTATTGTTGTGCAACCTTCTCTTCCACCTACCAGTCTTGATGAGCAGCTACAGTTGGAACCCATTGCGATTTTGGATAGAAAATTGATCCAGAAGCATAGCAGGCCTCTTACCATGGTTTTGGTCCACTGGTCAAATTCCATTCTTGAGGATGCCCCCTGGGAGACTTGGTACTCCTTGCAGCAGCGTTTTCCTCATTTCCAGCCTTGAGGTCAAGCTTCCTTTTAAGGGGTGGGGAATGATAGGAACTATTTAGGCAGTTGTGGGTAGTTACTCTGTTAGGCAGTTGTGGGGTAGGGGATTATAAGAGGGGAGGGAGTTACAGATTGGGGGGTTGTTGTATCTCTTTTGTTCTTCTTCTTTCTTCTTTTTTCTCTCTTGTTGTAAAACTCCATGGAAGAGTTCTTCCTTTCATTTGATGAAAATTGAATAACAAAAGCTGAGTTTTTCTTTCTAATTTTTGAGATTAATTGCTAGAAGCTTATCACAAATCTAGATCCATTTTCCATCAAAATAACTTTCAGGAAAGAAAACACATACAGACCTTTCGTAACCATGGGAAACTTCTATGTACGTTCAATCGAAAGTTGAGATCTTTCGTTATCTGACCAAACTCGACGGGAAGGAAAAGCTTGAGAGAGAGAGAGAGAGAGAGAGAATACGAAATTGAGAGAGAGAGAGAGACGGTGGTGCTCACCTTAGTAGACGATGGTGCTCGCTCCCCTCGCCGGTGCAGATGGTGGAGGCGATGGAGCTTTGAAATCTCAAAATCGAAATTGCCAATCGCTCTGAGATTGGATCTGAGATGAATCACCAATCGCTCTAAGATTGGATCAAACAGGCCTGAAGAAGGTTGATTCGATCGGTTGAGAGAGATTAGGGTTTAGAGAGGATTGAGAGAGAGAGATCGAGACCCAGCGAGTGAGCGACACAGTAACGGAGTGTTTTGGTCCTCAGACTCAAAATAAGACATTTGAAGAGAGAGTGTGTGGGAGAGTTAACATATCAAAACGGTACCATTTTATTTTAAAACAAAATGCGACGTTTTTCAAACGCCATTAAAGATTATAAAAAATGACATCAAAACACGTCATTAAATAAACGCCATTAAATCTCATTTTTCTCGTAGTGAGAATACGAAAATGTATTGAATTCTCTTTTATATATATATATATATATATATTTGGTAATTAGTAAAATTTTTAAAGTTTTTTTTCACAAATATTATACTTTTTAAATGTATTTATGTTAGATGTTTTTAAAAATTTTAAAAAAAAATTACTTAAAATATTTTTAAAAAATCAGTGAAAACAAAAAAATAAAAAAAATTTAATTTTTTGAAAAATGAATTCTGAATTTGAAAACCAAACAAGCTGTCATTTTCAAAGAAGCAACCAACTTGCAGCCTGATATATACCTTCGGAAGATCAAGATTGACAACATGAGCAACTCCAGTGACATCCAATCCACGAGATGCAACATCAGTGGCAACCTGCACCAAAACGAAGAAACAAATGAGACGAATAAAATCATTTTATAAAACCTTTCCTGAATCAAGTCAAGTAGAATAAGACCAAAACATGACAAGCAAGATGACAAAACATGAGAATGAAAAAAGTGCATTTCTCATCAAGAAGGTTTGGTTGCCACACAAAATTGTGGAAATGGGCCACTTCTATCAATGGGAAAACTCACATCTAGGCTCCAGCTCAATTTTATAAAATATACAAATATTTCACATTACTCTACCAAGGCCTGTATATAAACTTGCTCAACATTAAAGGAAAATATTTATTACATACAGAAATTGAATAGCTCCATATCATTTCACATATTATTCAAACATAAATTCGCCATTATAAATACAATTAAAAAGTATAATATTTGTGAAAAAAATTCTTTAAAAACTTCACTAATGGTGGACGTCAAAAATGGTGAAAGAATTAAAAAATAATAATGGAAGAAAGACCGCACTAACCGAGTGGAGTAAGTAAATTAGATAGGACAAAGAAGGCAAAATAATCTTTTTCAAGCTAATGCCAAGGGATTAAATTCCAATACCAAGTCTCCTTAGCCATTGCTAATATCCTCATTTCACTATGAATCTGGAGGTTCATTTTGAAAACAAATATGATAACTGGTATCCCTTCCTTACTATTAGTTTAGTTTCAACATCTATCTTTAAAAACAACCAGGCCCCAGTTTAGGATTTTTATTTTTTTATAATGAAAACATCATGTTAATATCACTTAAAGATGTAAATTTAATGGGGCATTTACATATAAGTCCCATTTTGTGAACTTATAATCCATTCAGTCTTAGATAAAATTATTTGTTCTTTCAAGTCCCATTAATTTTTAATAGACCAATTTACCCTTCCAAGGCCTCCTCTATAGCTACCAAACATCCATTGTTGTCTTCATTCTCTCTCTCTTACTTTTACACCCACTCCCCAACAGCAACAACAACCAAACATCTCATTCTCTCTCATTTGTTTTCTATCTTTTTTTTTTTTCTTTTTTTCTTTTTTTCTTTTCTTTTTTTCTTTTGTAGTTTCAGATTCTCTCTCTTTCTTAGCCGAGAACACGTCAGTTCTACGAACTATATTGCCTAAACAGCTCGACTAGTCCGCTGGAAATCCGTCGAAGCACCACCACCAATAAACACCACAACAAGTCGGTGTTGGATCCACATGGCTTAACAGCGTGATTCTCCGGTAGCAGAACCAGTACGATGACGGTAATTTTCTCAATTTACACACCAACTCTTATTCGACGACCACGTCGCAGCAGTAGCAAGGGTCGAATCAGTGGCTCTCGAGATCAATTCTTCAGCGCAACGAAGTACAAGTCTCGAACGATTCAATGATGGCTGCTGCGGCAATATCGCATGAATCAGCTGATTTGAACAACAATAAAGTGGAGAACAATGGAGGAGAAGTAACAAGGAGCGATGTTCGTAGTGGCGATTTTCAACTACTTCCTCTATCGAGCTCAACTTCATCACTGCGTCCACCGCTGTTCACGCGTGAGGTTGAGGTCGTTGTTGATTTGTCTCATCACCACCGCCGAGTTGGTCATTCTCTTTTTTGAAATTGAGAACATTCTCAATTTATAATATTCTCAGTTTATAATATTCTCAATTTATAATATTCTTAGTTCATACTAGAAAAAAAAAAAAAGTTGAGAAATTTCTTTGTTTTGATAATTATAAACTGAAATCATTCTCTGTTTTGAAATTGAGAACATTCTCAGTTTTGTTGTTGACCCTGTTTAATGACAATGTTTTTATATATACACTTGTTTGGATTAAAGGGCAAAAATGTCTTTTTACTGGTAAATGAGATTTATTGGTTCAAAAACTTTTTAATAGGACTTAAGCTACTATCAAATATGTAGATAGGACTTTTAAGTAATTAATCTAAATTTAATATAAAATTTATGATAAAAATGATATAGTAATGATATTTAAAAAAATAAATCATCTTAATGAATCTTTTGCTTTACTAATAAAATCAAAATTTGTCATATCCTTTTATATTCATTTTTTGGCAAATTATCAAACACCCCTCGAGATTGGAACGTAAGTTGGTTTTTTAACTTTTTTAGCTTAGGGTTAAAAAGTCTCGTTTGGGATAGGTTTTTTGACTTTTTTGATTTTTGTGAAAAAAAAAATGAAATGATTATGATTTGGATGTGACATTTTGTCTTATTGGACTAAAAAGCCTATGTTGTCTTTTTGTGATTATTTTAGTTAAAAAATCTCATTTTAATTTATGCCAAACAAATACTTTATAATTTTAAAAATTATCTCCCGACATCTAGCGTCGCATTTCAATTACCCCGTATAGCGATCAAATTTTTTAAAAGAATCTTGTTGACAACTGTAAAAAAGACTTTGGAGTGTGTTTGGTTTATGTTTTTGGAAGAAAATTTTCAAACATATGTTTACACTACCACTTTTGCCGACTAAAAATATTTTGGTTGTCAAAAGTTGTGGAATTGGCGACCAAAATTTATGTTAGTTGGTAAAAGTACAATATTTAGCTACTAAATTTTTTTAGTCGAGGTATATTGATTATTGGCGACTAAAAAAAAAACTTTGTCGCTAAAAATGTCACAATTGGTGACTAAAAAAAATTTAGTCTCTAAATTTGCCAAAATTGGCAACTAAAAAAATATTTTAGTCGCTGTAGTTTTGGCAACTAAAATAATTTAGTCGCTAAATGAAAAATAAAAATTTACTTTTTATCTTTTGTGACCAAAAGTTTGGTCGACAAAAATTTAATTTCAATGACTAAAAAATATTTTAGTCACTGTATAGATAGTTTTGGCAACTAAAATCATTTAGTCACTAAATGAAAAATAAAAATTTTCTTTTTACCTTTTGCGACCAAAAGTTTGGTCGGCAAAAATTTAATTTCAGTGACTAAACAATATTTTAGTCGCTGTATAGATAGTTTTGGCGACTAAAATTATTTAGTCGCCGAATCAAAAATAAAAATTTATTTTTTATCTTTGGCGACCAAAAGTTTGGTCAGCAAAAATTAAATTTCAACGACTAAAAAATATTTTAGTTGCTGTATAGATAGTTTTGCCAATTAAAATTATTTAGTTGTCGAATCAAAAATAAAAATTTACTTTTTATCTTTGACGACCAAAAGTTTGGTCGGCAAAAATTTAATTTCAGCGACTAAAAAATATTTTAGTCGCTGTATAGATAGTTTTGGCAACTAAAATAATTTAGTCGCCGAATCAAAAATAAAAATTTACTTTTTATCTTTTGCGATCAAAAGTTTGGTCGGCAAAAATTTAATTTTAGCGACTAAAAACTATTTTAGTCGCTGTATAGATAGTTTTGGCAACTAAAATAATTTAGTCGCTGAATGAAAAATAAAAATTTACTTTTTATCTTTGGCGACCAAAAGTTTGGTCGGCAAAAATTTAATTTCAGCGACTAAAAAATATTTTAGTCGCTGTATAGATAGTTTTGGCAACTAAAATTGTTTAGTTGCCGAATCAAAAATAAAAATTTACTTTTTATCTTTGGCAACCAAAAGTTTGGTCGGTAAAAATTTAATTTCAGCGACTAAAAAATATTTTAGTCGTTGTATAGATAGTTTTGGAAACTAAAATAATTTAGTCGCTGAATGAAAAATAAAAATTTACTTTTCTGTAGTGTTAGTTACAAAATTTCTCAAAAAATTTGAAAATTACTTATCTCTCTATCACACATCAATCAATCACTTTTTCTCTCTCCTCTCTCATTCTCAATCATTTTTTCTTTCACACACATCTACTCAATTACAATAAAATATCAAATCATCCAAAACTCCCAAACTCTAAAACTATTTTCAAAATATACAACCAAACAAACCAAAATTTTTTTCTAAACGCTCTCCTCAAAAAAAAATTTAAAAAAATTTATCTCAAAATACGAACCAAACGCACCATTTGATTTACAATAATGCTCTTGGTAGCATCCAAAAGAGCTTTATAGCTGTCATATAGACTCATTTACCCTGAGTTGCCAGTAAATTTAAGGGTAAATTATAAATACACCTCTGAGATTTACTTAAATTATAGATTATCTCTTGTGGTTTTGAAAATTATATTATATCCCTTAAGGTTTTTAATTTCATAACAAATAGACCCTTTTATTAATAAATCATCAAGTTAATTAATAGTTTTTAATAATGTTAAAACTTTATTTCAATTGTTAATTCAGATAATTTTATTATTGTATAGAAGAACAGTTAGAAATTTCATTTTTTCAGTTAATTCTGTAAAATAAAAAATTCTGACAGGAAAGTATTTATAATTTTTCAAACTACAAGGCGCAGTTTGTATTTTAAATAAATCTCAGAGGTTATATTTATAATTTACCCTAAACTTAAATAACTTAACTTAATTTATCACATTTAAAAATGACTTGGGATCCTCTATTTGTATATCTTGTCTCCATTTTCTATACCAATTTCTCTTAAATTGCCACGTGTCTATAGTTAAATCTCAATCCTTGGTTTAACTCCCCGTCTCTCTCTGTACTTATTTGGTGAACCTATCCCATTCTTCAATTCCTAATGTCGTTGCCGACGAACTATCATCACTTTTATCACCTTTTAAATCTCATTCCCAAGTGAAAAACAATCTCCAAGAATCATAATAAAACGGTAAAACAAAGAATTTGAATAACGAATTGATCATAAATAAAAGTATATAAGCATCATATTGAACAATAATATAAACTCCATTATCACTAAGTACCAAACGTGTACTCTCCTATTTTGAAGTGGTAACTTAAGCCCAATGAATACAAATGAAATTTTATATTTTCATCACCAATCACGATCTAGTAATGTAGATGCTGTGAAACTGTACAAATGTTTTGGTTCAAAGAAATTTAGATAGAGATAGATGGAACCAGAAGAGGGTGACTCCCGGTAGAGAGATATTTCTAGAGTGAGGTAGAACGAAGGTCTGGTTGGTGAGAGTGGTGGTGAAGGGTCAGCCATAGTTTGCCCACAGCTAGTTGGAGAAGTCGGAGATGGAGTCTGGTTCACTAGATATATATGTAGAGAGAGAGAGAGAGAGAGAGAGAGAGAGAGAGAATTCACTTTTTTTTTTTTAATCAGCTAAATTTTTTTTTAATTGATAAATGAGAACATAAAAAGTATAGAAATACATTAATCAAGGGGAAAGAAGTGCAAAGAGCTTCATGGAACACCACCTCAATCCCAACTAGGTTGGCATCGAGGAAGGAACCCTATCATATGCTAGCACTAGCCTCGGACGTTGGCGAGGAACCAACAAGACAAACAAAGGCCAAAATAAAAACACAAAACACACTACAACATATAAGAATTTTAAAGACCAAATTCTTTTGTCTCTAAAAGTGAAAATTTTGTTGCAAAAGATATTTAGGGACCAATTTTTATCGTCGTGAGAATAGTCACTAAAAGGTTGTTCCAAAAAGTCAAAAATAAGGTTTTTAGCGACAGAATTTTAAAAATGTCACTAATAAATACACTTTTGGGACAAAATAATTTGGTCTCAAAATGATTTATTTTTTGAAACAAAAAAATTGGTCCCAAAAAGATAATAATTCATCACTAATATCCAATTTTCGTTGCTAAAAATATAATAACGACACTTTTCGCAATAAAAATATTTGATTCCTAAAAAATAATTTTATTTTGTATCTAAATTTTGGTCTCTAAAACTTTAATTTTTTTGTAGTGACACCAAGGAGCCAAGCCCTTAAATATCACTCTTAATAATGAGTCAAATTTTAATTTGTTAAATATTCAATCATGTGGGGTATAATTTCAATATCATATCATTACCAGTCATTTAAAACCAAACCAAACCAAACCAAGCCAAGCCTTAAGTCCCATCAAATGGAGTCGGCTACATGAATCCTTCTTCTCCACGCTGCTCTATCAAAGGCCATTTCGTTAGTCAAATTAAGTAAATCCATATCTCTATTTACAACGCTAACCAACGTTAATCTAAGCCTACTCCGTCCCTTAACACTTTGATCTACCGTTATATCATCGTATCTCTTCACTACTGCTTCTGTTGGTCTCCGTTGAATATGACCAAACTATCTCAATCGATTCTCTCTTAACTTATCTTCTATCAGTGCTACTCCTACCCATTCTCGAATACACGTATTCCTAATTCTCTCTTATCTAGTCTTGCCACACATCCAACTTAGCATTCTCATCTCAGCCACACTCATCTTATCTACATGTTGTTTCTTGGTTGCCTAACACTCCGTCCTATACAACATCGCTAGTCTAATAATCGTTCTATAGAACTTAACTTTAAGTCTAGTGGGTATTCTTTTATCGCACAGTACGCCAGACGCACTTCTCCACTTATACCATCTCGCCTTAATCCTATGGGCCATATCCGCATCAATCTCCCCTGCTGTTGTGATAATCAACCCTAAATAACGAAAATGTTCACTCTTAGGCAGTTCTTGGTCTTCAATCTTCACTTCTCCTCTACTTTCATTGTTACTATTACTAAATTTACACTTCATGTACTCTATCTTAGTTCTGCTTATCTGGAATTCTTTAGATTCAAGAGTGTTTTCCCCAAATCTCCAACTTTGTATTAACTTCTTCTCTAGTCTCATTCACTAGTACTATATCGTATGCAAAAAGCATACACCATGGCACGTCATCCTGGATATTTCTCGTCAACTCATCCATAACTAAAGCAAAAAGATAAGGACATAAGGTTGATCCTTGGTGTAACCCTACAGTGATAAGAAATTCATTTGTCTCTCCAGCAAGTGATCTAATAGTGGTCACCACACCTTCATCAATGTAACCTTTTGTCACTCACTTCTTCGCTAACACCCACCATATTATATCCCAAGGCACTATATCATATGCTTTCTCAAGGTCGATAAACACCATATGAATGTCTCTTTTCTTTTCTCTATAGTTTTCTATTACTCTCTTCAAAAGATAGATCGCTTCCATTGTTGACCTGCCAGGTATAAATCCAAATTGATTTTCTGACACCTCTGTTATATCTCGCAATCGGCGTTCTATCACTCTCTTCCACTCTTTCATTATATGACACATTAGCTTGATTCTTCTATAGTTGTTGCAATTCTGGACATCTCCTTTATTCGTATAGATTCGCACTAAAATACTCTTCCTCCACTCATCTGGCATGTTCCTAGTCAACAAAATTTTGCTAAACAACCTAGTCAACCAAGCAGCCCCCTTTTTACCCAAACACTTCCAAGCTTGAATAGGGATATCATCTGGTCCTAAAGCCTTATTTGATTTCATCTTCTTAAGTACAATCTCTACTTCAAAGTTCTTAATCATGCGATAGAACCTATAGTCTTGGTTTATAGTATTACTGGCTACTTCTTCCCCGATTGTCGTACCTCCATGTTTCTCATTTAATAGTTTCTCAAAATGGTTTTTCCATCTTCCTTAATCTCTTTATCCCTCACCAATACCTTAGAATCTTCACTCTTAATGCACTTAACTTGATTGAAATCTCTTGTTTTCCTTTCCCGTATCTTAGCAAGTTTGTATACCCTCTTCTCTCCCTTCTTACTATCTAGTTTAGTGTATAGGTCATCATAAGCTTTCAATTTAGCCTCTTTCACTACTTTCTTGACCTCCTTATTAGCCAATTTATAGCTCTTAAGATTTTTCTCAGTTCTATCCTTTTACCACTTTTTAAAGCACTCTTTTTTTGCCTTAACTACCGCTTGAACCTCTTCCTTCCACCACCAAGTTTCCCTAGAGCTCGGTCCCGTTCCTTTAGACTCTCCAAGCATTCCCCTTGAGATTCTTCTCATACAATTAGCCTTCGAGTTCCACATAGTGTTAGTATTATCATCCAAGTCCCAAGTACCTTCCTTATTCATTATATTCTTAAATATTTCTAATTTATCCCCTTTTAGGTCCCACTATCTCATCCTACGATGCGCACCATACTTTCTAGTTTGGTATTGCCCTCTAAAACATAAATGTCACGCCCCACTTTTTATTACTCGAAATCATTACCAAATTCATTAGTTTAATTCAATATTAGAGATAACATGCGGAAAAACTCTTTGGTTCAACAAAAGGAAATAAATAACGGTTCTCTCATTCGTATGCAAATTATATACAACATGAGCACACTAAATAAATTGCCCTTGGGCTTACATCATTAAAAAGTCAAGAAGAAGGGTATAACCCTTTTACATAAATGGCATTCTGCCAACACAAAAGAGGCCCCGTGGCCAACAAATAAGAAGATCCAAAACCTTGTAGCACATCCTGGCTATTACCTGAAAAAGATTCAACAACATGGGATGAACATATAGT
This sequence comes from Camellia oleifera, assembly GCA_022316695.1. Lineage (NCBI taxonomy): Eukaryota > Viridiplantae > Streptophyta > Magnoliopsida > Ericales > Theaceae > Camellia > Camellia oleifera. The sequence goes on along the minus strand of CM039317.1, from coordinate 155,207,334 downwards.
CCAGTAGAGATCTCAACATGATCCTCAACAATAACAACTTACAGATAGCTATGATCATGAATGTTCACTCTCATACTAGAATAGTAATGTGGCAGTTTATACAAAATATACATAAGTATGAACTTTTCTTGAAAACAGCCATTTCATTCAACGCTATAAGCGGTTCACCTTTCTTTCCTTTTCATTACCCATTTTCCCAAACTTTCATGACTATAACAGTTTTAGAAAAAAAAAACAATTTCACCAAGCCCATTACTCTTCCCTCATTTTCCGTACTTACAACAAAATGACCTTTTTTGAAAACATGTTCACAAATACCCCATTTTCCTTCACACTTTCCAAAATCTCAAAATGGCATTTTGGTTTGTTCCCAATACATTCATATCAATACATGCATGCCTTAAATAAAAGGAAAATAACAAATCATCAATCATGTATATAATCCACAAATGAGGCAGCTCGGCCTTTCAAAACTGTAACCATCGCAACCCATAACATACTCAGATACACTGACGATAACAATTAAAACTCTGCTCTACCGGCTATATGCACAGTAAGCTAAGGATATGCCAAAGCGATAAGCGAGATAATAACTCATTTTAAACATTTCATACCTCATAATAGATACACATTTTAGTACTGTATCAATCTCAGACAAAAACACTTCCATACTTCGCAAATGATACACATTTTAGTGTTGTATCAATATCCAACAAAAACACTTCTATACTTCACAAATGATACACATTTTAGTGTTGTATTAATGGAGTCCATCCCATATCTCCTTCCAAACAAAATCCGGTTTAAAGGTCCATCCCCTATCTTCCCCTAAACCGTGGAGTACATCCCCTATCTTCTCCCACACAATACAATGTATATAAGAGATTATCATATACAAATTCTTCAATACAACAAAGCATAAATAACAAGTGTAATAAATACACATAAACTATTCAATAATGTTTAACCAACACAAGTGTAACGCATACATCACAATTCAACACAACAATGTCATCCTCCACCGATGACCAAAGACAAAACCTCTAGATGCATGTATTCAGTACACCTAATAAAAGAGACTCAATTCTCAAGCAAACCTTAAACCCAACAACGACACTAGTACGATAGATAAGGATAAAACCCCCAAATGTGTGTATTCAACACTCATGATACAATAGTTTAATTCTCAAATTTATTTTCCGAGACTCACATAGAGTTAACATTTCATTTACCATTTTCAAGATCAACTTTCATAATTTTCTTAAGTCAACATGTTCCATCACTTATTCCAAAACACTTTTCCCTTTTCACAAAACCAATTACATTCTCTTCATTTTACAAAATTAATTCCATGGATAATAAGCCATAACCCAACTTGATTCAATACGTTCATTTCAAAATAACCCCAATACCATAATTAATCCTTTAACTGTTAACACCTTCTACACAACTCATATTAACAATAGAAATTTACCAACATTGTTTAACCATAAACCCTTTTTATTTTACCAAATCAAAATATAATTTAGGACTTTCTCTTATTTTAACAATAGTCAATGATAACAAAACCATTTTCAAACAACCAACCCTTGGTTCCCCTCATGATTTTCAAACAAATCCAACACGGATATGATTTTCATGCAATACAAAATTACCACATGTCTATCTATAGACGGAGTATTGAAAAAGAACAAAGAAATCCCTACCTCAAATGGAGAGACCAAATGGAGAAGATGAAGGCCAAAAACCAAAGTGCTCCAAATCGCCAAACTTTGAGATTAAAATGAAGCCCTCAACCCACTCTACCTTTCTTACAAAGGACTTAGTATAGATTTACACTAGAGGGAGATGAAAACCTAGAGAGAAGGTGTGTAGGGAGAGAGAGAAGATGGTTCTAGGGTTTTGAAATCAAAAGGGAGATGAACAAGTGATATTGAAAGGTTGTTATTAAAGCCCAATAATTGGAAAATGAAAGGACAAGTTAGAATTAAATGAACATTAATTAAAATTAAATGAACACTAACTAGAATTAAATGAACACTAGTTAGAAATATGAATGAACAAGTTTGTCATAAAATCCCACTAATGGAATATGAATGGTTCACTAATTGGAATTGAATGAACCATTATGAAAATTTAATAGACACTAGTTGGAATTAAATGGACATCAACCCTTGGTTTCCAAACACAACCAACCTGTTTCAAACCTGCCCAACACAACCCAAGACTCATATACAAAGAGTAAAGGACGGAAACGAAAAAAAAAACAACAGCACATCCACGGAACCGAGTCCGAAATACAATTAAACAATGAAGGGAAAACCGAGATCGCTATAATAAATCTAGTACCAAAATCCTATGTTGAGAGGTCAGGCTCTCTCTAGGAATCAACTTACAATCATTATATTTTAGGCAGTCCACTTTTCTCACTAACAAGTAATCTATTTGGCTCTTAACTAACCCACTCTTAAAGGTTATCAAATGCTCATCCCTCTTCTTATACATAGTATTGGCCACTACCAAGTCAGAAGCCAATGCAAAATCTAAGATACTCTCTCCAGCCTCATTTCTATCACCAAAATCGTATCCACCATGCATCCTTTCATAGCCTAGTTTATCTATGCCTACATGGCCATTAAAATCTCCACCTATAACCAGGTTCTCTCCTATGGGTATCTCCTGTAAGATCTCATCCATTTGTTCCCAAAAATCCCTCTTTAGTCTGATCATCTAATCCTATTTGAGGGGCGTATGCATTAATAACGGTCACTATATTCTCTCCAATAATTAGTTTAACTAACATAATCCTATCTCATTTCCTAATGACCGCCACTACATTCTCCGCAAGGCCCTTGGCAATTAAGATTCCTACCTCATTCTTGCGCCTATTCTTACAACTATAATGCAATTTAAAACCGGTATCCTCAATTTCCCTAACTTTCTCATCCATCCACTTAGTTTCTTGTACGCAAGCTATACTACTCTCCTCCTAATCATAACATCTACCAACTCCATCGTCTTGCCAGTTAAGGTTCCTATATTCCAAGTGGCTACCCTAACCCTATAGTTTTGGACTAGCTTCTTGACCCGCGCTCGTCTAGAAAAACACGGGAACCTTTACCCATTTTTCACTGCACCCAGGCATCGATGCAGCGTCCCTTGCTCACTTTTGGAAACACTTGGAGGTAGGCACAACGCGCCACTTGAGGGGAACGACCTAGCATTTAAATGATTCAAAGTAGGATTCATTGTCATAAGGGATCCAAGTGGCTTTTTTACGTGTTGGCTGTCGGCTATATAACACACAACCCTCCTCCTTAACCCGGGCTTGGGACTGGCGGAATTGTTAACAACCCTGGCGGAGTTATCATTACCAGTCATTTAAAAATAATAAATTAAAAAATATAGCATTGTTGTTTACTTGAGTTGCAAATGAATTCAAAAATAGACCTAACACATAAAAATAGCCAGTGGACCTGTAGCCGTTAGAGCTGATTCTTACATAAATCAAAGACCTCATTTCCATTGTTTTCCATTATCAAAGAAAAGCACAAGTAAAAAAGTGTAGGCGAAACAATTTGTAAGGAGGTTGAATAAACATGTGGAGTGTTTTTGTTTCTCTAAAAAATTTCAGAATTTTTTTTTAAAAAAAATAAAAATTAATTTGATAAAAATAAATATTAAAAAAATATTTTAAAATTTTAAAAATTATTTATAACCTCTCAAAAGATAAAATAATATAAAAATGATAAGCATTTTTAATTTTTTATTTCTTTCACCAAATTATTTTTTAATTTTTTAGAAAAAAATTCTAAAATAAGAATTTGAAAATCAAACAAAACATAGCCATTATTTTTTAAGAAGCAATTTATGTCATTAATTTCTTATTTGATTAATTTGAATATTTGCAGTAAATTCTCTCCCTTTCGAGAAGTTAATGGTTGGTCCTGGAGCATCGCCAAGTGATGTCCCAAGGGTCTTGTGATTAGTAGAGGAAGTGTGACTTACGATTTTGTGTTAAATGATTAGAAAATAGGAGGTGGCATGAGAATTTGTGATTGGTAAGAAGTACCATCACATGGCACTCCAGGAGCACCAAATAATCTTTCCTCCTTGTCTGTCATTTTCTTTTGAATATCTTCAAGATGAAATGTATAAGGGTAAATTACACTGACACCCTTTGAGATTTGATCCAATTACATCCCACCCCCTGACATTCTAGAAATTACATTTCCACTCCTGTGGTTTATAGTCTTATTTTATAAACCCCCTACTTATATAAAAGGCAACAACCCCTAGTAGAAAAACAGAGGAAATTATATTGATTAAAAAAAAAAAGTAAAGCAAAGGAAAGGAAAAAAAAAAAGAAAAAAAAAAAGAAAAGTAAAACAAAACAATAAAAGAGAGAGTGCATGTGTTCAATGTCTTCATTCAGTCTAAATAATTATAATGACAGGGGGTTAGTGTAATTTTTTAAATGTCAAGGGATGATATGTATTAAATCCAAATCTTAGGAGGCGCAAATGTAATTTATCCAATGTAGAATGATCTAGAATATCATTGAGAATGCAATATAGATTCAAAGTTAATGGGCAAAAGTGTAATTTTACCTTTCAAAGTACAATTTGTTTTTAGGGAATTACATATCGATGGGAGTTATAATTTTTACATAAATATGGAGGGGCCACAACTTTTTATTTACACCTTATCATAGAGTGACTTACACCTTCAATTTTTTATAATTTTTTTTTTCTTTGTGCCACTCACATGTAATTCCCCTTTTGTTTTTCCAATGGGGAACAAACGTGACATAACTTCTCTTTACAAAATGTCATTTATTTGGTTTGGATTTTAAGGATTCACTTTGTAGAAAATTAAAATTTTTTATTTTTTGTAATTTTTTTTATTTTCACTGAATTTTTTTACTCCATCTATCCCAAAATATTAGTCCCTTATTTCATTTTTCATTGTCCCAAAATATTAGTCCCTTTTCAAAAATTAAGTAATAAAATAATATGAATTTACTATTTTACCCTTTTAAATTCATTAATAATACAAAAAGTATAATTATGACAATTGATATTTCCAAAAAATATACCATCAAAGGGTAATTTTGGAAAATTAATACTTATATAAAAGGCAACAACCCCTAGTAGAAAAACAGAGGAATTTATATTGATTAAAAAAAAAAAGTAAAGCAAAGGAAAGGGAAAAAAAAAAAGAAAAAAAAAAGAAAAGTAAAACAAAACAATAAAAGAGAGAGTGCATGTATTCAATGTCTTCATTCAGTCTAAATAATTACAATGACAGGGGGTTAGTGTAATTTTTTAAATGTCAAGGGATGATATGTATTAAATCCAAATCTTAGGAGGTGCAAATGTAATTTATCCAATGTAGAATGATCTAGAATATCATTGAGAATGCAATATAGATTCAAAGTTAATGGGCAAAAGTGTGATTTTACCTTTCAAAGTACAATTTGTTTTTAGGGAATTACATATCGATGGGAGTTATAATTTTGCATAAATATGGAGGGGCCACAACTTTTTATTTACACCCTATCATAGAGTGACTTACACCTTCAAATTTTTATAATTTTTTTTTTCTTTGTGCCACTCACATGTAATTCCCCCTTTTGTTTTTCCAATGGGGAACAAACGTGACATAACTTCTCTTTACAAAATGTCATTTATTTGGTTTGGATTTTAAGGATTCACTTTGTAGAAAATTAAAATTTTTTATTTTTTCTAATTTTTTTTTGTTTTCACGGAATTTTTTTACTCCATCTGTCCCAAAATATTAGTCCCTTATTTCATTTTTCATTGTCCCAAAATATTAGTCCCTTTTCAAAAATTAAGTAATAAAATAATATGAATTTACTATTTTACCCTTTTAAATTCATTAATAATACAAAAAGTATAATTATGACAATTGATATTTCCAAAAAATATACCATCAAAGGGTAATTTTGGAAAATTAATACTTTTAAAATATAATAATTGTACTATAAAAAAAATTGAATTCTAAGGGACCATTATTTTGGGACGGATGGAGTAAAATTTTAAGTTTTTTTTTTTTTTTTGAATTTTTAGATACACCTAACATAAATACACTTAAAAAGTATAATATTTGTGAAAAAAAATCTTTAGAAAATTCACTAAATACCAAAAATATAAAAAAGAAAAAAATTAAAAGAATTCAATTCATTTTTCGTTTTCTTGTGAATTTATTATTTTTTTAAAATAATTTTTTTATAAATATTTTTACTTTTTAGATACATCTAAATAAGATGCATCTAAAAAAATAAAAATTGCTTAAAATTTTAAAAATATTAACTAAAAAAAAAAAAAACTCAATTTTCATAAAATTGAATCCAGAAAATTGAAACCAAACCACCTTTGGTAAATTTACTACTCTGTTAATGTAGTTATCTGACAAGGGATATTTTGTAATTTTTAAAACACAAGGGATATTTTATATAAGGGCTGCTATTAATACCTACCTTATTTCTTTGGACCCCTCTCTTTTATTTTTTTTTAATTCCAATTTTGTCCAATAATAAATTTCATTTCTACCCTCGCCTCTAACCTACTAACCCTAATTTCTCAAACCTCAACCCTAATTCCATCAACACTCCTGCATCTTTTGCCGGCGCCACCCCACTCATATGGCACCATCTCTTTCACCTCCGACTACCTTCTCCAACCCCAAACCCTAGCAAGTTTACATCTACAAACCTTAGTAGATTCGAACAAGTTTGTAGTAGAAGACGACCCAAACAAACCAGGAGTTTTAAATTACAGCGATCTCGGTTTTCCCTCCTTTGTTTATTGTATTCCAGACTCGGTTCCGTGGATGTGTTGTTGTCTCATTCTCATCCCCACCCTTTGTCCTTGGTATTTGAGTCTTGGATTGTGTTAGGCAGGTTTGAAACAGGTTGGTTGTGATTGGAAACCAAGAGTTGATGCCCAGATTTTGGCCTTCACGCTTGAGCGAGGCTTTTGACGCTCGAGCGGACCTTTTGCTTTTGCTTCTCCGCTCGAGCGTCCGCTTTCACGCTCGAGCGGGGACCATCGTATGCAGAACTTCTGGAAGTGTGCAATCGACGCTCGAGCGGCGCTTTTCACGCTCGAGCGTGAGTCTGTGTCTGACGCTCGAGCGGGGTGTTCCACGCTCGAGCAGACTGTGTATTATATCAGTCTGAATTTTGGCATTTTGAATCACTTTTTCGGGCCATTCTCTCTCTAGCTTTTCAAAACCCTAAGTTGAGAGCTCCTCTCTCTAGAACTCTCTCTCTCTCTCTCTGTACATTTTGATCTTGGTTTAGTGAGATCCAAGTCTTGTGCCTTCATTAAAGTGTTAGAGCTTTGCAAGATCTTCATTTTGATTTGAAAATCTTGGGGTTTGGAGCACTTCCAAGTTTGTTCATCATCTCCTCTGGGTTCCAAAATTTGAGGTAGGGATTACTACTCATATTTATGGTCTTTGACATAAACTTGTAGTTATTTTGATTAAATATTGAAATTGAAAAATTTTGGGTGTTAGGGTTTCAAAATGTATAAAGAAGGGTTTTGTTCTTTTGACCAATGCATGTGTATTTTGGGTCATAAAATAAGGTTATTGATGTTTATTGATGATATTTGGACCTTTGGGTCAATGTTGAGAAGAGGGGGAGAAAAGCCCTAATTTATTGTAATGAATTAATTTGTATAATTAATTTGGAAAAGTTATGAAAAATATGAAATTGAGTTGGAAATAATGAAATTGGGAAATTATGAGATTTAATGGTAGAGTTGGATTGATTAATCACCCACCTTGAAATTGTAGATAATTTATCTGTTCGATAATTTATTATCTGTTTAGAAATAAATGTTTGGGGCTATCGGTGGAGGATAGTCTTGATTGTTGTAGACACTGCATGATGATTAGGTGAATTAAAACTAATCTTATGGGTATATCATTGAATATGACGGATGGAATAACACATTGAATATGTGCTTGCTTGATCATTGTATATGATAAGTGTTTAGATACATGGTATATGTATGTTGTTTGGGAGAAGATAGGGGATGTACTCCACGGTTTGAGAGAAGATAGGGGATGGACTCCTAAACCGGACTTGGAAGGAGATAAGGGATGGACTCTAGTGATAACTAAGTTGGCCGGAGTATCCAGGGTGAAAGTCCCAAAACCCTAATTACGTTTGCATAACGTAGATGAATTGAAGTGTTGTAATATGAGTTGTAGTCTCATTTGAAATTGCATCGTTGAAGTATTGTTATTATGAGTTGTAGGCTCATTATGAACTGTCTGGATGAATATGGAACCACATCTATGAATTGGTTTGGATAATGAAGTGAAAAGAGATTGAAATGTATTGTGAATAAGGACGAGTTATGAAAGAGATGCATGTTTGTTTATTTGAGTTAAACATTTGTCAAAATGCTAATGTTTTAGTTATTGCTCATATTATGTTTAGCATATCTCTACTGGGCGTTGGCTCATCCTACATGGGACATCATTTTCAGGTTCAGGTGTTATGCCACCTCCAAGGACGTAGCTTGGGAGGTCTTGGGAGTTGAAGACTCTTTTGTTTATTTTGTTATTTTTGGTGATACATGTAAATTCAAGCCAAGGGCTTATTTGTGTAGAGAGTTAGAACTCTTCTTTTGTTGCAACCAAGTGTTGACTTGGAAAGTTGTAAGCCTATAGGGCATTTACTTTTGTTGTCAACATGTATTACTTTTTGTAAGAATACTCTGATGAATGAAAATATGTTTTATTCTTATGTTTATGTATATCATGAATGTTGGGTTTATATGCATTATTGTGAGGGCGTTACATAAATGGCAATGTAACAATAGTGGTAGTGGTGGTAGGGGCGGAGGCGGAGGCGGAGGCAAAAGAATCGAAACCAAAGGGAAACGATGGGATGGAGGTGGCAAAATTAGGCAATTCGACACCGAAGGAAGGGGCGTAGGCGATGACAGAAGAGGAGGCTGTGGTGAAGATGGAGCGGGTGGTTTATGATTTCAAATTCACAGTCAAAACCCTAAACAGCTCAAAAAGAATGATTAAAAAAACAAAAAAGTGAGATTAGCAAAATGAGTTGTTACCGATCGAAGACTGTTTCGAGTTCAAACCATTGGATGTCACAGTGACAAAGCAAAATCGAGCGAAGAATTAAAGCATAAGAGAAAAATTAATGATTGTGAAGACGAAGATGACTATAGAGCATTAGCTTAAAAGAGAGAGAGATGTAGAGGACTACCGGTGAGAAAGGCCTACTAGCAGTAAGAACATTACAAAGAAAAGTTGGGATTCAAAAGATGAGGGGTATAGTTGGAAGGTTAAAAGAGAAAATGGAGAGGCTTATTTAGGTGGGTGGGAATTCAAAGAGTGGAGGGTCTAAAGAAATTAGTTAAGTACTAATAGCAACCTTTTTTTTATATTTTGTTTATACCTTGGGGGGTGTTAGTAATTTGATCTTAATTTTTTGTATAACTACTGTTTAAAGTTTGGATTGAATTTCTAAAAATCTTAAACCGTTACTTTAATTATTATTCTATAGAGATCTAATATTTAGGGTAAACTATTTGTTTTTGAGATTTGAAAAAAATATAATAATACCTATAATTTTGACATAATTACACAAACTTCATTTTATTAAGGTCAAATAACAAAAAAATAATACAGATGGTGTGAAAATACAACAATACACAATGTAAAATGCATATTTCTTATAAAAGAAATGACATTATTATTTTTTTCATTCATACGACTAATGAATTTCTGATTAAATTGAGATAACTTGTTATATAAATTAAAATCTTAAAAGAGCTCAGTATAATTATGTCAAATTTATAAGATTTATTATATATTTTTTCAAACCTGAAAGATGGTCTACAATGTATTTACTGCAATATTTATCATCAAATTAATTTTTTTTATTTTATTTTATAATATATTTATAGAATAAAAATTATATCATATATATAATTCACTATATTTAAAATATAATAAGACTCATCATACATACCACATAAAAATCTATACTATTATTAAAAATAAATAAGTCACTTAGCTTTCATGAATTTTCTTCTCTTCTTTGGTCAAATGACTAAAAAAAATAAAAATAATAATAATAATTACAAGAGTCACAAGACTTGAACTTATGACTATTGACTTAATAAAAAACACTTTCACCACTTAAACAACATAAAATATATGTTTTAAACTCACCATTGAGTGGGCTCACACCCCTAGTATATGTGAAATGTGTACAAGAGTTGTTGTTAATGATAAAAAAATTTATATAAAAAATGGCCAACAAAAATATACAAAAAATATAAAATATGGGGTCAACTTGATTTTTCTCATAAATGATATACATGCTGTGACATAAAAATGAGTGATTTAAATTATTGAGTTGAGATCTGTCATGAACCCCACGAGCTCTAATAGTACTATCACTTTTTAAATTGGTGACAATATTATTGTGCTGCCATTAAAATATATATTAGGATCATAAATATTTTTACATTGTAATTTTTATTGATAGCATGCCATTAGTAAGATTTTTTTTTTTTTAAAAAAAGGAAAAAATTATATCAGTGGTATATTGAAAAAATAATTATAAATCAATAATATTTTTTTATAAATATTAATAATTATAATTATAATTTTTTTTATTAATTTATATTTTTTTCTTGACATCAATCGATGTAATTGCTTCAAAAAATAAATAAATAAATAAATAATCAGAAAACAAATTTCTGAAAGCAGTCAACGAAAAATTAATTTGTTCGAGAGTTATTTTCAAAAATTATTATAAAATAATAAAACAAATTATAATTATAATTATTAATATTTATCATTTTTTTTTTTTTGTATATTTTTTTCTTCAATCCCTCTCTACATGTAATTATTACATTGTGGGTGTTTGAAAAAAATTGACTATTTTAATAGGCTAAAATAGTTATATTTGTGATGATAGTTGAATTTTTTTTTATTATAATTAAATATTATATTTGTAAAAGAAAAAATAAAATAATAATAAATTTGATTTGATATTTGATTTGATTATTTTAATGAGTAATGTTAGGGAGCATGAAAAAAATATCATGAAAATAATAATGAAGGATTCTACATTCTTAGATTACAAATACAATAAAACACTATACATTAATCAAAAGATAAAAAAATTTCATGAAGTATTTTATGATATTTTTTTCATAATTCTTAATATTATTCTATTTTAACCCATTTTTTCTTTTAATGTTATTTTAGCTATAAAAAAAAAAAAAGCCAAAACCGTGACTTCCCAAACTCTCTCCTCCTCAAACTCTCCTTCAAAGCCCTTTGCTTGTTTCTCTTTGTGATAAGATTCTGTTTGATTTGGTTAATGGTATTGTTTGTCTTTGGTGAAAAGCTTTTCTCTTCACTGTCGACTGAGTTGTCAAGGCGGTGCATGTTTCATCTTTAAGAGACTCTGGAAAATTTCCAAGGTTTTTCTTTCTTCACTTCCACTTCCACTTCAATTCTATTGTTAACCTCTCTCTCTGTTTAACCACGCTTACCTTTCAAAAAAAAAAATCATTCTCAACTTGAATTTTAATTTTTGTTTTCAGTTTTGTTATTGGTGTTTGTGTTCAACTGTTGCTTGCAAGAAAGAAAGAAAAAAAATAAAAAAAAATTATCTGTATTCCCTTTTGAATTTAGAAAGCTTTGTAATCTACTCCTCTGCAACTCTATTTTAACTCTGTGTTGAACGATTACCAAATCAGTATTCTCTGTGAAAATCCTACGTGATTCGTGATTAGATCAAGATTAACTTATTCCAAATCCCAAAAATCCAAAACACTCAACCTAAAATCATCAAGCACTTACGAGAGTGATTTTAGTTTGTTTGTTTTTAGGAATAAACAATAAATCGACACAAACGATTTTTTACGTGGAAAAACCACAATTGAAGAACCTTCAATTGTAATAAAAAACCACGGGCGAACCGCCACTGATCAATCCACTACTGAAGAACTAAAAGATTACAAAGATAATACACAAATTACCCAACACAGTCAATTTGTCCTCGAATCTTCTGTAACTCTTTCTCCACGCCTTCGTCACGGAACTGATCAATCCTGAAGTTGATTCCACAACTTCACTTGTCGAATTAACGACTACGTAAAGAATCAAACGCCTTTTGAAACTCTACGTGTTAACCTTCGGATTCCACCGAAGAGAACTCTCTTGAATATGTAGTATCAAACTCTTTGATGTATGAATCTCAACTCATAAGTTTAGAACTCTCTTAAGAATATCAAAGAAAACTCACAAAACCTCAGAAGAAAACTTCAAACAAAACCCTAGAAAACCCTAAACAAGATCTAGAAAAGTAAACCTAGAAAAAGACCCAACCAGCGAATTTATAGAATCTGATCTCGCGCGGTCCGCTCGAGCGTAGGTCTTCCCGCTCGAGCGGAGACTTCATAATCTGTGATTCATATAGCCTTCCCGCTCGAGCGTCCATTTCCCCGCTCGAGCAGGGAATCATACCATCCAGTATTTTGTCAGGCGATGCAGAGATGCTGTGGACTTGCAATTCCCGCTCGAGCGTTACTTTCCCCGCTCAAGCAGGGAAGCCAATCTTGGAAAACCTGGAAAGCTCTACCAAATTACAACCTTGGTTTTGATTCACGGATTTTGACAACAAAGGGTCCTAACAATCTCCCCCTTTGTCAAATCCCGGACAAAACCATTCTCAAACAGTTTTCCTAAGCAAAATCACAAAAAAAAAAAACTAAAACAAGATTCCAAACTAGTCTAAAAACAATTTTCCAATTATGAACAAACTAGTCTAAAACCATGTGCCAACTGATGAACCAAAGTGCTACAACCACAACCAAACATGCGCTGGTACAATGAGCCTGAAAAAGAACAACCAAACACAAGCCAACCAAAAATTTGTGAAAAGGATTAAATATCAAAAGAAAAAAAAAATCCATCATAATCAAAACATGATCCATCCACAAACATATATCCAAAAATAGTATCCAACCAATATAAACATCCAACTGTACCAAGGAAGGATAACAAGAGAACATATAACCAAAACTGTGCCAACCAACTCCAAAATCTGCAATGTACCAAATCCAACTGTATGTATACCCAAAATCACTCCCCCTTTTTGGCCGGGAGATAAAAAGAATGGAGCAGAAACCAAAAGAACAAAAGCATCATGGAGCCGGAGGTGAAGGCGGTGCAGCTGAAGCAAGGTCAAGATCTGAGCCAGCTGTGATGAAGACTGTGCCACAGAATCCTCAATCCGCTGAGAAGAGGCCTCCAAAGCACGGAAACGAGAATCGGCAGTGGTCTCAAGATCAGTGAGTCTCGCCTCAAAGATATCCATCCTGGCCTCAAGATGATCAAATCTGGAACCAACAGAACGCTCTAGCGACTGAAGCTGACCACGGATGGTACGAACTGGAGGGTGCTGCTCCCCCTCACCAAGATCTCCGCCAGCCGCAGCATCATACTCGGCCTCCTCTGCCATGGCCTCATCTGCACTAGGACCTGCACTGGAACGACCAGAACTAGAAGGGACCCCCCTAATGTGAGACTGACTCTGGGAGACAGTCTTCTTGGTAAATGGACGTGTAGGGGAAGCAAACTCGTCCTCATCATATGTAGGAACCTCAAATTTGGCTAATAGCCGGTTGATGAGGCAGCCATATGGTAAACCAAGATTGGTGCGCTCAAAAGCTGCAACCATCTTCTGAATGATGAGGGTGGCAAGGTCGATGGGCCGGTTGTGGGCAATACACTCGAGAATAAAACCTTGATCTTGCTTAATCTCAGAACTGTGGGTTGTAACAATGATATTGGCACACATGATTAGGTTGAGTAACCTAAAGTGAGGAAGAAGTTCATGCTGTTTGATCAAAGAACCGGAAGGCCAAGAGCGAGGAGAACCACACAAAGTCTTAGCAACCTCATCAAAATTACATGTGGGGCGTGATGGGACTGGAAAAGGATAATAGATAGGAGATCTCGCACAAATCCCTAATAGCTCATGGATAAGATCAGTGGTGACTGTGATTTCTTTGGATCTAACCCAGGTCTTAAAAGAGGGGCCAATATCATCAAGACCATTCATATTACAATAAAATTCCCGGATCCAAGTAAGATTTTGTTGCCCAGAGAACAAAAGAACCTTATCACCTCCCAGGGGATCAAAGAAAGACCGGATAGAGAGAGACTCAAAGGTAGATGGGTGAACATTACGTTCAAGGTGTATGGAACGGGAATGGTAAGACTCACGGTATAACTTGGCTTTTTCGAATGACGGGAAACGCTCAGTGTTATAAGGAGGGCGAGAGGCGGTCGACTTACGGCGTTTGTGGGTAGACATGGCTAACATGACAAACAAACCCCCAACCCAAAACCAAATAACAAAACCAAGGAAGCCAAGAGATACAATGCAAACATTAGTCCAATAGTGACATCCAGAAAGCTATGAAAATACCAAGAAATGGATCAATAACAGGAAGCTATAGCAGTAGGAAAGCATGGCAAACAAATCGCAATTATAAAGATGTGATAATGTAGCAAAAATTACCAATGCAAAAACCTGAACAAAATCCTGAATGTAAAACAATCATGAGGCCACATGGATGAGTAAACAAAATCCCCAATGTAAGCAGACCACAGCATACTATAAAAGAAATAAAACCCCCAAAAAGAAACCCAAAACAAAACAGAGCCAAAAACCCAAACTAGAAAACCCAAAACAAAACTAAATGGAAGAGGGATAGACTAAAGGGAAACTAGCAAAACAACCATAAAACAAAACTTAAACGACTCTTCAACTTAATGTAAAACTAACTCAAGCAAACTAACACAAATAAAACCATAAAGAGACAAAAAAAAAATGACGCAAGAACTCAAGAACAGAGGAGAGAGAGAGATGAGATATACCTGAGGAGCAGAAAAGACGAAATCAACCCAATGTGAAGAGAAACCAACCCAAGGTGAAAAAGAGGCAAGGAATCGCCGAAAAAAAAAAAAACCTAGAAGAGGAGGAGTGGAGAGGCAAAAATAAGCCCAAGGGTCGAAGGGAGGGAATAAATACAAAACCAGTCTGCTCGAGCGTATGGTTTGACGCTCGAGCGGGAGACAAACCTCGCGAATGCGCGCTTGAGCGCGAACAATGAAGATCGAGCGGAAAAACTCCCCTCCCAGTACTGTGAAAACAACTGCAAGCCTCAAAACCACGCTCGAGCGTGGAAAAGTCCGCTCGAGCGGAATTTTTTTTTTTTTTTTTAAAAATAAAAACACCTAGGATGTCCTGTAACAAGCAAGATGACCAGGTGTCAGACTATACCACAAGGACAAAAGAATCCATCAATCATGAGTCCTGAAAATTTGAGAAAAGAGTTGAAACACCAAATCATGAATAAAACAGATAGTATTAAATCAAAGCCACAAGCATCATGAGAATGCATAACTCAAAAACACACATGAGAGCTCACATAAATGATGTGTGTGTGTGCAATCCTTGAGAGCCACAAAGCTAGAGTTAATCCTAGTAGTGATCTGATGGCTGGACCTCCGACACGAGTAACTGACTATCACAGAGAAAAGTCAAACCACTAGGAATCACGGGGTATTTGTTGAGTAGAAGCGGAAGCTCCCCCTCAAACAATGATCTTTTTTTTTTTTTTTTTTCTTGTGGGCACTCACTGGTGGCATACACGCTCAAGAGTATGGAGACCAAACCAGAGAAGAATGAAATCAAAATGATGGCCTGGTTGGTGCCTCTGAGGTAGCCTTTTCCTAATGCCCGGAAATCATGTACTGAGGGAGAAACCATGGAAGTGAAATAAGATGGTAGATGGTTAAGAGACTTAACATCACCCATGATATACCAGTATAGGTCAATTCCTCTGAAAGAGTACAAGAAACACTGTCAGTGGTCCATAGAGAACTTTGATCACTTGTGCGGAAACCCCTGCAACAGTTTAGCTCAAGGATGTGTACAAAATGAGATCATGAAGTAAATGAGTATGGGCATTCAGAATGAGCTATGAACAAAGATGAATAAGATCTTGTAAGCAACATGAGCAGTGTTCATAAAAAATTTGATGCAAAGATATCAGGACTCAATAACAATGAGATTACTTCATCCAAGAACAGTAAGCCAAGCACTCACACTCACCTCACAAAAAAAAAAAAAAAGGAAACAACCTAGTTACTGAGCATTACACCCAAGGTCTTTCTAAGAAACTCAAATCGAAGAAGATCAACGGGTTTTGTAAAAATATCAGCTTTTTGATGCTCAGTAGGGACATGTTCCAAAACAACAAGGCCTTCATCCACTAACTCTCGAATAAAATGATGACGGATGTCAATATGTTTGGTGCGAGAGTGTTGGACTGGATTTTTTGAAATGTTTATGGCACTTGTGTTATCACAAAAAAGAGTGAGAGTGTTCTGTTCTATACCATAGTCATGAAGCATTTGCTTCATCCACAACATTTGTGCACAACAACTTCCTGCAGCAATGTACTCAGCCTTAGCAGTGGAAAGAGAGATGGCATTTTGCTTTTTACTATGCCAAGAAACCAGATTATTCCCAAGGTAAAAACACCCCCCGGATGTACTTTTCCTATCATCAGCACACCCTGCCCAGTCGGCATCAGAAAAACCAGTAATTTCGGCTGTAGTATCAGTGGAAAACCAAACCCCATACCCCAAGGTCCCATTACATACTTGATGATGCGTTTTACCGCAAGAAGGTGAGACTCTTTAGGACTGGCTTGGTAACGAGCACAAACACCGACACTGAAGGAAATATCAGGACTGACTGGCTGTGAGATACAAAAGACTCCCTATCATACTCCTATAAAGGGTAGGATCAACATCAATACCAGAGGAATCTTTGGAAAGGTGAAGACTGGTGCTCATGGGAGTGCGTGCATGCTTGGAAGACTCAAGACCAAACTTTGACACAAGATTTTTAGCATACTTAGACTGAGAAACAAATATGCCCGAAGGAGATTGTTTAATTTGGAGACCCAAAAAATAAGACAACTCTCCCATCATGCTCATCTCAAACTCATGTGTCATGCAATCCGAAAAATATTTCACAAGATGATCAGCAGTGGAACCAAACACAATATCATCAACATATATCTGAGCAACAAGAATATGAGACTTAGTATGTTTCACAAATAAGGTCTTATCCACACTACCCCTTTGAAAATCATTATCAAGAAGAAAAGTAGTAAGCCTATCATACCAAGCCCGAGGAGCTTGTTTCAATCCATACAAAGCTTTGTCTAACTTGTAGACATGATTAGGACATTTAGGGTCCTCAAACCCTTTTAGTTGCTCAACATATGCCTCTTCTTTTAAGTACCCATTCAAAAAGGCACTTTTCACATCCATTTGAAACAATTTGAAGCCAAGAAAACATGCAACACCAAGCAAAATGCGAATAGATTCGAGACGTGCAACTGGGGCAAACGTCTCATCATAGTCAATACCCTCTACTTGTGTGTAGCCTTGAGCAACCAACCTAGCTTTATTCCTTACAACAGTACCATTCTCATCAGATTTATTTTTAAAGATCCACTTGGTACCTATCACATTCATGTCTCTAGGTCTGGGAACAAGAGTCCAAACTTTGTTACGCTCAAATTGACCTAATTCTTCATGCATAGCATTGACCCAACTATCATCTAGCAAGGCCTCTTTAAAATTCTTAGGTTCAATTAAAGAAACATAACACATGTGTGATACCTCATCCCGAATCTGTCTTCGGGTTTTCATTCGATCCGAAACACTTCCAATCACCTGTTGAACTGGATGATTCAGTTTCACCCTTGCTGATGGTTTAAGTTCAGGACTTGCGGTGATAGAAGCAACAGGAGTGATGTCCCTTTGAGCACTCTTGGGACTTGAACTTACCTGTGAGGATGGTGCTGTAACATTTTCTTGTGATTGAACCTCAGCTTCTCCTTGATTTTGTGGTTCAGTATCCAAGATTGGGGACTCACCATTGTCATCCTCATTTGTTGCCGGAGTAGGAGAACCTGTGTCATCTATAACCACATTGATAGATTCCATTAATGATGAAGTTCGCAGGTTATAGACTCGAAAAGCCCTACTGTTGGTTGAATACCCTAGGAAAATACCTTCATCACTTCGGGAGTCAAATTTGCCCAAGGGCTCTCTATCTTTGAAGATGTAACACTTACTCCCAAAAGTTTTGAAATATTTTACATTAGGTTTCAAACCCTTCCACAATTCATAAGGAGTTTGTAAAGTGCCGGGCCTTAAATACACACGATTTATGACATAAACAGCAGTATTTAGGGCTTCGGCCCAAAACTTTGGAGGAAGACTCTTACTAAGGAGCATGACCCTAGCCATTTCTTGAACAACTCTATTCTTCCTCTCAACCACTCCATTTTGTTGTGGAGTAATAGGTGCAGAAAACTCATGCTTAATTCCATGCATATCACAAAAATCCGAAAACGAACTATTTTCAAATTCACGACCATGATCAGTTCGGATTCTTATGATACGCCCAATGGAAACACCCTGTTCATTTTGGATTTTAAGGACTAAAGCCTGGAAAGCATTAAACGTATCAGATTTTTCCCTTAAAAAATTTACCCATGAGAATCGAGTAAAATCATCAACAGTTAAAAAAATGTATCTTTTACCTTCAATGCTTTCAGTGCGAGTAGGACCCATTAAATCCATGTGAACCAATTCAAGAGGACGTTTGGTTGTAAAGTTGTTCACCTTTTTATGAGGAGCACGGGTTTGCTTGCCAAGCTGACATGGTCCACACACATGGCTCAAATTCTTACCCAGTTTAGGAACTCCTCTCACAAGCTCTTTGTTGGCTATCTTAGTTAGGTCTTTGAAATTCATGTGACCTAATCTTTGATGCCACAGATCAATGTTACTTATGATGGCAGAATGACAAGTGAGATCATTAGTAGTAAGAATCCCATAGCAGTTATCAGATGTGCGAATGCCATGTAAAACAGTATTTCCCTTTTTATCCAAAATTTCACATTCATCTTTTAAAAACAATACTTCATGATGGGAATCACACATTTGACTAATGCTCAAAAGATTTGCTTTAAGGCCATCAACAAGTAAGGCATTATCTAGCTTGGGAAGACCAGCAACACTTATAGAACCCTTACCAATGACTCTAGAAGTGCCGCCATCTCCAAAGGTAATAATTCCTCCTTCATATTTTTCAAGAGAGGTGAAGTAGGATTTGTTACCGGACATATGACGAGAGCACCCACTATCAAGATACCACATGTGTGAGTCACGTGCTTTTAGAGCAGTGTGAGCAACAAAACAAGTCAAATCATCTTTTCTAACCCAAATCTTTTTAGTCTTGGTGTTCTGCCTAGACATGTAAGGTTGTCTCCTAACCCAAAAAGTATTAGAATTTCTACCCTTTTGAGACACCTTACCAAACAGTTCAAAACAGTAAGGACGAATGTGGCCATACCTACCACAGTGATGACAAATAAAAACAGGTTTTACCTCCCTTTTGTTGATCTTACCTGCTTTTGCTTGATGAAGAGAAGGATCAACCTGGTCTATCTTCAATTTGCCCTTTGCTTGAGTCTTCAAGTTATGTGAGGTAGAGGCCTGTCCCTTGTGAGCTGTCGCACCATAGCCTAGCCCTCTTTTGTCAGAACCCATTTGTTGAGACCCGAGTATGTCTTCTAGAGATCTGGAACCTTTGTTCCACATGGCAATTGTTGCTCTAGCAATACGGAGTTCTTCATCTTTCTGTCTGACTTTCTCTTCCAATGCAGCTTGTGACAGCTCAAGACTTTCAAGCTTTTCTTCATATGTGGAATACACCTTCAGAAGTTCATTCCTTTCAGTTTCACAGGATAGAAGTTTTCCACACAAGTCTTGCTTGTCACTTGAGATCTTGATGACATTCTGTTTTGCTGTCAAGAGTTCTCCTTTGAGCCGGACATTCTCACTCTCACATGTTTTGAGCTTGAGAGAGAGTTTGTCGTTGGTTTTAGACAAATTCAGAGATTCCTCGTACAGCTTCTCGTAAGCTTGTTGTAGTTCATCGCCATTGATCTCATCAATGTCTTCAGATATTTCATCATCCTCTCTTTGCTCCTCATTCTTCTTGACCTCGTCCACTCTAGCAACCAAGACAGATAAGTTGCTGGATGGTGGTGGAGGTGGATCTCTTCCTTCATGGAATTGGCTCAGAATTTCCCATGCATCTTTAGCCTTTGTGCAATGAACAACCCGTTGCTGTTCTTCATTGGAAATTGCACCACGAATAGTGATCAGGGCTCTCTGATTGCCCGGATTATCTACACTTTCTGTATGTTCTTCAATGGCTTGCCAACCTTCTGGTTCAAAGGCTCTCAAAAAAGCCCTCATTCTGATTTTCCAATACAGATAGTTAGTCCCATCAAAGGTGGGAGCATGATACAAGTTTTGACCACGAGCTGATTCCAAATGCTTTGGAAGAGGTTGAGAAACAGTGGCCCCAAATGCCATGAAAGCACTATCCCCATCTTCACCAGATTCAGGTTCTTCGGGTTCTTGCTCCGACCCGCTTTCATCATCCCAAGTTACGGTGTAGACTTTCTTCCGATTCTTTTTCGAAGGGCATTCAAGGGACATATGGCCAAACCCTTGACATTCATAACACTTGACCCCTGGCCCCCTTACAATCTTCTTTTTAGTAGTTTGAGCAAATTTTGGTGGAACAGTTTTGGGTTTGTCATTACTCTTATCTTTTGAAATAGGGGCTCTGAAATTAGGCTTCTTTTTCAAAAAAAATTTTAAACTGTTTTGTAAGCATAGCCGTCATCTCAAACTCTAAATCAAATTCAGTCTCGGGAGGTTTTGCAGTCTCATGAGCACTCGTGAAAGCTATAGTTTCTTTTTGCTTTTTCTTTGAAATTTGGTGGGCTTCATAAGTCTGCAAATTTCCAACCAATTGATCGAGCTTGAGGGTATCAACATTCTGAGCCTCCTCAATGGCTGTCACCTTTGATTGGAACCTCTCGGGAAGGGACCTCAAAATTTTTCCAACAACTTTCGCTTCCGGGATTTTTTCACCGAGAGTGAAACAGGAATTCACGATATCACTGAGTTTTGCATAGAAATCATCAAACGTCTCATCGTCGCGCATAAAAAGGGTTTCAAAGGCGGAGGTGAGACGTTGAAGTTTTGACCTTTTAACAGAGGTAGTACCTTCGTGAATCGTTTCAAGAATATCCCACGCCTCTTTTGCTATTTCACACGTGCAAATTCGACGGAATTCTTCAGGTGTGACAGAGCAGAAGAGGGAGTTGAGAGCCTTGCTGTTCCAACTTGAGTTCTGGTAATCAGCTGTGTCCCATTTATCAAGGGGTTTAGGAATATCAATGCCATTAACGGTGATTGTAGGTTCACTCCACCCAAAGATTACGCAGTGCCAAGCTTTCTCATCGATGGATTTTAAAAATGCTCTCATACGAGCTTTCCAATAAGAATAGTTTGTACCGTCTAGTAAAGGGGGTCTATGAGTCAAGTTACCTTCACGAATAGAATCCATGATACTAGTCACACAAAATCACTCCTATAGTTTTGATAAAACAAAGTTTTTGATAAAACAAAGAGTGACCCGCTCTGATACCAATTGAAAATCCTACGTGATTGGTGATTAGATCAAGATTAACTTATTCCAAATCCCAAAAATCCAAAACACTCAACCTAAAATCATCAAGCACTTACGAGAGTGATTTTAGTTTGTTTGTTTTTAGGAATAAACAATAAATCAACACAAACGATTTTTTACGTGGACAAACCATAATTGAAGAACCTTCAATTGTAATTAAAAACCACGGGCGAATCGCCACTGATCAATCCACTACTGAAGAACTAAAAGATTACAAAGATAAATACACAAATTACCCAACACAGTCAATTTGTCCTCGAATCTTCTGTAACTCTTTCTCCACGCCTTCGTCACAGAACTAATCAATCTTGAAGTTGATTCCACAACTTCACTTGTCGAATTAACGACTACGTAAAGAATCAAACGCCTTTTGAAACTCTACGTGTTAACCTTCGGATTCCACCGAAGAGAACTCTCTTGAATATGTAGTATCAAACTCTTTGATGTATGAATCTCAACGCATAAGTTTAAAACTCTCTTAAGAACATCAAAGAAAACTCACAAAACCTCAGAAGAAAACTTCAAACAAAACCCTAGAAAACCCTAAACAAGATCTAGACAAGTAAACCTAGAAAAAAAACCCAACCAGCGAATTTATAGAATCTGATCTCGCGCGGTCCGCTCGAGCGTGGGTCTTCCCGCTCGAGCGGAGACTTCATAATCTGTGATTCATATAGCCTTCCCGCTCGAGCGTCCATTTCCCCGCTCGAGCGGGGAATCATACCATCCAATACTTTGTCAAGTGATGCAGAGATGCTGTGGAATTGCAATTCTCGCTCGAGCATTACTTTCCCCGCTCGAGCGGGGAAGCCAATCTTGGAAAACCTGGAAAGCTCTACCAAATTACAACCTTGGTTTTGATTCACGGATTTTGACAACAAAGGGTCCTAACACTCTGCATTCCTGTTTTCATTTTTCCAATCTCACTTTCTTCATTTCCATTTCTGTTACAAAAGCTTTCTTTGTCCAGTTATGTTATAATTCTCTATATTCAACCCTTCTTGTAAAATAAATAAATAAATAATCATCTATAGGGTAACTTTATATTTTTAATTAATTATATTATAACATTTCCAGTTCAAACATTAGCTTTTAATTTAATTTAATTTTTTTTTCTTTGCATCCCCTTTTGATTTTGCAAGGTGTTCCTTTCCTATCATCATATCCTCTGTGTGTTAGGAAAAAAAGAAAAAAAAAACACTTTCTATTCCCTTTTGATTTTAGAAAAGCTTTGTCATCTCCTCCTGTGCTACTCTATTCTAACTCTGTGTTGGACAATCACCAAAATCAGAAGTGAGAAATGGCTGTCAGTTTTGCTCTTTCCATTGGAGCCAAGATCGCAGAATATTTGGTTGATCCAATCGGTCGCCAGTTTGGCTATGTAATTTTTTGCAAAAGCAACCTCGACAAACTCAGAGAAGAAGTCAATAAGCTGGAAGAGAGAAGTGGTGCATTGCAGTTATCAGTTGATGCAGCACGAAGAAATGGACTGATTATTGGACCTGATGTTGAGGGATGGCTGGAAAGGGTTAAAGAATACAGCAGCAAGGCCAATGAAATTCTGAAAAATGAAACTGAAGCAAACAAAGGGTGTCTTAATAGGTGGTGTCCAAACCTGAAGTCGCGCCACTCCTTTGGCAGGAAAGCAACAAAGAAGGCAAAAGAGGTGGCTGAATTACATGGAGAGAACTTTACAACAGTGTCCTACCCTGCACCTCCACCAGGAATAGAATCCGAACCCACTAAAGGTATCAAGGGCTTTGAATCTAGAAGACGGATCATATACAACGTCATGCAGGCACTGAAGGATGATAGATTCCATATGATTGGGATATGTGGGATGGGAGGTGTTGGTAAGACAACAATGGTGAAAGAAGTTGCCAAAAGAGTGAAAAAAGAGAAATCAAGTGGGGTGGGAGGTGCTGGTAAGACGCCGATGATCAAGGAAGTGACCAAAAGTG
Source organism: Camellia oleifera (assembly GCA_022316695.1). Classification (NCBI taxonomy): domain Eukaryota; kingdom Viridiplantae; phylum Streptophyta; class Magnoliopsida; order Ericales; family Theaceae; genus Camellia; species Camellia oleifera. Next base: position 155,183,628 of record CM039317.1, on the reverse strand, counting down.
TGAATGAAGAGCAATTGTTCGATGAGGTTGTCATAGTTGTAGTGTCCCAAAGCCCTGACGAAAAGAAGATTCAAGCTGAAATTGCAGATAAGTTGGGTTTGAAATTTGAGGAAAAGAGTGTATCTGGAAGAGCAGATCGGCTGCGTGAAAGTCTACGTAGCAAGAGAATCTTGGTCACATTGGATGATGTTTGGAAGAGACTTGAACTGAATGACATAGGAATTCCTTATGGAGATGGTCATGGCGGTTGTAAGATTTTGCTGACTTCAAGATTTGTTTATGTATGTGATGATATGGGAGCAGAAGAGAAATTTACAGTTGAAGCCTTAGACAAAGAAGAAGCATGGAATCTCTTCAAGGAGACGGCTGGAATTTCCAATGACACGAGTAATGAATTCTATGCCACACAGAAGGCAGTTGCAGATGAATGTGGAGGCTTGCCTGTTGCTATTAAGGCAGTTGCGAGGGCACTCAAAGGTAAAGGTGAACCTTCTTCATGGAATTCTACTCTTCGTCAATTACAGAGGTCCATCATCAAAAGCATCAGGGGAGTAGAAGAACGGGTATTTAAATCTCTAGAGTTGAGTTACAATTCCTTTGAAAGTAAGGAAGCCCAAAAAGTATTTTTGTTTTGTTCCTTATACCCAGAAGATTTTGATATTCCAACTGAAGATCTTGTTAGATATGGGATTGGGCTTGAATCGTTTGAAGGCATTGATACAGTGGGCGAAGCAAGACAAAAAGTTCATGACTTTGTTGATGACCTTAAAAAATGCTATTTATTGATAGATAGTGAAGAAAAAGAGTGTGTCAAAATGAATGATGTTATACGTGATGTGGCTATATCTATTGCATTCGGGGAGGAGCATTCGTTTATGGTGAGATATGACAAAGCATTAGAAGACTGGCCACAGAAACATCGCCTAAAAAATTACATTGTAATTTCATTAAAACTTAATGGTATGCACGGGCTTCCTGGTAATTTAGAATTTCCAAAACTCCAGCTTCTGAAGCTATATTGCAATGCTGATCTCAACAATGGGATGGAGGAAGTCCAAGTACAAGAGACCCCAGATTGTTTCTGCCAAGGGATGAAAGAACTGAGAGTGCTAGCTTTATCTAATTTGTATGGATCGCTGCCAACATCACTCTGATGCTTGACCAACCTCCGAACCTTGTCACTTTCTCGTTGCCAACTTACTGATGATGATGTCTCTGTAATTAAAGCATTAGAGAATCTGGAAATGTTGAGTTTTGCTGGCTCTTGTATCAAGGAATTGCCAAAAGAAATAATAGGTCACCTTGGTCGCTTGAAGGTACTTGATTTGTTGAATTGTACAGTGGCAAGGATTTACCCAGGGGTTTTGTCAAGCTTATCAATGCTAGTAGAGTTGTATGTTGGGAATAGCTTTCAAACAATGGATGGACTACAAGAAAGAACAGAAATGACTAATGCAATCATCGCTGAGGTGGTATCCTCGTCCCATTTGGTGGCTTTGGATATCGTATTATTTATCTTGCCAAGAGGTTGGGTTATGGACCAGGTGAAAAGGTTAAATATAACAGTTTACCCATCATCTGGTTCTAACGTGACCGAACCTAATTATTGGTTACCAAATAGGTTGGAACTCCGGTTGATGGATGTGACTGATCTTAGGGATAATAGTAGCCTCAAGAGGTTATCGCAGAGCACTGAAATTTTGGAGTTAAGATTTAGTTAAGGGTTTGAAGCATAGTCTGAGTGATTTAGACGAATATAGTTTTGAGCACTTGACGAAGTTGACACTACAGAAATTTGATGATTTAGAATACCTCATCAACACACCAGATGTCGAGGTTTTGCAGATTGCATTTCCTTTCCCTGCGTTAGAGTCTTTGGATCTCACTGAACTAGATAATTTCAAAGGGATTATTTGTCATGGCCAACTACTAGATTTTTTGCCTGAAGTAACACAATCATCGATGGGTCCTACTCCACTTAAATGGTTTGGCAACTTAAAATCTATATTTTTTTGGAAATGTGATAAAATGGAAAATGTGTTCTCACTTTCCATTGCTAGGAATCTCTTGCATCTGGAGAATATTGAGATATTCGACTGTCATCTGATGGAAGTGATTGTTTCAAATGAAGGAGGAGAGCATGAGATAGCAGCAGTGGCAACAGATAAAATTGAGATTCCTAAACTAAAAATTTTGTGTCTATGGGGACTGCCAAGTTTTACAGCATTCTGCAAAGCCATGAATGCAATTGAACTACCACAATTGGAGTATTTGTTTCTCCATGAAATACCAAAGCTTAGTAGTCTCTGCCCTGCTTCTGCTGTAGAGAGTAATTATGATGCATACATTCAGCTGCTCTTTGACAACATGGTATGATTTCTTTCTTTGATTTAAGAGCACCTCATATATTTCTTATTTTCAGTGGAACTTTTGGGCTATATAAATGTGTTTTCTTGATTTTCTGCATAAATGCATTTGTTGTATTAATATTTATATATATTGGATTGAATATGTTTGGGTGTAAAAATAAGAACATGAAACTTAAACTGAAATTACTAGTATCCAGGAACAAATGGCCATTTTCATGTGTTTTATTTCTATTCACTAAAAAATTAGTTGAAGTTCGGGTTATAAATTTGTGAACTTTGACAAAATTATTTAAAACATTAGGGTTGTATTTGAATAGAATAATTTGAAATGAAGAAATTTGAGATTAAGATAATATGTATATATATGATGCTTAATTATTAATACTATATTAAAAAAAGCTTTGGCTATGTTTTGATCATTAATTTGGGTAGAATTTCTAGAGGAAAAAGAAAAAAATGTGAATGAAATATATTTTTTTCCCTCACATTTCCCTCAACACCCCCCTCTCCCCTTTTTCCTCTACATATTTCTACTCAAATTTCCCATTTAATGGTGCTTAAGGCCGTGGTTTGATTTGGTTTGGTTATATTTCTACTCAAATCCATTATCCAACACCGTGTTTGAATCATAAATTTAGATAGGAATTAAAAAGGGAAAGGGAAAGGGAAAGGGAAAGGAAAATGGAGAAAAAAAAATTAGTATACTTTTTCATTGACATTTTTATCACATTTTTTCTCTGTCTTTCCAAATTTTTGCCTAAATTTACAATCCAAATACAAGCTAAAGGAGAGGTTGGAGTAGAGGTGGCAAAGATATTTTTACGAGGATCATTGTTTTACTAGAATTCTACCTGGTAGAATTTAAAGTCATTCTTATAAAACATCGAAATCATTATAAATGAATAGTGAAGGTTGTGTTTTTATTTATAGATTGAATTGAATGAATTTCAGTTCAAAATATTGATAGTTTTTCCTTTTCTCTCTCTCTCTCTCTTTTTTTCCTTTTTTTTTTTCATTATGGAACTTTGTTGTATTTTTCATTTCTCCCCTATTTATGATGATGTTTTTTAGGTTGTTTGGTTGTTGTGCTGATCTTTTATTATAAGAACTCTTTGTTAGCTTATTGTTAGACTTCTATAGTTGTTCTCTTCCTATTGTAATTACTCTTCTGCCAATTAAAAAAATAACGTTCAATTAGTTTACATTAATGTGTGTTTGGGATAGGAAAGATTGAGTACACACATAATCTTTGGCATAATGCACAAAGTAATTGTCCTGAGACTTGAACCCATAAGCTCAAGGTTATTAGGCCAAGGTTTTAACTATTGAATTAATGGTTAAAAAAAGTCAATTAAAATTAATGTTTGAGAAAGTGTTTGACTTGGTGGGAAGAAAAATTTTAATCTTGCGATATCCTCTAATAATTTCATTTACACTCTTTTTTGAATTTCCTGTGCTCTGTTCTAAAATTCATCTAACTCCAATGTTTTCAATCCCAAAATCCTAAGCCATTCTTCAATCTGTTTAAACCTCACAGGTACATATTTTAGACAAAAACAATTAAAAAAATTAACCAGAGACTGCTTTGTTTGATTTTTTCAAGCGGTGTCCTTCATAACATGTACACAAACAAATGCACAGTCAAAAAATCAATTTGTTTTCTTGATCAGTCTTATATCTACTTAATAACATTTGAGTTTAGTACGAATTTCTACCATCTAAATTTGAATTTCCTATGGTCATTATCTAGTTTCTTAGAACACTTTTAAAATTTTAAGGAATGTAGAGCTAAATTTGAATGTTCAATTTTTTTAAGAACTGTTTTAACTTAATCACTCAACTTCAAAGTAATATTAATTTAACGGATGGCGTTAAATGAAAATAAAGTTTGGCATTAACCCTGTGATTGGACTCTGTAGGTTAATTTGACTTCCCTTCAGAGCTTGTATGTCATTGCAATGGATAACCTGATAGAGATATGGCCCAGCGAACTTCAAGCTAAACTAAGAAGGATGACAGTTCAGATGTGTCATGGGTTGCTGAACACTACTAAAAAAAACACTTTTTGCGACCGCTATAAACCGTCGCAAATAATAAAAAAAGTCGCAAAAGACTTTTTGCGACGGCCTATGCGACGGCAAATGGGGGTCACGAATATGGGGGTGGCAAATACTTTTTGCGACGGCAAAGCAATGGTCGCAAATTATTCGCGACCACCTAAACTACTTATGGCGACCGCTATTTTGCCGTCGCAAAAAACAAAGAAAAACACTAACATGATCTTTGGCGACCATCTTGTTACCGTCGCAAAAAATTAAAAATAAAAATAAAAATAAAAATAAATAAAAGTGTAGCGTTAAGAACTCTAGGAATAACAATGACAAGAATTCAGACAGTATAGCATTATAGTTTTATTGAACATTCTATTTGAGTCTCAAAATTTGAGCTACATGTAAAAGTTATTACAACTAAAAACTTGAAAAAAGTTCTTTTATGAAAAAAAATACAATCCAGAACTGGCTAATCTTCTCATCAATTTTCTTGCTCGGGTGTTTCTCCACTCTATCAATGAACTGGCATAACACCTTGTACCCATATTCATCAAAATCATTTCAGCAAACACTTCCACTAATGCTTTGGCAACCTATAATTTATGCCAACCAAAATGAAAGCAGAAGTCCTTCCAGATTCGTGGGGTTAATTTTTGGAGCGCGTGTGCATGTGTAAGCAAGCACACACATAATTATTCTATGTCACATGAACATAAGAAAGACTAGAAAATATAACCAAATTTTGGTTATCAGAACAAAAACAAGTGAAACAAGAGGGATTGCGGGAACTATAATATGTATAATAGAACTACCAGTGTAATCTATTGCCAAATTAAAAAAACCAACCTTTATTGGGTTGATCCTCATTTCCCTCAGAAATTCCAAGTTATCAACCTGAAAGCTAATATAGCACATAAGAGTAGAATCTCAAATGCATACTATAACTAAAATTACATAAGCTAATGTGCAGTTGTCAAGGTATGTATATAGCTTCGCTAGAATGTATAAATATCGGGCTAATCTAAAATTTGTCTATAGAATTTTACTAGCATGTGACAGGTACTAGTGGAGTTGTCAAAAAATAAAAATAAATAAACAAAAGGGAAAAAAAAATTAAATAACTACTGGTATGACCATCATCAAGACAATCATTCTTGAATTTTACCTGCTTCTAGTAATTGATCAATAAGGGAATTTGAATTTTGCTACTTAGATGGATCGAAAAAATTTAATGTTAAATTTGATAATAGCTAAGCTGTAAAATCTATTAAGTCCAAATGTGGAACAAGTGTTAGTATAGTAAATGATGGTCATGAATCACCACAGCCGAACTCATGAGTTAGAAACCAAGTTAGTTAGAAAATGAGATTACCCATGGTTTTCTACACATGAGAAATACACATAAATCAACAATTTCAAATTTCAAAATCATTAATCAATTTCTTTTCACTAATAATGCATTGAATAGTCTCAAATCATGTGGTCCAAATCAAATAACAGACCTGCTCAAGAAAAGCCTCACGTTGTGGCCCAACTGCTCCATAGTTGCTTAGAGCTCCAAATGCTGCATAAGCGTTGGCTCATATCTTCGTGTTCATGCATATCTGTTTCCATTCAATACATAAATTAATTGCTTTGCCAGATGTAGCCTATATTATATTTTCAGACTCTTAGATAATTTTAGAAACCAGACAAGAATAAAATCATGCAAAGTGGATAACGTACATTCCAAACTTCATCACAAACTTTTTGGCAGCAAAGACCCAATTCCTAGGAATTAAGCTAGATGCATCTCCAAAGCTAAAACATGCTAATAATGAATGACATTCACATGTATTGGGGCCCTCCATGCGCTATATTTGAGTTAGCCATCACTCCTGAAAATCTTAAGTGATTCGTGATTAGATCAAGATTCAAATATTCCAAATCCCAAAAATCCAAAAATACTCAATCTAAAATCAACAAGCACTTACGAGAATGATTTTAGATTGTTTGTTTTTCGGAATAAACAATAAATCGACACAAACAATTTTTACGTGGAAAAAATCACAATTGAAGAACCTTCAATTGTAATCAAAAACCACGGGCGAACCGCCACTAATCAATCCACTACTGAAGAAAGAAAGATTACAAAGATACCACACAAATTACCCAACACAGTCAATTTGTCTCTGAATCTTCTGTAACTCTTTCACCACGCCTTCGTCATGGAACTGATCCCGAAGTTGAATCCACAACTTCACTTGTCGAATTAACGACTACGTAGAATCAAACGCCTTTTGAATTCTACGTTTTAATCTTCGGAATCCACCGAAGAGAACTCTCTTGAATTTTAAGAATCAACCTCCTTGATGTATGAATATCAATGCATAAGTTTAGAACTCTCTCAAGAACATCAAGGAAAACTATGAAAAATCTTAGAAGAAAACTTCAAACAAAACTCTAGAACTCTTGAATTAGATCTAGAAAACCAGTCCCCTAGTTTTAGGAGAAAACCATCTTCTTATAGAAAGCCAAAAAGAATCCTAGTTCTGAAAGAAACCAATTACTTGTAGAAATCCGGATTCTGAGGCTCGCTCGAGCGAAGCTTGTCTCGCTCGAGCGAGGAGCTTATCTTTCGTGATTTCTACTAATGCCTTCGCTCGAGCCACGAACTCTTCGCTCGAGTGAGGAATAAACTCCTTCAAGTTTTTGTCTACACGCAGTCCTTCGCTTGATCCACCAAATCTATGCTCGAGCGTACATTTACCTCTTTCAGGTTTCAAGCCAGACGCAGTCCTTTGCTCGAGCGAGAAAGAAAAAAATGCACAGAAAATTACAACTCAATCAAATAAGTTTGTTCGCGGGGTTTGACAAGATAGGACCTAATAATCTCCCCCATTGTCAATACCCGGACAAAACTTTCTAAACAATTTCCTGAACATAAGAACTAACTAAAACAATTACAACCCAAAGATTTTGCTAAACAATTACAACTCAAGGAATGATCTAATAAAATACAACTCAAAGATAGACAACAAAGAACCCAATCTTGATAACCATCCAATCTGCACACCACAAACTTAAAAAAAATATGTTATGCACAAATCAAAATATCAAGATAGTTGTATTTACATACGAGAAAAATAAATCAATTGAGTTGTAAAAAGAAATCATGAGTATGCATATCCTTGCATCAATCATGTCTTGCATACGAGAAAAATGAATCAATTGAGTTGTAAAAAGAAATCATGAGTATGCATATCCTTGCATCAATCCTGTCTTGCAAATTATATCCCCAAGTCAACAACAATATCAATATCAATCCAAAACAACAAGAACAATATGCTCATGTACATCAATATCAATCCAATCCAAAACAACAAGAACAATATGCTCGTGTACATCAAGCCAAAACCAAAACAAATCTCCCCCTTTTTATCCGGGAGGAAAACAGAAGCAGGCATATACAGGATAAGCAAGAAACTGTCAAACAACAACTGGCCAAAAAGTACAACTGTCCAAAAGAAGAAATCAAAAGAGTGCAGAAAATAACCAAAAACCAACACTAGGAAGTAGGGGGAGGATGCTGCAGCTGAAGGAGCGATAGGATCTGTGCAAGCATAGTGTGTTGCTCATCGAGGCGAGCATCCATGAGATCAAGGTGATGAGTCACAGCCTGCTCCAAGTGATGTAGCTGTCCACGGAGAGAGCGAGGACGATCATGAGCACTGGCTAGAGTAGCATAGGCAGCCTCAACCTCCTCCTCCTCGGCAAGAGGATCATCATCACCTGTAGTACCCGTACCACCTGCACCGGAATGCCCGACCCCAGACACACTCCCCCTCACGTGAGCCTGACTCTGTGATACGGTGAGTTTTGTGATGGGTTTAGTGGGATGCGCAAACTCATCATCCTCAAAAACAGGAACACAAAGTGAAGTGAGATAACGAGTAATCAAACAACCATAAGGAAGACCCAAAGATTTCCTACCCTCAAACACCCCAATCATTTTGGAAACAATCATTTCGGGAAGATCTATAGGAAGGCGGTGATGAATACAATACAAGACATAGCCTTGGTGTAGACACCCCATTTTTGACCGACGTTAAGACTCAGACGTCACCGATTGAGCGCTCGGTGATATTGCATACTGTGCTCGTTCAGAAGTCTCAGAGTTGCGGCTGTGCGCCCTGCCTCCGGACTTCCGAACTTTCTTCTCTACCTTGTGTCGGTTTGCGAACCAGGTCCAGTTTTCTCTGTTTTCTTTCCTGAGGGAAGGGAGTGGTCCCGTAGATTATCTCCCGGTGGCCGTGAGCTACTTTTCGTGGCCGTAGGCCATTCTGCCCATTTCGGAGCCCGGTTCCCGGTTTTCGGGATCGTCAGGCCGTGTGCCTCGGCTCGGGACCGCCCAACCATCTCTGAGTTCTCCGGTTTTTGGCTTGCACCTCTGTTTCATAGTTCCGAGGAACACTGGGGCCTCTGATGCCCACTTCGTGGCCGTATGCCACTTTCGGTGCCTGTAGCCGGTTTTCGGGACCCCGAATCGCACGGTTTGGGCCCCGAGCATTCATTTTGCATCGGTTTTCTCTAATTTTTGGCAGGAACCTCTGTTTTGTCATTCCGAGGGACACTGGGGTCGCAGATACCCACTTCGCTGCCGTACACCATTTCCGGCACCCGCAGCCCATTTTCGGGATCCCGAATTGCTCGGTTTTGGCCCCGAACGTTCATTTCTCATTAGTTTTTGTTCAAATTTGGCAGGTACCTCTGTTTCAACACCAGGAAGATCACTGGGGGGTGGGAGGCCAGCAATTATCCCAGATAGCCAGTTTCGCTCCTCCGGAGCCCGTTTTTCTCACTTCCGGGCCAATGTTGAACACCCTGGGGGTATTTTCTTCCAACCAAAGCCACATATCTGTGATCAGGGGACATGGGAGGACCCTAAACAAGCATGGTCGGCCAGAAAATTGGAAGTTCATTTTTGGGCCTCTCCTTCAAATCCAATGTTGTGGCTCCTGCTTCAGTGTTGCCAAATTCCAACCTTGGAACCTTGTTCCACACATCTGGGAGGACACCAAGGGTATATGGTCGGCCAGAAATTGTGCATTTCATTTTTGAGGCTCTCCTTCAAGCTCTATGTTGTGGCTCCTGCTTCAGAGTTGCCAGATTCCGACCTTGGGGCCTTGATCTACACACTTGGGAGGACACCACTGCATGGTGGTCGGCCAGCAATTTTTGAGTTCATTTTTTGGGGGTGGCCGGCCGGCCATGGTGAGTGGCTGGCCGACCAGGTGGGGTGGCTGGCCGGCCACCTCCCAGAAAGTTACCTGGCCGGCCAGCTTCCTGCTTTCCAGCTCAGTACAGCTGTCCGGATATTTTTGCTGAAATATCACCCCATCCGGGGGATATTTTGGGAGGGAAAGCTTGGATGCTTCTCCCTCCCCTTTTACACCTTTTCTCCCTTATTTAAAGGGCTGGACAGCCCCTTTACCTAGGTTAGAAAATTTGCTCTCAAGAACCCTTCTCCAAAAGCTTCCATCTCCATAGCCAAAACTCAAGAAAAAGCTTCAAGTCTCTAGCTCTTCTCTTCATCAACCCTTAGCTCCACCATCCCCACTACCATTCCAGCAGCAAGGAAGTGTTCTCCAGTGGCTAAGGAGCACCAAATTCAGGCCAAGAGGTAGCAACAACCGGATCTTCAAGGGTAAGTCTCCAAATCTCTTTTTGTAGCATAATCTTGCTTCCTATTTTTACCCTATTTCCTTTCAGTTTTTGGGCCTTGAACCATACTGGTCTTAGGCTTATTTTGAGCCCCTCTACAACTTTGTAGAAGGGCTCAACTTCATTTGGTGCCTCCATGATACACTTGTTTCAATATCTAGTTTGTATGTCACAATCTTGCATGCTATTTTTAGCCTATTTGCATTTGTTTTTGGGGCTCCGACCCCTACTGATTTTGTGCTTATTTTGAGCCCCTCTACAACATTGTAGAAGGGCTCAACCTTGTTTGGCCATTATGTATACCACCTCCCTTTGAAATCCACTTTAGGCCCTAATTCTTGCATGTTTTGTAGCCTTTTGTGCTTTTGGTTTTAACTCTTGGTCAGAACAGAAAGGGGTCTTATTTTGACCCCCTCTACATGTTTCATGAAGAAAGTTTTGTTGTTTGGTGTCTTCTTTGCATGTCTCTTGTTATAACCTCTTTTGAGCTCCATTTTGCATGGAATTGTTAGCATGTTTTTGTATTGATTTTGGGATTTCCATAAACTGAATATATGCTTATTTTTGGTCCCTCTTTAGTTTTGTAGAACTGTTTTTTTGGGTTTGAGCATGGTAGATACCACTTGCTTGGTAATCTCTCTCTTTTTTCCGTATTTTTGCAAGCTAATGTTGACCTATCTATGCTTACAATTCGGCCATGTTTGTAACTGAAAAATGCCTTTTTTTGGGACTGCCTTGCTACTGTTTTTGCTGTCGTGTGCCAATTTCGCATGTTTAGCATAGCCGTAGGCCATTTCGGGCACTTAGAATTGCATTTCGGGATGATTTTGTGCGTTGATTGTCATTTCACATCATTTCGGGGCTGTTTTCCCCTTAATTTAGTGGCTGAAATTTGGTTTGCATGCTTGCATATCATTTCCCGTGTCATTTTATGCCTAAATGCATTGCCTCGGTTTGCGTGCCTGTGGGCACGCACTTCGAGGCACCCCCGTTTTATCCGACGGCCTCCTATGTGAGTGAGCTGAGGCTCTCCCATGTTGGTGTAAGCCCATCGCGGCATTCCGTGTGCCATTTTCTCATTTTATCATCGCCTCGGTTTGCGCGCCTGTGGGCACGCGTTTCGAGGCACTTCGGTTTTATCCGATTTGCATTTCATCATCGCCTCGGCTTGCGCGCCTGTGGGCACGCGTTTCGAGGTACTTCGGTTTTATCCGATTTTCATCTTTCATCATCGCCTCGGTTTGCGCGCCTGTGGGCGCGCGTTTCGAGGCACTTCGGTTTTATCCGATTTTCATCTTTCATCATCGCCTCGGTTTGCGCGCTTGTGGGCACGCGTTTTGAGGCACTTCGGTTTTATCCGATTTTCATTTTTTATCATCACCTCGGTTTGCGTGCCCGTGTGCACGCATTTCAAGGCACTTCGGTTTTACCCGACTTGCATTTCACATCATCGCCTCGATTTGCGTGCCCGCGTGCACGCTTTTCGAGGCATCTTAGTTTCATCTCATTTTCATCAGCATTGTGCATTCTAGGTTGTATCTTAGATTGCATTCATGCATTACCTCGGTTTGCGTGCCCGTGTGCATGCATTTCGAGGTTACTCATTTTCATGGCATTGTGCATGCTATATCACATGTTAGCTGCATTTCATGCATACCATGTATATTGCACGGGAAACGAGGCACGTTTCGTACTCCGAGTGACGGAACGGGTCTCAATTCCCAAGTCACCGACACTCCGGATTACCCATGATGGAGTTAAGTTTTGTTGTAGCATTCATCCCTATATTGAGTTGTGCAATCCGGTTCCTCGGCCATCATGCATCGGTATGCGTGATTGGTGGCACGAGGATCGAGGCATGCATATATTTGCGAAAATACATCGCTATGCCCTTTTCTTGCTCTCTGTTACAGCAAAACCAAGGATCAATAACTTTTCGGAGTCCGGCGCGCATTTCGAGAAATACTGCAAACAGAGGCTAATCAGGGCATCCCAGTGGATTTCCGCCCGAAGCAGCCCAGCATACATCATCTATCAGAAGCGAGGCAGTCCCTGGCTTGCATGCCAGTTTTACTTCTTTTGTAATCAATTTGTTAATTAATTAGAAATTTGTATATTTATTTCGGACTGTGTTATTCTTTCATTTTCGGACTGTATTATTTATTCGGACCCTCTGCGCGAGGGCACAACTGTAATAAGGGTGTGTGAGTGTGATGTATGTCTTCCAACCCCCATTTCTTTCTCCCTTTTATTTATCCGCTTACAATGGTTAGATATAGGGCATATTTCAATTAGCATACAGTATGACAGCATGTTTGCATCATTCATCTGTATTGCACGCACCGGGCTCGGCGCATCATACAAACTGCATCTGTATTTCGATTCCAAATTGAATATATGATAGCTGTTGCATCTCACATGCCATCTTTGGAATAGCCGAGCCTACTATAGTTGCATTTTGCATGTGTTGCATTAGGCAATTCTGTATACTTAGGATCATACATGATTTCTAATCAGTTTTTATTTTGGCTTGGAGTACTCGGTGAGTTTTATGCTTTAGCATACTTGCATGCGTGTGAGTGTTGCCATGATAGCATGCTTACCATGAGGCTAACTGCTTATGTGATATAACTGCCTTGAATGCCTGTGGGTGGAGGTTGAGTTATTTGAATTGGGACAATTCATCGAATGTTTGTTTTAAGCCCACTAGATAGTGGCAAAATCATGTTTTCTAAGCCCACCTGAGGGTGGCAAATCCGCATTTTAGCCTACCTGCGGGTAGCACCATCACACCATTTTCAAATAAACAAACATGAAATGTTTTGTTCCAATTCAGACGGCCCAGTCTATACTTGTTTGCTGCGAGCATCACATAGTAATCTAGGCTAATAACCGGAATAAGAACTCACAAAGTTTTCAAAAACAGATATCATGGTTAGTAGAGGCCGGTCTTTGACCGGGCGAGAGGGGGTGCTCACGATGTGACCTTCTCTAATCGTACCCAAGTTCCCGAGCCAACTTTGGTGATGACGGACACGTGGCCTTTCGGCACTGAGTTAGGGTTTCCTAAATTTCCCATTTAAAAAATATTTAGGTGGCGACTCTGTTATCTGGCAAAGCAGTCCATGTTTGGCACTTCTTTCAAAAAATCTGTTTTTCTCAAAAACGATTTGCCGGATTTGGACTCTTTGGTTCAAGATTTGGAACCGCAACAAAAATCGAGTCCGAACTGTAGCGAGGTCCCCCGCGGGCGTTGTTACACTTGGTCCTGGGTAATATCGGAGGAATGGGTGGTGACATAAATGTTAGCACAAACAATGAGATTGAGAAGACGGAACCGTGGGAGCAACTCATTCTGCTGGAGGAGAGCCCCAGCAGGCCAAACCCAGTCAACACCACATAGCTCGGAGGCAACTCTATCAAAGTCAACACCGGACCGGGTAAGAAAAGGAAAATGACAATTAGTAACTTCAGGAAGAGCAAGACAGACCCGAAACACATCGCCAGAGATAGCAAGGGACTTCTTCCTAACCCAAGTCTGAAAGGTACAGGCTTCTTTGTGAATAAAGTGAATGTTGCAATAGAACTCCCGGATAAGACTGAGATTCTGTGGACTGGAAAAGTGTAACACTAGATCCCCACCCAAAGAATTGAACAAAGAACGAATAGGAATGACCTCAAAAGCATTTGGCAAAACATTGCGTTCTAAATGGACTTTGCGAGTGGCAAATGACTCTCTATATAATTTGGCCTGTGCTTTCGACTCAAATTTTGCAGTGTTGAAAGGGGAACGAGAGACAGTCATTTTGCGACGCTTAGAAGACTCTGCCATTACTAAACAAGCCATAGAAACGTGATATAGACACAGGAAAAACAGAGCCAAGCAGACCACCCAATAACCATCCAGAACAGAAAAACCCCACATCACCAATTCCAAACCAAGTAGCACAGAAAAACAACATTAGTCTATTAGCAGGAGCAGTATAAAAATGAAAGAAGTAACATTCTGCCAATTGATAACATCAATAATATGCCCATGAACATCAATAAAGTAAAGCCACAACAGTATGAAAACAGCATGATGTAGACAATGAAATCAGTGTAATCAGATAATGGCATGATATGGATATGGAAATGAAAAACCCAATGTGAAATGCCAACAAAAATCCCCAATCGCAGAATGGTAAAATTGCTTGAGCAGAGTATACAGAAAAATTCCCAAATGTAAAATCCCGAATGGGAAAAACCTAGGAAAAATGCAGAGTATAACATGCAAAAACATGGACCCTAGATGGAAGAGAGACTCGAAAATGTGAGAAAAAATAACCAACAATAACGATTGGGAACCCTAAAGAAAAAACAGAGCAACATCATTGAAAGGACAATCGAAGAAGAAAACAAACTTACCAAGTCGGGAAAGCACAATAATGGACAAAAATCCTCAGAAATCAGAGATAAAATCACAAGAGAGACAGCAATGGATCACTCAAAAACCCTAGGGGAGAAAGAGAGAGGAAAGAAACATGAAGAAGAGAAAAAAAATGAACTCAAGAGACACCATTGTAGAATTTTAATCGCGACAGGTCGCTCGAGCGAAGACTTGCTAGCTCGAGCGAGGGTAACAAAAACGCCAGGGTCGCTCGAGCCAAGAAATGGTCGCTCGAGCCAGAAACACACTCTCTCAGGTCTAATGCAGAAGCAGAAGCACGCTCGAGCGAGGAACACGTCGCTCGAGCCAAGAAGGAAAAAAAACAAAAACCACAATTTTTTTTTTTTTTTAAATAAAAACAAGATACTCAATGTTTAGAAGAGAGACCTGTAACAAGAGTGGATGATCACATTTGACCACAATGAGTACTAAGATGAAATAATCCGCAATTCATGAATTCTATAAACTTGCAATATTTAAAAATAATGACACTGGAAAACATGAGCAAAGCAGATAAAATATAATCAGTAATCACAAACTACATGAGAATGTACAACTCAAAATCCAACATGAGAGCTCATAAAAGAAAGTGTGTGTGTGCAATCCATGAGAGTCCACTGAGCTAGAGTTAATCCTAGTAGTGATCGAATGGCTGGACCTCCGACAAGAGTAATTGAACAACACAGAGAAAAGTCAAACCACTATAAATCACGGGGTATTTGTTGAGTTAATGCGGAGGCTCCCCCTCAATCAATGAGTCCTTTTTTTTTTTTTTTAACTTTTTCTTTCTTGTGGGCACTCACTGGTGGCATTCACGCTCAAGAGTATGGAAACCAAACCAGAGAAGAATGAAATCATAAAGGATGGCCTGGTTGGTGCCTCTGAGGTAGCCTTTTCCTAATGCCCGGACTTCAAGGAACTGAGGAAGAAACCGTGGAAGTGAAAACAGATGGTAGATGGTTAAGAGACTCAACATCACCCATGATATACTAGTATCGGTCAATTCCACTGTAAAAGTACAAGAAACACTGTTAGTGGTCCATAGAGAACTTTGATCACTTATGCGGAAACCCCTATAGCAATTTATCTCAAGGATGTGTACAGAATGAGATCATGAGGTTAATGAGCATGGGCATTCAAAATGAAAGCAGCATGAGTAGTGTACATAAAAAGTTGGATGCAAGAAAAACAGATATCAATGATAATGAGATTATGGCATCCAAGCACAAATAAGGCAAAACACTTACACCTACTCAAGAAACAAGAACATTCTAGTGATCGAGCATGACACCCAAGTTCTTTCTAAGGAACTCAAACCGGAGAAGATCAAGGGGTTTTGTAAAAATATCAGCTTTTTGATGCTCAGTGGTAACATGCTCAAGAACAACAAGGCCTTCTTCCACTAACTCTCGAATAAAATGATGACGAATGTCAATATGTTTGGTGCGAGAGTGTTGGACAGGATTTTTTGAAATGTTTATGGCACTTATGTTATCACAAAAAAGTGTGAGAGTGTTCTGTTCTATCCCATAATCATGAAGCATTTGCTTCATCCACAAAATTTGTGCACAACAACTTCCTGCAGCAATGTACTCAGCCTCAGCAGTGGAAAGAGAGATGGCATTTTGTTTTTTACTATGCCAAGACACCAGATTATTCCCAAGGTAAAAACACCCCCCGGATGTACTTTTCCTATCATCAGCACACCCTGCCCAGTCGGCATCAGAAAAACCAGTAATTTCGGCTGTAGTATCAATGGAAAACCAAACCCCATACCCTAAGGTCCCATTAACATACTTGATGATGCGTTTTACCGCAAGAAGGTGAGACTCTTTAGGACTGGCTTGGTAACGAGCACAAACACCTACACTGAAAGAAATATCAGAACGACTGGCTGTGAGATACAAAAGACTCCCTATCATACTCCTATAAAGGGTAGGATCAACATCAATACCAGAGGAATCTTTGGAGAGGTGAAGACTGGTGCTCATGGGAGTGCGTGCATGCTTGGAAGACTCAAGACCAAACTTTGACACAAGATTTTTAGCATACTTAGACTGAGAAACAAATATGCCCGAAGGAGACTGTTTAATTTGGAGACCCAAAAAATAAGACAACTCTCCCATCATGCTCATCTCAAACTCATGTGTCATGCAATCCGAAAAATATTTCACAAGATGATCAGCAGTGGAACCAAACACAATATCATCAACATATACCTGAGCAACAAGAATATGAGACTTAGTATGTTTCACAAATAAAGTCTTATCCACACTACCCCTTTGAAAATCATTATCAAGAAGAAAGGTAGTAAGTCTATCGTACCAAGCCCGAGGAGCTTGTTTCAATCCATACAAAGCCTTGTCTAACTTGTAGAAATGATTAGGACATTTAGGGTCCTCAAACCCTTTTGGTTGCTCAACATATGCCTCTTCTTTTAAGTACCCATTCAGAAAGGCACTTTTCACATCCATTTGAAACAATTTAAAGCCAAGAAAACATGCAACACCAAGCAAAATGCGAATAGATTCGAGACGTGCAACTGGGGCAAACGTCTCATCATAGTCAATACCCTCTACTTGTGTGTAGCCTTGAGCAACCAACCTAGCTTTATTCCTTACAACGGTACCATTCTCATCAGATTTATTTTTGAAGATCCACTTGGTACCTATCACATTCATGTCTCTAGGTCTGGGAACAAGAGTCCAAACTTTGTTACGCCCAAATTGACCTAATTCTTCATGCATAGCATTGACCCAACTATCATCTAGCAAGGCCTCTTTAAAATTCTTAGGTTCAATTAAAGAAACGTAACACATGTGTGATACCTCATCCCGAATCTGTCTTCGGGTTTTCATTCGATCCGAAACACTTCCAATCACCTGTTGAGCTGGATGATTCAGTTTCACCCTTGCTGATGGTTTAAGTTCAGGACTTGCGGTGATAGGGGCAACAGGAGTGATGTCCCTTTGAGCACTCTTGGGACTTGAATTTACCTGTAAGGATGGTGCTGTAACATTTTCTCGTGATTGAACCTCAGCTTCTCCTTGATTTTGTGGTTCAGTATCCAAGATTGGGGACTTACCATTGTCATCCTCATTTGTTGCCGGAGTAGGAGAACCTGTGTCATCTATAACCACATTGATAGATTCCATTAACGATGAAGTTCGCAGGTTATAGACTCGAAAAGCCCTACTGTTGGTTGAATACCCTAGGAAAATACCTTCATCACTGCGGGAGTCAAATTTGCCCAAGGGCTCTCTATCTTTGAAGATGTAACACTTACTCCCAAAAGTTTTGAAGTATTTTAAATTAGGTTTCAAACCCTTCCACAATTCATAAGGAGTTTATAAAGTGCCGGGCCTTAAATACACACGATTTATGACATAAACCGCAATATTTAGGGCTTCGGCCCAAAACTTTGGAGGAAGACTCTTACTAAGAAGCATGACCCTAGCCATTTCTTGAACAACTCTGTTCTTCCGCTCAACCACTCCATTTTGTTGTGGAGTAATAAGTGCAGAAAACTCATGCTTAATTCCATGCATATCACAAAAATCCGAAAACGAACTATTTTCAAATTCACGACCATGATCAGTTTGGATTCTTATGATACGCCCAATGGAAACACCCTGTTCATTTTGGATTTTAAGGACTAAAGCCTGGAAAGCATTAAACGTATCAGATTTTTCCCTTAAAAAATTTACCCATGAGAATCAAGTAAAATCATCAACCGTTAAAAAAATGTATCTTTTACCTCCAATGCTTTCAGTGCGA
Organism: Camellia oleifera; assembly: GCA_022316695.1. NCBI lineage: Eukaryota > Viridiplantae > Streptophyta > Magnoliopsida > Ericales > Theaceae > Camellia > Camellia oleifera. The sequence continues at coordinate 155,165,299 of CM039317.1, read as the reverse complement.
GTAGGACCCATTAAATCCATGTGAACCAATTCAAGAGGATATTTGGTTGTAAAGCTGTTCACCTTTTTATGAGGAGCACGGGTTTGCTTGCCAAGCTGACATGGTCCACACACATGGCTCAAATTCTTACCCAGTTTAGGTACTCCTCTCACAAGCTCTTTGTTGGCTATCTTAGTTAGGTCTTTGAAATTCATGTGACCTAATCTTTGATGCCACAGATCAATGTTACTTATGATGGCAGAATGACAAGTGAGATCATTAGTAGTAAGAATCCCATAGCAGTTATCAGATGTGGGAACCCCATGTAATACAGTATTTCCCTTTTTATCCAAAATTTCACATTTATCTTTTGAAAACAATACTTCATGATGGGAATCACACATTTGACTAATGCTCAAAAGATTTGCTTTAAGGCCATCAACAAGTAAGGCATTATCTAGTTTGGGAAGACCAACAACACTTATAGAGCCCTTACCAATGACTCTAGAAGTGCCGCTATCTCCAAAGGTAACAATTCCTCCTTCATATTTTTCAAGAGAGGTGAAGTAGGATTTGTTACTGGACATATGACGAGAGCACCCACTATCAAGATACCACATGTGTGAGTCACGTGCTTTTAGACCAGTGTGAGCAACAAAAGAAGTCAAATCATCTTTTCTAACCCAAATCTTTTTAGTTTTGGTGTTCTACCTAGACATGTAAGGTTGTCTCCTAACGCAAAAAGTAATAGAATTTCTACCCTTTTGAGACACCTTACCAAACAGGTCAAAACAGTAAGGACGAATGTGGCCATACCTACCACAGTGATGACAGATAAAAACAGGTTTTACCTTCCTTTTGTTGATCTTACCTGCTTTTGCTTGATGAAGAGAAGGATCAACCTGGTCTATCTTCAATTTTCCCTTTGCTTGAGTCTTCAAGTTATGTGAGGTAGAGGCCTGTCCCTTGTGAGCTGTCGCACCATAGCCTAGCCCTCTTTTGTCAGAACCCATTTGTTGAGACCCGAGTATGTCTTCTAGAGATCTGGAACCTTTGTTCCACATGGAAATTGTTGCTCTAGCAATACGGAGTTCTTCATCTTTCTGATTGACTTTCTCTTCCAATGCAGCTTGTGACAACTCAAGACTTTCAAGCTTTTCTTCATATGTGGAATACACCTTCAGAAGTTCATTCCTTTCAGTTTCACAGGATAGAAGTTTTCCACATAAGTTTTGCCTGTCACTTGAGATCTTGATGACATTCTGTTTTGCTGTCAAGAGTTCTTCTTTGAGCCGGACATTCTCACTCTCACATGTTTTGAGCTTGAGAGAGAGTTTGTCATTGGTTTTAGACAAGTTCAGAGATTCCTCGTAAAGCTTCTCGTAAGCTTGTTGTAGTTCATCGCCATTGATCTCATCAATGTCTTCAGATATTTCATCATCCTCTCTTTGCTCCTCATTCTTCTTGACCTCATCCACTCTAGCAACCAAGGCAGATAAGTTGCTGGATGGTGGTGGAGGTGGATCTCTTCCTTCATGGAATTGGCTCAGAATTTCCCATGCATCTTTAGCCTTTGTGCAGTGAACAACTCGTTGCTGTTCTTCATTGGAAATTGCACCACGAATAGTGATCAGGGCTCTCTGATTGCCCGGATTATCTGCACTTTCTGTATCTTCTTCAATGGCTTGCCAACCTTCTGGTTCAAAAGCTCTCAGAAAAGCCCTCATTGTGATTTTCCAATACAGATAGTTAGTCCCATCAAAGGTGGGAGCATGATGCAAGTTTTGACCACGAGCTGATTCCAAAGTCTTTGGAAAAGGTTGAGAAACAGTGGCCCAAAATGCCATGAAAGCACTATCCCCGTCTTCACCAGATTCAGGTTCTTCGGGTTCTTGCTCCGACCCGCTTTCATCATCCCAAGTTACGGTGTAGACTTTCTTCCGATTCTTTTCCAAGGGCATTCAAGGGACATATGGCCAAACCCTTGACATTCATAGCACTTGACCCCTGGCCCCCTTACAATCTTCTTTTCAGTAGTTTGAGCAAATTTTGGTGGAACAGTTTTGGGTTTGTCATTACTCTTATCTTTTGACATAGGGGCTCTGAAATTAGGCTTCTTTTTCAAAAAAAATTTAAACTGTTTTGTAAGCATAGCCGTCATCTCAGACTCTAAATCAAATTCAGTCTCCGGAGGTTTTGCAGTCTCATGAGCACTCGTGAAAGCCATAGTTTCTTTTTGCTTTTTCATTGAAATTTGGTGGGCTTCCTAAGTCTGCAAATTTTCAACCAATTGATCGAGCTTGAGGGTATCAACATTCTGAGCCTCCTCAATGGTTGTCACCTTTGATTGGAACCTCTCGGGAAGGGACCTCAAAATTTTTCCAACAACTTTCGCTTCCGGGATTTTTTCACCAAGAGTGAAACAAGAATTCACGATATCACTGAGTTTTGCATAGAAATCATCAAACGTCTCATCGTCGCGCATAAAAAGGGTTTCAAAGGCGGAGGTGAGACGTTGAAGTTTTGACCTTTTAACAAAGGTAGTACCTTCGTGAATCGTTTCAAGAATATCCCACGCCTCTTTTGCTATTTCACACGTGCAAATTCGACGGAATTCTTCAGGTGTGACAAAGCAGAAGAGGGAGTTGAGAGCCTTGCTGTTCTAAATCGAGTTCTGGTAATCAGTTGTGTCCCATTTATCAAGGAGTTTAGGAATATCAATGCCATTAACGGTGATAGTAGGTTCACTCCACCCAAAGATTACGCAGTGCCAAACTTTCTCATCGATGGATTTTAAAAATGCTCTCATACGAGCTTTCCAATAAGAATAGTTTGTACCGTCTAGTAAAGGGGGTCTATGAGTCGAGTTACCTTCACGAATGGAATCCATGATACTAGTCACACAAAATCACACTCCTATAGTTTTGATAAAACAAGGTTTTAGATAAAACAAAGAGTGACCTACTCTGATACCAATTGAAAATCCTAAGTGATTCATGATTAGATCAAGATTCAAATGTTCCAAATCCCAAAAATCCAAAAAATACTCAATCTAAAATCAACAAGCACTTACGAGAGTGATTTTAGATTGTTTGTTTTTCAGAATAAACAATAAATCGATACAAACGATTTTTACGTGGAAAAAACCACAATTGAAGAACCTTCAATTGTAATCAACAACCACGGGCGAACCACCACTAATCAATCCACTACTGAAAAAAGAAAGATTACAAAGATACCACACAAATTACCCAACACAGTCAATTTGTCTCTGAATCTTCTGTAACTATTTCACCACGCCTTTGTCACGGAACTGATCCCGAAGTTGAATCCACAACTTCACTTGTCGAATTAACGACTACGTAGAATCAAACGCCTTTTGAATTCTACGTTTTAATTTTCGGAATCCACCGAAGAGAACTCTCTTGAATTTTAAGAATCAACCTCCTTGATGTATGAATCTCAATGCATAAGTTTAGAACTCTCTCAAGAACATCAAGGAAAACTATGAAAAATCTCAGAAGAAAACTTCAAAAAAAACTCTAGAACTCTTGAATTAGATCTAGAAAACCAATCCCCTAGTTTTAGGAGAAAACCATCTTCTTATAGAATGCCAAAAAGAATCCTAGTTCTGAAAGAAACCAATTACTTGTAGAAATCCGAATTCTGAGGCTCGCTCGAGCGAAGCTTGTCTCGCTTGAGCGAGGAGCTTATCTTTCGTGATTGCTACTAGTGCCTTCGCTCGAGCCACGAACTCTTCGCTCGAGCGAGGAATAAACTCCTTCAGGTTTTTGTCTGCACACAATCCTTCGCTCGATCCGCCAAATCTATGCTCAAGCGTACATTTACCTCTTTCAGGTTTCAAGCCAAATGCAGTCCTTCGCTCGAGCGAGGAAGAAAAAAATGCACAGAAAATTACAACTCAATCAAACAAGTTTGTTCGCGAGGTTTGACAAGATAGGACCTAACAACTCCCAATTATGGCACGAACACAAATTTATTTATTTTTTTAATGGAACACAATGAAGGTTCTGAATTTGAACTTCGTAATGTAGGGATAATGGTGTAATGGATTGTATTGTATTACCAAGTATGACGATAGAGATGACAAATAGATACAGGAAGAAAAAAGGACGGCGTGAAGTTGTCCATTTGCACTTGATTCATTAATTACGCCGTGGAACCAATGTCTAAGAACCACGGACAATGCCGACATGACAATTTTTAAATAATACAGAACACGACAAGTGGGTTGGATACAAATTTTATAGTTTATATTTATTATATGCCAAATTTATGAATATTTCATTCAAAGATAATAAATAAATAATGCAACATAAAACTGACTCTGAGAATTTAAAGTTGGAGGGATTAATAGATATAAATCTACATTGTTTTTCTTTTATTATTACATCTCAAGTTGTTTTGTTCAAACTTATGATGTATTTCATTTGTGTCTAGCAATGGAAATACAAAATAACACTATAAAATAAAGAAGAAAGAGAGCATACTTGAAGATTCCGAAGCCGGACTGAAAGGTTAAGTAAAATGGGTTCAACAACATCATTGGGTGATGACTCAAGAACCTGTGCAATTGGACATATTAAGTGCATGAAAAAACATGAGCTTGGCTCAAACAGTGCTGCATAAGAAATTAGAAATGTTGGGATAATTACCATTAGCAAGCATGACACAGCAGTTAATTGAACTGATTCATCTGAATCATCAAGCAAAGCTAATATCACTCCAAGAACTTCAGGAGTGTACCGGAGAATATGGATGGATGGTATCTGCAAGACAAAACCATCATTGCACCATGGAATTCAGATTAAATGAGAATTGGAAAAGCATAACATTATCTAAACCAATTCAAGATATATATTGACTTCGGATAAAAAAACACAATTGATAATTTTGGGCATCAGCAATTAGAAAATAGAACACAAGCTTCAAAGAAACAATGCAAAACCTAAAGACAAAAACAAAACTAAAAAGAAAATAGAAAAAGGACACATGTAACAAAACAGTAAAGGAGCATCCATGAAGGCAGATCACTCCAGATTACCTGTAGTGGACAAACTCAAACACTGCTGCAGCTGCAGTTTCCCTTTGAAAACTTTGGGGTCGGTTTAAGGATTTACTTAAAATTAAACATATGGCTGGAACCTGAACAAACCGACCATAAGAGAACAAATTTAAAATGGCATTATAATGAAATCAAAAAGCACACAACTAGAAAGGGTACCACCAACTTTGGCACCTTACTAGGAGCTTACCTCTCCGACACCTACTTTGGTCGCTACAAAACACTAGGATTCGCTTCTATCGCATCCTTTCTGGTACTAACTAAATGACTCAAACTCATCACTTAAATTATCTAACCATAATAATGGAATCTATCTAATTCATTGGTTTTTGCCTATTTTACGCATAAAGGGATTGCTTGTAATAGCATTAACAGCTGCAATAAAGAAGCTTCATCCTCCCCATTGCGTGTCACATGATGAAAGTGCGTGCATCGACCCAACAGCATGGCAAATGGCATTTTTACTACTCGGGTTTGCACTAGTAGTGGTAGGAGCTGGTGGCATAAGGCCATGCAACTTGGCCTTTGGAGCTGACCAATTCAATCCAAACATTAAATCCGGGAAAAGGGGAATCAACAACTTCTTTAATTAGTACTTCTTCACCTTGACTTTTGCTGTCATGGTATCGTTGACAGCAGTCGTCTACGTGCAGTCTAATGTGAGTTGGGCTATAGGATTACTAATTCCCGCAATGATTATGTTGATATCGTGTGCATTCTTCTTCCTTGGGACAAACATATATGTGAAAGTGAAGCCCGAGGGTAGTCCCCTCACAAGTGTAGTGCAAGTCTTTGTTGTTGAAGCTAAGAAGAGGCGATTAGTGTTACCGCAGCAACCACGGCTAACCCTTTTCAACTATATGCCTCCTAAGTCTATCAATTCCAAGCTTCCTTACACACAACAATTCAGGTAACCAACTCTATGGGCTTCAACCTTAATCATACTTGTGAATATGAATTGCTACTAATTTATTCCAATTAGATTGTATAACTAATCTAAAATTGGGAAAAGGATTCACTTAGTCGACAACGTGGGGTTGAGTTACGTTCAATTCAGAGTTTGCAACATTGTTCCTAGATTTGTTTGTGAGTGAGATAATTATCTTCTCAACATAGATGCATCAGATGAGTCTGCCCATTTTTGTTTCATTCTCTAGTCTCTAAACTTGTGAAGTCTCATTTCTATAGCCAGAGGTGGCTCGACTATTAGGTCACTAAGACTATCCGCCTAAGGCCCACTAGAAAATTTTTAGAAACTTACAATTATCAAAGGCCTCAACTTTTCAAAAGACTTCATTTGATAACATCTTAGTTTTATATTTAGTCTAAGACCTCCAAAAACCATTAAGCCGCTATTGTCTGTAGTGAACCAATTTGTTAACATACCCACCTAGCTGCCCCATTTGATGAATATCATTTTTGTTTTAAAAAACAAAGCATATTGTTTTACTAATAAGAACTCATTTAGTTAAAGTTAGAAATTCATAATAGAAGTGTGGTCTGAGGGAGGTAGTCTTCTTCAGTCTCTTCATTAAAAATTGCCAAACCAACTTATATTACCCTGTTTATGACCCAAGTTTGAGGTTTTTCTCCAATGGAAAGAATATTCTTTCTAGATATTTTTATATTTAGGTTGGTATTCATGTAATGTTTAATTTATTCCATCAAAGGAGCTGAACTGAGCAATTGTAGGTTTAGGAAAATGAACTATGCTAATTGTTACAGGACATCAAAATATTCTCTCAATATGTCTATGTGCCTCATATTTATATTTTCTTATATGTGTTTTCCAATAGAAATGTTGAGGCTTATCAACTAGAGGAAAACATCACTCATACAATATATAATGCACATTTTTTCCCTATCCGTAACAGAGCATTATAATCAGTAGCTTGTTTTAATACATAACAAGAGCATGTTGAAGATAATTTCAATGATCTAATTCTGAATATGAGAAAACCGTAAGTTCAAATAATAATTCCAGAATTCGATCCACAAAAATGAAGATAAGTAAATAGTGAAATTTATATATAGGTTGCTATGATCATCTGGAAATGAAAATCAAAAGCTGAACTGTACCAGTAGAAGCGAGTCCTGCTCGGTTATCTCCGATTCCTTCACTTTCTGTACACACAACCTGATCGATCGAGAAGATTGCAGTGAGATTAGTGGATAAGCAAGTTGAATCGATCATTACACACAACTTGATTTCTCGGATCATTACAGAAAAAGTTGAATCGATGAAGATGTGTTTAGGCTTACCGATTATGAAATCTTCAACAGTTGTGGACTTGAGAAAGTTGAATCGATCGACAGATTCAAGCGAGAGAGGCAGATTTTGAGAGGGAGAGACAAATTCGAGTGAGAAAGACAGATTTTGAGAGGGAGATGGAGAGAAAGAGAGCTCAGATTTGGGAAAAAAGAGGGCGGATTGAGAGGGAGAGAGAGAGAGAGAGAGAGTCAAGTTTTATAAGATTTTGATGGTAAAAAAAGATTATGATGTCCAAAAATGATTGGGTCCAAAAAATGAAATGGTAAAATAAGATTTTGATGTCTAAAAATGATTTTTTGCGACCGTTCAATAATCAGTCGCAAAAATATAGACGCAAAAAGTGATATTTCTAATAGTGGAATATTCTTTTACCATCCAATTTGATGAAGGCAATACAAAGTCTTGAAACACTTGGAGTGCAGGATTGCCAATCTGTGGAGGTAGCATTCGGTATTGAAGGACTAACTGTTAGGGAAGGCCATCAAGATATACTATTCCCTTCATTAATAGATGTAAGCCTTGGGAATCTACCAAAGTTGACACATGTTTGGAAAGACAATTTGTCAGGAATTCAAGGATTCGAGAACCTAACATCCCTAAACATAAAGGGTTGTGGCAGTTTGAGATATGTATTTCCATCTTCTATATCCTAACTTCTTGTGAAACTACAAGTAATAGAGGTAACTGAATGTCGTGTGATGGAATTGATCATTGGTGAGGAACCAAAAGTTGATGATGAAGTCGCAACAAATATTCTCATGTTCCCTCAACTAAAAACTCTCAAACTTAGGGATCTGCCGAACCTCAGGAGTTTTTGCCTCCAAGCTTACACGTTTGAAAGATCATTGTTGAAGCCTGCGGAATTAATCAATTGTCCCAACATGAAGGCCCTCTCTTCAGCATTCAAGCACATGTAAGAGCCGCAGACGAGCAATGTTCAAAAGGCAAACTTTTTAACCTCAACTCAACACCATCTCTTGGATGGAAAGGTAAATTTGTTATCTTACAATTATAGTATTCACCATTAACATTCCATTCTTTCAAAGAAAATGTTTGCAATATTCAAAGAAAATGTTTCCAATATTCATTAAACTAAAAAAAAAAAAAAAAAAAAAAAACCTCTAACCCAACTTGCCCAACACCCCCTTTATCATGGATGTGGTCAAAGATCTTGTGAAGGAATAGAATTTTTATACAATTTTTTTTTACTATAATGATGACGGTAGCATTTCTGCTATTAAATGTCTTTTAGTGGACGTGTTTTAAAATAATTAAGGGTTGTTTGGGATATTATAAATAAGTGCATTTTTTAACTTTTTATGAAATATGGGTTGGGTTTGAAGTGATGTGATAGAGAGGTGATGTGACTTATATAAGATGATGTGACTTAAATAAGATAGTGACTTCTTAACTTTTTGACTTTTTTAGGGAATGACAAACAAGCCTTTAGTCTCAATGTAAAGTTATAACTAGATCATTCTGTATTTAATGTTATTACATATAACGTTGCTAAATGTTTTATTTGTATATTAATTTGCTAAAGTGTCTCATATTTTTCAATTTTAAAGTGTCTTATATTAGCAAATTAAATGTAAGACACTTTAGCAATGAAGTGCTGGAGGGATGTTATGCACTTGGGAAATTAATATACAAATATAACATTTAATTTGCTAAAGTGTCTTATATTTTTAATTTGCTAAAGTGTCTTATATTTAACAATGTAAGACACTTTAACAAATGTTGCTAAATGTTATATTAATATTTGTGTATTAATTTGCTAACAAATTTTTGAAGAAAGGGCTAGAGGCTGTTATGCATTTGGGATCCTGAAGTTTTTCATTAATAGAATTTGCTAAAGTGTCTTTCATTGCTAAAGTGTCTTATATTTTTTAATTTTTTTGTCTTTTACTTGTACCCTAGCGATATTTGTTAGCAGGACCCATATAAGACATTTTTTTATTAAATTCAAGGCACTTTTATTGAAATTAATACATTTTTAATATTTTTACATATTTTCAAAATATTTTTTACACACTTCTCAATATTAAACAATGCTTAGAACACACTTATTAGTATTCGCCATCATATCATATATAATCATATGTAATGAGCTTGTTTGGGAAGAGCATTTGGGTTAAAATAGTCATATAAAAAAACATAGGCTATTTTAGTTAAATAGGACAAAATGTCACATCCAATTCATAATCATTTAATTTTTTTCTCACAAAAGTAAAAAAAGTCAAAAAATATATCCCAAACGAGACTTTTTAATCCCAGGCTAAAAAAGTTAAAAAGTCCACCAACATCCCAAACGAGCTATAGGCTAAAAAGCCAATAAAACAAAATGTCACATCCAAACTATAATCACATTTTTTCTTTTACAAAAGTCAAAAAATCCAAAAAATCTATACCAAATGAGATTTTTTAACTCTAAACTGAAATAGTCAAAAAGTTAAAAAGTCAATTCACATCCCAAACGAAGATAGCTAAAACTGTGCCTTTTAGTTAGAAGCCTTAAAAACTTGCCACATGTACTTCCTAAACAAGTTAATACGGTGCCAAGTGTCTTTTGGAAAATTAATGAACAATGCTCTGTTTTTACCACTTCCTCTTCCATTTGTATGTTAAAGGCCATGTTTGGTAAGATTTATTTTTAGCTTATTTCAGTTTTTAGTTTAATTTAAGTTATTTTGATGTGTTTGGTTCAGCTTAACAATACAGTTTATACCTTTTTGTTAATTAAAAATCAATTTATTCTTTGAGTGGGGAGGAGAAGTTTAATTTATAAGTCAAAAATCAGCTTATGTTCACAGCTATAAGCTATAAGCTGTTAGGTTATAAGTTATAATCACTTTCCCACAACTCTACCAAACAGGGCCAAAACACGTTGCTTTTATTGCTTTTTGTCTTCTCTTATTCCAAGTAATTCAGTTACATCTTACGAGTACAATATTTGTATTCATGTTTCTGTTTCTAAAAACACCTCTCATTCTCCATATATTATCCTACTGTAATGTTTTGTCTACATTTTTTTCCCCACTGGTACCATTTCCGTGTTATTTGCCTTGAACCATTTTCTTTGTTTGGGTTTTTATTAAATTTGGCATACAATCTATAAATTTTTGAACTAAAAATTGTGACTTATGCGATGAATTGATAGTTGCCAATTGGATTTCTGAAACACCCAAAAAAAAAAAAAGAAAAGATAGTCGCCAATTGGCTTTATGAATTTGGGCTTTGTGATATATGATTCATGACTTCTTTTACACATGTTTTCTGATTTGGGTTTTGTAGTTCTACGAAATTTTGATTTCTTAGTCACAATAATTCGGTGAAAATGATATGTGATCATCAAATTTGGATTGATTGGAAATCATAAGATTGTTTATAGGTATGACATGAAAATTGCTTCTTTTGAGTTTTTTTTATTTATTTATTATTTGTGTTATTTTGATTATTTATTCTTGTTCATTGAAATCAAGCTTAATTTGATTAGTCAAACGTTCACGCAAAATGATATTGGAATCTAATAATATATTCTTGGGAGTGCTTAATAGACTCCTCTCTCAATTATGTATGTTTGTGTTGTATGTATCACATATGTATATTTGTCAATTCCTTTGTGCCAATGATAAGTTTGTTCTTTTAGAAATTAGTAACTTCACTTTCTTCCATGTAAATTATTGGGTACAAAATTAACAAAATAAAATTTGAATTATTTTTATATTTTCACTGTATAAAAACCTACAACATTTTTACATTTTTTGTGTGAATATATTTAATAATTCATAATATATTTATGTAAAATTGATTTTCAAACATAATCCCTTGCACAGGTAGAAAATTAGTTAATTAGTATTTCTAGCCTTAGTTATGGAAATATTTTTGAAAAAATTTCACATAGGTGTACAACTTTAATAATTACAAATTAATGGTAAACTTTATCAATATTAATAACTAAAATTATAAAGTTTTCCATACATATGTAATAATTTTTTGAATATCCCAATGTGGGTAATTTCCTCAATATTTTTTAGATAGACTTGTTTTGGGGGGTTAATGACATAAATGCATCTATTGTGTATGTCTTTTTTTTTTCTTTTTTTTTTTTTCCCCTCCCCATCTTTTTTATCTCCAATGGTCTTGAATTTTTATGAACATATCACATTTATCTAAAATTTTTTGTTTTTTTATTGTCATATTGGTCTAAGTTAATGTGCAGTCTCAAAGGCGGAGTTTGTTTCAATCAATAATTAGTAAATGTCACTAACACGCTTGAAATGATTGCAATTGCAGTTTAGTTTAAGCGGCAATGGGGAACTTGCTATCACAGGAGTAGATGGGCCAACTGAGACATGGCACAACCAACTTAAAGTCGGATTCCTTCACAAAGTAAGATCCATGAGGGTCCAATGTTGTGGGAAATTATCAAGTGTGATTCGCTGGAAAATGATATTTGACCTCAAATGGGATGTATGGGCTGGTGTCGGTGAGGAAGAAACATCAATGACTCTGTTAAATAATTTGGATTTGAAGTATTTGCCTAAGCTGATGCATATATGGAAATGTGTTTCCCAACAAATTCATTGTTTCAGAAAGCTAAGATCTCTAAAAGTGAAGAGGTGTGACAACTTGACATATATATTCACAATTTCCATGGCCAAGGTCCTTGTCAATCTACGAAGTCTAACAGTTGCGCATTGCAAGAAGGTAGAAAAGATTGTCATCTGGGAAGAAGAAGAAGAAGTTATTTCCCTAGGGTTTGGCCATATCACACCTACACATCTTCCAAGTTTGGTGTGTTTTGGCCCTGACATGAGTGATATTGACATTCCACACAAAGATATCACCGTATAGTTCTGCCCCAAATATGAAGGTAAAACTCAAATTATATTTCACAGTTTCCAAGGAACTCAACACCATGTAATGGTAAATGACTACATTAATTGTATTTGAATCATGAATTTGAGTAAGGATTTCAAAATCAAAAAAAAAAAAAAAAAAAGGTGAAATGTGAATGAAATATAATTGTATTCTATTTACATTTCAATCACTTTTTTCTTTTTCTTTTCCAAATTCTTATTCAAATTTATGATCCAAACACTGGCTAAGGAACACAAAACTATTGCAGGTCCAATGATAATTTACCACCACACCATGTAAACTAAAATAACTAGTTTATCTCTTATATCAATTTAGTCATTGTAATTTTAATTACATCAATTTTACCCTCAATTTTTTCACATTGTGTAAATATAGTCCGTTTAATAACTCTCTTTTAGATATTTGACTGAAAGGAAGAGGAAAAATAGTTCATTCACTTTCGTCAAAGTCATTGAGGAGTTGATGTCTAATTTGAAACAGTGCATTCCCTTTTCTTTTCTTTTTTTTTGAACTAGATAGGACATTCCCTTTTGAATAAATCATTTTGTTGTTGATTTATGTTCAATTATTGAACGACTACTATCAATTGGATTAAAATTGACATAATGTGAAAAATATAGAACAAGACCAGATTGACACAAAAAGCAAATTATAGGAACCATGATATAATTTGCTCAAATATTTTTTATGAGATAAAAACCAGCCAAAAAGGGTAAAATAACCAGAGAACTGCATATCCTTAAGAAACAATATATGTGTCTCTAATGTACTATTGAAATATAATACGTATCACCCACCTTTTTTTCTTCTTGTTTCTAAATTCATACCAAAATTTATAATGTAAATAAAAAGGTATAGTGTTAACACTACAAGAATTTACACAATTGCCGACCATTTTTGCCGACCAAAAAAATTTTGGTCGCAAAAAAATGACATTTGGCCACCAAATATTAATTAGTCGCGAATAATCATTATTTTTGGCGACCAAATATTATTGGTCGCAGAAGGTTATATTTTGGCGACCAAAAAATGAGTTGGTCGCAGAAAGTGGTATATTTTTGCCGACCAACTACAAATTTGGTCGCGAAAGGTCACATATTTTTTGGCAACCAAAAATTTGGTCGTGAAAAACTTATTTTCAGCAACCAAAAAAAATTAGTCGCCAAATTACTACTTTTAGCGACTAATATTTTAGTCACCATTAATTGAGATTTGGCGACTAAAAAAATTTGTCGGCGAAGGGTTCCTTTTCTGCGACTAATTTGATATTTTGATCGCTAACAATTTGTGAGGGAAATTTGAAACTTGGGGCGGGAATTAAAATTTTGATTCTTTAGCAATCTGTTAGCTCACACATTTTCCTGATGCTCTTCTCTCATCTGTTTCTCTCAAACAAACAAACAAATATATCAAAATATGCCCACAATGTATCCCTGTTTCTCTCACTCTCTCCATCTGTTTCCGTTTATCTCTATTATTCACACAATCACAAACCCTAGACCACCATTCAAAACCACCACCACCAAAAATGTCTCACGCCGTGGTGGCGTCGCCCTATTTCCCCACCGTGAGGTCGGCGGCGAATTGACCAAGGCAGAGGTCGCCGAACTGAGGTCAGCGACGAACTGACCAAACCAGGTAGCAGTGCGTGGAGCCGCCTACACTCTACCATTGCTAATCCTCTCGATTTCAGACTTCTTGCATCAGGTAAACACGCTCTCTCTCTCTCTCTCTCTCTCTCTCTCTCGTTCCCCCAATTTCAAACCCTAACTATAATTTTTAACTTTTCAGATCTTTGCCTCTCAAGAGTTTCTTCACCTTGAATTTGCTAAACCTGTAGTTTTTGCCTCCTGTAATTAATTTGATTGACATGGATTGAAGAAAACCCCTTTTTCTGTGAGACTAGGTTCACCAAATTCTTCATAATTGCTCTTCTATGTCATAGGGAAGGCTTGGGAGACTACGTGAGAGATTAAATTCATTTTTTTGTTCCTCCAATTTTTCTGGCATGGTATTTGACCTGTTGGTAAAGCACATCATTGTTTGGAAAGCACATCATGCGCCATTGTTCTGGTGATTTGCTGCAATGCTATTATTTACAAGATTGCCACAATGATCCATTTTCAAAAATGACTCTTGATTGTCTCTTAAAGTGACCATTTGGTGTACACTATGATGTATGTCATGTGTCTTGAATGGGCAACATACATAGATATTTCTTGCTACGTCTTTTTTAATCCTGCTGTTGTTTGATTTAGCAATTTGTAGCATTTTCTATCTCATTAGTTGCTCTAGCTTTTTATACTGTTGGCTTGATCATTTGGAACGCTACCTTTAGGTCATTGCAAGGAGCCTATTGTTCCCTGATTCTTTTCTGCTTGTACAGGCACTTCTGGAATATGAAAGGCAAAAGAGTCAAAGTGGTGAGCTCCAACTTGCGGTTGCAGCCCTCCCTGAGCCTTTAAGTGTTGAAAATGAAGTAAGTTTGTATATTTTAGTTTACTGACTTCAATTGATGTCCTTGAATGAACTATGTGAAGATTAAGTAATATACGGTATGTGCCCTGGATGTAAGTGATTTAAGACAGGTACCTATGCAGGTCTCAAAAATTTCAAAATTATATATGGTGGTTATACGGTAGAGGGCTTTGATTTGGAGAACATGTTAAACATGTAGGCTACCTAGGATTAGATTCCAGGTGGGTTTTGTTAATTAGAGTTGTCAAGTTTCTTGATGGAGGAATTATGCATTAGGTGCTGAGAGCATGATTAAAAGTTGCAGGGTACAAATGATTGTTGTGGATTCAAATATAGCAATATTTTTTTACAATTTAGAACTTGCATGTGATACGAATGTTACTATTTTTCAACAGAAAGGGTAATGAACAGGAATTAAGTGGCTGAGTTGTGCGGCTAATTTGAAGGATTAAGAAGAATGTCTATGCTATTATTACCAATTATTCCTCATTATTGAATGTCCAAAGACTAGGAAAGAGAGGATTCACCTCAATTTTAGAGTATGCTATAGCAAGATGCTTATGCAAACTGCTTGATTTGTGAAAATTTTGTACTTGTCCTGTAATTTTCATCTTTTTTCCTCTATAAACAAAAGCCCTGGTCTTTCAATGCAGACGTCTCTCAAGAAATCTTTCAAGTCCATGGTCGGGAAAACACAAATACCTAGTGGGAAAGGATCTGTCTAATCAGAAGTTGTAAGGGCATATTTAGATGTCAAATATAGTGTGGGTTTGCCTTGTAAGCTGCTGTTGCTTGCATGTGTATACTGACCCTGCAATTGTCTTTTTTCATTTGAACTAGCGAGAGTTGTGCTAATGTAGGGCATTTCTTCATTGTCTGTTAATGCCTTCCTTTTTATACTTGGTAAGATAAATTTTGTCACTACGTAGAAGTTTGTCCTTCTATTCGATGGAATATATCTGACAAACACTAGTTTTTTTGTCATCTTTCTTTTATGTTCTAGATTTTTGTGAGGATTTTTTGGTCCCCTCATTTAAATTTAGGTCTCTCCTTAAATAATTTAATTTTCCTTTTTTACTTTGTGAATACATTATGACTGAAATCCTAATAAGTAGTGCACATCAACCTCTCCTACGGTTGGTCCACCTGTTTTCTAAATATGATGGTCATGGTTTGTCCCTAAAGGGCATGCTTTGATACAATTCAGCAGGTCCTTTAAAAAAAAGGTAGTTAATCTAAAAATAGTTATGTAATTAATATCAATTATGCACATTTTAATTATGTTAAATAGAAAACTGACATGATTTTAGTTATACCAAACTATTATAGATGGAATGTTATACCAAACTGACATGGAATGTTAACAAAACACCAACAAGACACAACCAGAGAGAAACCACAAACCCATCTCTACTTCCTTACTCCAAAGAAGACCAAGAACCATGTCTGCAATATAAACAAACAAATTTATAGTTTGCATGAACACTTTGAAACAATGATTTTTTTTATTTTTTATTTTGTATAAAATTATTTTAGAACAGAGCAAATTAGCATCCAATTACCTTAGTATATAACAAGTGAGAGCAGAAGCCCTACTCAGTATAATCATCAAAGGTGAATATACAATTTGATTCAGTAGTAGAACAAGCAATTTTTTTCTCATGTTGTATAATGTAGACATTGTCTCCAGTGAGCTTCATATGAAATTCTCAAATTGCTTCTTGTTTTATTAGTGGTTGTGATCATACCAGCAGTTCTTATTTTCTTTTTGGCATGCTTTGTGATCATACCAGCAGTTCTCTCTCTCTCTCTCTCTCTCTCTGTCTCTCTCTCTCTCTCTCTCTCTTATTTTGTCATGCTCCATGAAGAATGAATCTTTTTTCTTTGTGCCTCCTTCAACTTTTAATCTCTAATTCTAGGTATTTGGAGTAGAGGCATAAAACCATAGAACTTCATAAATGATCTTTCTGGTTTCCTGTGATATAAAACAATTAGCCTTAAAAGGTTTTTTATTTTTTATTTTATATTTTATATATATATATATAGATCTCAACTTTTATCAGTTCTGGAGTGTAAAAGGCTGTACCCTGTGCATGTTTGATCTATATGCGAGGGCTTGCTTATTTGTTTATGTTCATTCTGTTTGGCACAATTCTCCGTGTCTAAAGATGATGGTGGGCTTTTGTTTAGTCATCTGGGTGATAGTTTGGGTAGTTAAGTCATTTACCTTGCTTAACCTGGGAAATCTGATGAGCATGACTACCTTTGTTCTTATTGAGGTATTTGGGGACAAAACATCGTCAACCATTACTCTCAAAAGAAAGCTGAATTTTGTCTTCTTTAACGTCTCCTGGAAAAATTAACAAATGAAGTTCCTGTCCCATCATTACATGGTGTTCTTCCCCAGCTTTTGAAAATACTCTAAACTGTCTTCATTTGCTAGGCTGATGACACATGTTGCTGATATTGGCCCCCCGGCTGATTGGGTGAAGATCAATGTGCGCGAAACTGTATGTTTCTTTTAGAATTGTACCAACTGAAATACTACTCCATCCTTGAGTTTCCTCTGTTGAAGTTCTAACTAGTTGTGCTATCTTTATGCACAGAAAGATTGTTTCGAGGTTTATGCTCTGGTCCCTGGGCTGTTGCGCGAGGAGGTAAAAGGTGAGTTTTCGAAGTTCTAAACTGTTGATTAAGTTGAAGTATGAAGTGAATATTAATAAAGTGGAGTTTAAAATAAGAAATTCGCACAAAACCCGACCCATTGTTCAAGCTTGGGACCCTTCTGATGTATTATGAATGACTGAAAACTGATTTTTATTTATTTATTTATTTTGTCGAAGTTCATCAGCAGTAGTGAATTAGTTAATAAAAAAATTAGTTGCAAAACAGGCCGCAAGGAGAAGGTAGTTTCAACATTTAATAAGAATTGGGCAAATTTACTTTTAAATCCACAAATTGTGAGTTTTATAATTTCTCTGTGGTCTTTTCCTTCTTTATATAGTTGAATGAGATTCAAACTTGGTGTTGCCCAATAATAGCCCCATTCCATACAACATTTCATTTGATTTGGCTACTATTAATTCAGTAGCTTTAGAAATTACAGAAACCATGAGATCCTGACATACATACAAGGTCCAATATTGGTGTTCTCACGACAAATAAACAGTCAATTTGAATCATTTGTGGCAATTCAACTTCCTATAAAACAATAGCAGTTCAATCAAGGACACATCAACTGATATCTCAAATAGTTTTTGTATTGGTTAGACAACTCCCATTTTACCAAGGCCAAATCTCTAAAGTGGTGCAACATGAAATGGTTAAAACTGATATGATTTATTTATTAAGGCAACACCGTAGGCAATGGAGTGAAACTGTGTCACAATTTACAAATGTAGGTTGAGCAAGATATACATGTGCCAAAGTTGGGGCATTTATGTGTTTCAGTGAGAGCAATATGTTGGCCTATATAGAATCTGTCCACTTAGTGTTGCGATGAGAAATTTTTTAATCCAATGATGCAGATATAAAAAAAAATGCATTTTATCTTGCATGTGGCTTACAAGTGGAAGAGAAAATTCCAACTTATTTCATCACTTGATCTCCCAAGATAATGAAGGTTATAAAAAACAAAATGACGAGCAGAGGGTGGACGGTGGGATTTGACATTAGATGCTTGATTTAGGATTTAAAATGCATGTAGTGTGATAAAGCCAACAGGTTCAACTGACAATCTCTCTACATTTTTATTTTTCTTTGATTTAGTTCTTAAGGTGTAAGCAAATTGTGATCAGTTTGACAAATGTAGATTGACAGAGAGACATGTTTCAATATCTAATTTACAGTTGATATCAATATCTAATTTGCTTTTTACTAGATCATCTGGGTGACACTTAGGTGAAAATGTAGAATCATGTTTCTGGTGCAGTCAATATGATACGTGTGTAATTACCACATTATGTTGAATTAGCATGAGGTAGTGCCTTTTTTTTTATTTTATTTTTTTAGCTTGCATCTTTTAAGACCAGGCGCATTGTTTTGTGAATATACTTGTTTATTTCTTTATTTAAACCTTGTTATGTAAACCTATTATTATTTCTTTATTTGTGTTATTCCAATTTGGGTTCTTTGCTAATCAGTGTGCAATATTATCTATAGAGAAAAGAATAAGATATGCTTGCACAAAAGAAAATACCAGATGGACAAATGGAGGAAATGTCACAGGTTTGAATTTTTGGAACCATTCCTAAGATGAATAGATATTGAGAATTTGCTGAATTTGGTTGCAACATTCTTTTAAATGGGTCAGTGGTCATGCCCTGGTTGGCATGACTATTTCTCTTTGTTAAGGACAATTTGTCATAAGATGTCCTCTTGCTGGATTCTATCCTTATTGTGTGAGCACGCTCTGACTCAGGCAGTGAGTAGGACATTAAATACAGTTATTATTGATTGGGGTTAGAATTAATTTGAAGCCCTGATTCCAAAATGCGTGGTTATGGAATTTGAACCCGCAATGCTATTGGCAAGGTCGGACAGGCTTAATGGTATCTGCTTACCTTGTTTATAGTGGCATGTCAGCAGAGGAGGCTCTTCAAGTGTATGCACATAAACGGACTACCAATAATGAAGGAGTAAGTCATATTATGTATAAAAGGCTATCATGTAGGACTTTGTGAAGTAAATGACAACGAAATGCAATTTAGCAGTTTGCACATTTTCAGTTTCCAAATTGGTTCACTAAGGAACAGGGACGTGTATGGGTCGGTTTGGTTTGGGTGGGCAACTAGCAGAATCAAGCCAAGAAACCTTGGGTTGATTAGGGCTACTTAGTATTGAACTATCTATACGTTAATAAATTGAGCATGTTAATTGATCTGCATGTATTGAACAGGGCTACGTAGTTAATAATTGATCTGCATGTTAATAAATTGAACCTTGGGTTGGTTTGCACATTTTATATATTTATCATGCTTCTCTAATAAATTTTCCAATTCTATTTCTTTATTAGGTGCCTTACATCACTACTGCTTTGATGGATGCGAAGCTTGGCATGGAAGGGCGCAAGGATCTTTTTGATTGGCTATCAAGGCAACTTAGTGGATTAAGCAATTTTCCTGATGCTGTAAATCTAAATTATGTATTGTTTCAATTTGTTATGCTAGATGGATGTGACTTGTGAATGAAAACTTAGAATAGTTGTATTGTGTCGAATGTTAATGAATTATGTATTGTGTCGAATGTTAATGATTCAGTTAATTTGAATGATGCTTTCAAATTATAGGTTTATTATGGATTGAATGAATTATTAGGAATTACAGGTGTATTGTTTTCCTGCTTTGGCGACTAATTTATTATTTTTTTTGGCAAAAAATGACAATTACCGACCAAGAGTCTTGGTCGCAAAAAATACATGTATTGCCGACCAAAAATTTTGTTGGTCGTGGAAACTCACTTTTGCCGACCAGCAGTTTTGGTCGCGAAAAGTAACAATTGGCGACCAAACTAATTTTGGTCGCAGAATGTCACAATTGGCGACCAAAATTTTTGATCACGAAATGTCACAATTGGCGACCAAACTTTTTGGTCGCGAAATGTGTCAATTGGCGACTAAGAAATTTGGTCGGCAAAAGGTAACTTTTCGCGACCAAAGTGTTTTAGCGACAAAATGAATTAGCCGCGGTAATTAAATATTTAGTGACCAAAAATTTAGTTGGCAAATCCAACTTTTGCCGACCAACGAAAATTTTGGTCGCGAATTACTTTCCGCGACCCTCAATTGGCGACCAAACTAGCGACCAAAAAAATTGGTCGCGGATAACTTTTGCCGACCAAAAATTGACTTTTAGCGACCAATTTTTTTGTTGCTAAAAGTGTGAATTCTTGTAGTGGTTATTGACATGTTTCCAATTTAGTAATTATTTGAAAATTGACATGCAGAGCTGCGTATGAAAAAAGGCTTTTAAGCATCAGATGAAGATTTTAGTTTTAGCAACACTGTGGGGGTATCAGCAGCAAGAGATCGCCAACTCTTCATAGAAAAAGGTATATATATTGTTTGATACACATAACATTGTTACTGCACAAAATACCACTTCATATAATCATCCATAAACTTTATTTTTGAGAAATGTGAGCAACAATAATTAATGTTTACCCCTTTTTTTCTTTTTCTTTTTTTGTGTGTGTGGAAAAAATGCAATGACTTTAAAAATTCTACCAAAAATTTTACCAAATGTCTCACATGGGTGTGGGACCCACATGGGACCCACATTGTATGGGTTCCACAACCATGTGAGACATTTGGTAGAAATTTTAGTATAATTTTTGGAGTATCTAATATTACACTTTTTTTTTGGTGGATCAGCCTAGTGTATATTTAACTTTAAACTGAATTGCCAAAGGTTTTTTTTTTAATAGATCATTTTTTTTTAGAGACAAACGGGCTAAAATAAAAAAGATACAAATTTCGGATCGATTTATTTATTTTTCATTAGATGATATACATGGATAATTTCACAAAATAAACGGCTTAAATTATTGAAACAGGACTTGTGATAGACCTATAGGTTTGGACATGATGGTCAAGTTCAAATTTGAACTGTGGAAGTCTAAAAGCGTTTCTTCTAATAAGTTGTTTTTTGGGGGGAAAGAATTAGGGTGGTATGACAACTTATCATTTCCCCAATCTTGAATTCCTATATATATATAGTGTATATGTATGTATGCATATTTAAAGATGTAATTAAATTGGAAATTAGGTCATAAAATTAGGTATATTTGAGCTAATAAGTAGTTATTGATTAGTATGAAATAAAGTTTAAAAAATAGTGTGTAAAGCTAAGAGAGAGAAAGTGGAGATAGTAGAAGTGTATTAAGTTAAAAACTCTAGGATTAATGTTGTATATATATCTAGCTCTTACATGAAATCATAGTTTTGTATTTGGCATCTATGATTTTTAATTTGTTGACAAAATGACCTAAGAAACAGCATATGTTGTTGAGACATCCATGTTGCATGTTAGATGGACTTGCTCCACCTAGACTTGACCCAAGAGTATTGAATAATTTCTTGCTAGATGAACCTTCATTACCAACTAGGTAATAAATACGTACGTCTTGCCTAGCTTAGAAAATATGAAACCGAATCATCTGTTCTACTCTCTCATGTCTCGCTATCCCAAATACACTCTCTACAACAACAAAATGAGAGCAAGAGACACATATCCTATGATAGAGGTGCAAGAGAGAGTACAACGAAAGATCCTTTGCATAAGCACATTGAATGTAGTTGCTTTTAATTAGCATGTATTTGTTTTCAAAATTTGATCGCAAATGTTTTGCTAGGTATGTTGTTCTTGATAAATAGGAGGTGGGAGGATCTACTCAATTTCTATGTAGATCAAGAAGCTGGAGAAGTAGATGACGGACCTATTTATGCAGAAACCAAGGTTACAACGTGTTTTTATTTATGGAAAAACTATTTAGTTGTTATGAATTCGTTTTAACTATTGTCCGAACAAACAAATCAAAAAACAAAACAAAAAAAAACTATCGTCCAAACTTGAATAATTTGTTTGCTATTTTGTGGCATTGCCAGGTTTGTATTGGTCTCTTTTTGTGGCATTGTTGGGTTTGTATTAGTGTCTTCTCGTCGGCTGAGTTGATTTGTGCTATTATAGCCCTTTGTTTTGTGGCACAACTGGATTGACTTTATTATTAACCGTGTAATAATTTACTTTTGATTATTATTGACTTCCTTAACAATAGAATATGCAATTTATTATCTAGCCTCTGTCCTATCTTTGTTTAGCTAATTCATAACCATGAATTGTATGTTATGATGAAATTGTTTAAAATGTAACTTAAGAGAGTAAATATTTCTAAGTCTAAATCAACAAAAGAAATTCTAGATTAAAAAAAATGGTATTGTCAGAGACACTACTTAACTTTGTTGAATGGCTGGAAAGCATTGCATAGGAGAGCATACTCTGAACTCAAAAATCATGATATAATTAACAAATTCTATGTTTGGTTTATGAATTTAAGTAGGGATTTGTAGACGCGCCCTTTGGGGGACCTCGCTCTACAGTTCGGACTCCCTTTTGTGTTACGGTTCTTAATCTGAACCAAAGAGTCCAACTCTGGCAAATCGTTTGAGAAAACAGATTTTTGAAAAGAAGTGCCAAACATGGACTGCTTTGCCAGATACAGAGTCGCCACCTAAATATTTTTAAAATGGAGAAATTTAGGAAACCCTGACTTGGTGCCGAAGGCCACGTGTCCGTCATCACCAAAGTTGTCTTGGCTCGGGAGCTTGGGTACGATCGGGGAAGGTCAGCTATGAGCACCCACTTTCGCCCGGTCCGAGGACCGGCCTCTACTAACCATGATATCCAATTTTGAAAACTTCATGTGTTCTTATACCGGTTATTAGCCTAAATTTACTACGTTATGCGCACAGCAAACAAGTATAGACCAAATCGCCTAAGTTGGAACAAAACACCATATGTTTGTTTTGAAAACGGTTTGTTACTCGTAAGTAGGCTAAAATACAGGTTTTGCCACCCTTAAGTGGGCTTTAGAAAAGATGATTTTGCCACTAACTAGTGGGCTTAAAAACTCACGGTTTTTAATGCATTGTCCCAATTTAGGTAATTCAACCTCCATCCACAGGCATTCAAGCAGTTATATCACATAAGCACTTAGCCTCATGGTAGTCATGCTATTATGGCAACATTCACATGCATGTGTTATGTTTAAGCATAAAAACTTACCTAGTACTCCAAGCCAAAATAGAAAACTAGTTAGTAATCATGCATGATCCTAGTTCATGTTGAGTGGCTAATGCAACACATGCAAAGGTGTAATCTAGACAGGCTCGGCTATCCTACACATGGCATATGGAATGCTACAAATAACACGTATTCAATTTGGAATTGAAGTACAATGCAATTTGTATGATGTACCGAGCCCGGTGCGTGCAAAACAGATGAATGATGCAAACATGCTGTCATACTGTATGCTAATTGAAATATGCCCTATATCTAACCATCGTAAGCGGGTAAATAAAAGGGAGAAAGACGTGGGGTTGGAAGACATACATCACACTCACCCACACTTATTACAATTATGCCCTCGCGCAGAGGGTCCGAATAAATAATACAGTCCCAAATAAAAGAATAATACAGTCCGAAATATACAGATTCCTAATTAATTATTAAATTAAATAAGAAAAACTGTAAACTGGCATGCAAGCCAGGGGCTGCCTTAACTCCGCTCCGGATAATGAAATGATGCATGTTGGGCTGCTTTGCGCGGAAATCCACTGGGATGCCCCAATTAGCCTCTGTTTGCGATGTTTCTCGAAATGCGTGCCAAGTCCCGAAAAGTTGTCGATTCTTCATTTTGCTGCAACAGAGAGCAGGAAAGGGGCATAGCAATGTATTTCACAAATATACGCATGCCTCGATCCTCGTGCCACCAATCGCGCATACCGATGCATGATGGTTGAGGAGCCGAATTGCACAACTCAATATAGGATGAATGCATATGAATGCTACAACAAAACCTAACTCCATCATGGGTAATCCGGAGTGTCGGTGACTTGGGAATTGAGACCCGTTCCGTCACTCGGAGTACGGAACGCGCCTCGTTTCCCGTGCCCGGGCTAACTCCTACCCCGAACACGATGCAATATGCATGATATGCATAAAATGTTGCTAATATGCAATCCTAACATACACAATGCTATGAAAATGAGATGCCTCGAAATGCGTGCACGCGGGCACGCAAACCGAGGCGATGATCCTAAGGCATAAAATGGCATACGCAATGCAATTGGACTTACACTAACATGAGTGAGCCTCAGCTACACTCACATAAGAGGCCGAGAGATGAAAAATGAGATGCCTCGAAATGCGTGCACACGGGCACGCAAACCGAGGCAATGGCATACGCGATGAAATGGCATGGAAATATGATATGCAAACATGCAAATGAATTTCAGCACTGAAATGTGGGGCAAAACAGTCCCGAAACATGGCCAAAGTGTACCCGATGCATGGAGTGATCCCGAAACATGAATTTTGGCACCCGAAATGGCCTATAGCTACACCAAACATGCATAATTGATACATGACATGAAAAGGCAGAAGCAAGGCAGCCCCATAACTCACATTTTTACAATACAAAACATGGGCAAACAGCAATCACAAATGGGGCTAACATGGCATACAAAAATGGCTCCACAAGGGAGGCTATGAAGTAAGTGATACATGCAAAGCCCGAATGGAAAAATTCCCTTCTAAAACACTGAAGAGGGACCAAAAATATGCACATTTACAGTAGATGAAAACCCTCAAATCAGTAGGAAAACATGCTAAAAATGCCATGCAAGAAATAGGCCACAAGAGGCTATAACATGAGGTACACCAAACATTCATCAAACAAGAAAATACCCTTAATGAAATATTTCCAGGAGGTCAAAATATGACCCCTTCCAGTTCTGATGATGGCCCAAAAACAGAAGCAAGATAGGCTAACAAAGCATGCAAAATTACGGTAAATAGAAGAGATCATGAAGCAAGTGCAAGATAGGGGTCCCAAACAGGGTTGAGCCCTTCTTCAATGTTGAAGAAGGGCTCAAAATGAGCCTACTTTCAGTTTACATAATGCTCAAAAAAAGATCACACATAGGCTAGAAATTGCATGCAAAAATGTGGCATATCAAGGAGTATTGAAGCAAGTGCACTATGGAGGGCTCAAACA
The DNA here is from genome assembly GCA_022316695.1 of Camellia oleifera. NCBI lineage: Eukaryota > Viridiplantae > Streptophyta > Magnoliopsida > Ericales > Theaceae > Camellia > Camellia oleifera. Next base: position 155,139,827 of record CM039317.1, on the reverse strand, counting down.
GGGTTGAGCCCTTAAACAAACATGAAGAATGGCTCAAAAGAGTGCCCCTTTCAGTTAGGGTCGGAGCCCAAAACAGTAAGAAAATAGTGTAGAAAAATGTGACAAGAATGTGCTACAAAAAGAGGGAAAATGATCTCACCCTTGAAGACTACCCTTTTGGTTGCTTCTTGGCTTGAGTTGCAGCACCTTTGGCCTCTGAAAAACTTCTCCAAGCTGCTGTGATGGAGCAGTGGTGGTGGTGCTATGGATTGGTGAAGAAATGGCCGAAGAACAAGGGTGTTTGAACTTGGAAGTGTAGAGAGAGAGGGATGTTTTAGAGTGAGAAGCTCCCAAGATTTGCTTTTTTTTGTTCTCACCCCAAGCCATATCCGATATAAGGCTCTATATATTTCAAAATAAGAGCTTTTGGTCAAAATGTCCAATTGAAAATATCTACCACAGTGTATTGATAAATATCTCTCAAAAATCTGAGTTCTGGGCACTTTTGGCCGGCCGGCTATCTTTGGACCGGTCGGCAGCCGGTAAGGTCAAAAAGTTCCGGTAGAAGTCCAGATTGAAGCCCCGGAAGTTATCTTTCCAATGGCACAAACCTTGCATTAAAATTCCTTCTGTAGAAAAAGTTATGCCAGTTTCCGTAAAGCTGCGCAGATTCGGTCCAACCGGACTTCAACCAACCATATCTCCTCCCCCCGGATTTGGACTTAGGAGATTCTTGAGTGCAAAATGAAGCCCCGGAAGTAAGGTTTCCAATGGTGGTGGCCCCATATTTTTAATTCCTCTTGTACAAAGAGTTACACCCATTTCGGAGAAGCCGCGCAGACTTTTCTCCTTCCCGGATTCATGCTGAACCATTCCCAAACTAGTTTTCTCCCCTCTACTCCTCTTTTTTTCAACTCCAAACCCCCTAAACAAAGTGTTTTGAAGGGTTTGCCTCTCTCATTGCCGAAGGAATTGAATCTTTGGCCTGCACATCTCTCAACACCGAGCAAACTATTAATAATGCCCAAGTCTTGAGGGCGGTCAAAAATGGGGTGTCTACAGGATTTAAAAAAGAAAAAATAAATAAATGAAATGTAAATGAAATATAATTATATTTCATACGCCTTTCACATACTTTTTCTCTTTTTCTCTTTTTCTTTTTGAATCTCCACTTAAATTCATAAATTAAACACAACTTTAGGAAAATTCTTATCTTATAGAGAATTTTTTTTTGAAAAAATCTTATAGAGAACTTATATGCACATAAAAAACATGTGAGCTTGTTCGTTTTTGTTTCTTCACATATGCCAACAGATAAAGAATCAATCTATCACTATATTTTACCATACGCTAGCAATCCTCTCCCAAACCTTTTTTATTAGAATTAGATTTGATCAAACACAATCTGTTTGGAAAATTTAGCAATCCTGTTGAAAAATAAGCTTGATCCTGATATTGGTAGGTGGCCAACCACCCGCCATTGTTGAAGCCTCCATTGTTGAAGAAAGAATTGACAGAAAGTAAACAATGGCTGCAGGCTTTCACACTTGTGATTGTAGTTTTTATACTGTCTAGGCTATCTATAAATAGCTATGTATTATGAGAGTTAAAAATGTGGGAGAAAAAAAAAAGAAAAGAGAGTGCTGTGTAATTTCAGAAATTTTCAGAATATATTTCAGTGAGTTTATTTTCAGTTTGGTTCGTTTTTAAGCCTCTCTTTGTAAATCACCAACAGTGGTTTGCACCCCACTCCCACCAACAGTGGTATCAGAGCCCGAAGGTAGCTTGAATTTGCAGAAATTCTGCAAAACTGTCAAGAACAGAGTGTTCTGCGAAAAGTGCCCAGAAATCAAAGGTGTTGAAATTCATTTTTGATCATACCAGTATCTAGCTCTCAATGAGACGATCATACTGAAAAAAAGAACGTCGAAAATCGAGCCCTACAGCGCCCGTACGCGCTACACGCGCCTCCTGACGCCGTTCTCACGCGCCTCCATGCGCCCACGCGCCTTCACGCGCTTCTAGAGGAAGACGACGCGTGAACTCACATGCAACACGCGCACACGCACGCGTCCAGACTTGACGTCATCCTGTGACGTCATTGAGCCGAGCCGGCGTTGACCAAGCCGTTGACCCGAGCCGATAAGCCGAGCCTCCAAGCCGTTGACCAAGCCGCTAAGCCGAGCCGTCAAGCTGTTGACCGAGCCGCCGCTGACGGAGCCAAGCCGCGTTTGACTGAGCCGTTGACTCAGCCACTGACATCAGCACACGGAAACATAATCCGGTGTGCCGCAGCTAAGTTGAGCCGCAGATCTGAGCCGTTCAACTTCTTTTGGCTTGATCTGACCCATTCGAAGTCCGTTTCGGGTGATCCAATAGTGCTTTCCAAGTATTTGGAGTATTCTGGACACATCTGTATGGTCGGAATTTGCAAATTCCATTCTGAAAATTTGCAGATTGTTAAAGACAACCAATGGCCAACACAAACAATTTCTTTCAGCCCCAGTTTCCAAAACTCAGTAAGGAGAACTATGAAAATTGGAGTATTCAAATGCAAGTCCTACTAGCCTCACAAGATTTGTGGGAGTTAGTGGATCGAGGATATGACGAGCCAGCTACTCTCGACGATGAAGGAAATTTAAATGATACTCAGAAGACGGTGTTAAAAGATTCAAGGAGGAGAGATAAAAAGGCCTTATATCTACTCTATCAAGGCATTGATGAATCAAGTTTTGAGAAGATTTCAGCAGCAACAACCTCTAAAGAGGCATGGAGTATTCTTCGAAATTCACACCGTGGAATTAAGAAGACGATTAGAGTTCGACTACAGGTGTTACGTGGCGAATTCGAGATGCTGCACATGGATGAGAATGAGTCAATTTCTGAGTACTTCAACAGAATATTGACCATTGTTAATCAGATGAGAAGATATGGAGAGAAAATGGAATCTCTTCAAGTAATAGAGAAGATTCTCCGATCACTCAGTTCCAAGTTCGAGCACGTGGTTGTAGCAATAGAAGAGTCCAAAGATCTCAGTGTCATGACCACCGATGAGTTGATGGGCACACTTGAGATTCATGAACAAAAGATCAACAAGAAGACTTCCTCAAGTTCTCTAGAGCAAGCTCTTCAATCAAAGCTGTCTTTCAGAGATGACAGAAACGAGCAAGGAGGGACATCACAAAGAAACCGAGGAAGAGGTCGTGGTTACAATAACCGAAGTTCTGGTTTTCGAGGAAGAGGCGGAAGAAGTCCAGCCAGAGGAGGAAGAAGTCAACCACACTTTGCTCCAAGAGGAAGAGTAAGCGGTAGAGGAGGTGGTTACAACAACCGACCAGGTTTTGACAAAAGTAATGTTCAGTGTTACCAGTGTCACAAGTTTGGGCATTACAGTAATGAATGCCGAAGTAGAGCAACAACAGAAGCCGGCGAGCAAGCAAATTTTGCCGAGCAGGAAACAAACAAAGTTGGACCTACAGTCCTGTTTGTCCAACATGGAGACACTAAAAACCAAAACAAAGTTTGGTATCTAGATTCGGGAGCCAGTAATCACATGTGTGGTAAAAGAGAGCTGTTCATTGAGCTTGACGAGACTGTTCAAGCACAAGTCTCATTTGGTGATTCTTCAAAGACTCCAGTGAAAGGAAGAGGTAATATTCTAATCAAGCTCAAAAATGGAGATCATGATTACATCTCCAATGTTTATTATGTTCTTGCCATGAAGAACAACATTTTGAGTATGGGACAACTCCTAGAGAAAGGATACGACATCAGCATGAAAGATTGTCATCTTACCATCAAAGACAATCCTGGTAATTTGATCGCTCGGGTGAGAATGTCCAAGAATCGGATGTTTGCATTGAACATCCAACATGATGCTGCAAAGTGTTTAAATGCCATCATCAAAGACAAAGACTGGCTATGGCATTTGAGGTTTGGACATCTTAACTTTGGAAGCTTGAAGCTGTTGTCAAGCAAGAATATGGTGAAAGGGTTACCTCATATTGCTCATACTAATGAAGTCTGTGAAAGCTACATTCTTGGCAAGCATCACAGAACTAGCTTTGCCAAAGAAGTAAAGTGGAGAGCAACAAAGCCGCTGGAGCTAGTGCACACTGATGTGTGTGGTCCATTGAAGCCAATGTCAAATGGACAGAATAGATATTTTCTCACCTTCATTGATGATTATAGCCGGGAGACATGGGTGTACTTTCTTAAAAGAAAGTCGGAGGTGTTCAGCATCTTCAAAGAATTCAAAGCTTTTGTAGAAAAGCAAAGCGGCTACTACATCAAGACATTGCGATCAGATCAAGGTGGAGAATATACATCAGATGCTTTGAGAAGTATTGCAAAGAGCAGGGAATCAAGCATCAAATAACACCATCCTATACACCACAGCTGAATGGTGTTGCTGAAAGGAAGAATCGCACAATCTTAGATATGGCAAGAAGTATGTTGAAAGGAAAGGGACTGCCCAAGTAATTTTGGGCTGAAGCCGTATCATGTGCTGTGTATCTACTAAATAGATGCCCAACCAGGAGCCTTCATTCTATGACTCCAGAAGAAGCTTGGAGTTCACATAAGCCAAATGTCAACCATCTCAGAATATTTGGGTGTGTTGCATACACCAAGATTCCAGAAGCATGAAGAACCAAGCTCGATGATAAGGGAGAAAAATGTATCCTTGTCGGATATGGAGATAGAACAATGGGATACAAGTTGTATAATCCCATTACCAAAAAGGTGATCATGAGTCGAGATGTGATATTTGAAGAAGAAGAAGCTTGGAACTGGAATCAAGATGAAGTTGTCAAAGATACAGAACTTATTCTTGAAGATGAAACATCAAAAGCTCCTATTGAAATCACAAGAGAAGTTCAAGATGAGCCACAAACTCCACCACATAGAATTCCTGCACCTAGATCGCCAGTTTCTCACAGAAGTGCTGCATCATCATCATCATCAGCATCAGCATCATCAGATGATAGTTTTTTCAAACAACCAAGGTCAATGAGAAATTTGCAGGAAATATATGAAGCTACAGAAGAAGCAGATTTGAATCTGTACTGCCTACTCGCAGATAGTGATCCACTTACCTTCTCAGAAGCCATCCAGGAAGATAAATGGAAGAAAGCAATGGATGAAGAAATTCATGCCATTGAGAAAAATGACACATGGAAGCTTACCAGTCTACCAGAGGGGCACAAATCCATTGGAGTGAAATGGGTATACAAGACAAAGAGGAATGCACAAGGCGAAGTGCAACGCTACAAGGCAAGGTTAGTAGCAAAAGGTTACAAGCAAAGAGCTGGAATTGACTATGGAGAGGTGTTTGCTCCAGTTGCCCGATTGGAGACTATCAGGTTAATGATTTCTTTGGCTGCCCAGCACAAGTGGCAGATTTATCAACTTGATGTGAAATCTGCATTTCTTAATGGTTTCCTTGAAGAAGAAATCTATATTGAACAACCTTCGGGGTATGTTCAGAATAGGCATGAAGACAAAGTGTACAAATTGAAGAAAGCACTTTATGGATTGAAGCAAGCTCCGCGTGCATGGAATACTATAATTGATCAGTATTTTCATGACAATGGTTTTGAAAAATGTCCATATGAGCACGCACTATATTTGAAGAAGGAAGCTGATGGAAGCATGTTGCTTGCTTGTCTTTATGTTGATGATCTAATCTTCACCAGAAACAATCCAGCCATGTTCAAAGACTTTAAAAGAAGCATGGTCCAAGAATTTGAAATGACAGATATTAGATTAATGGCTCATTTTCTCGGCATTGAAGTAGCACAAAGAAAAGATGGAATTTTTATTTCCCAAAGTGGTTATGCTAAGGAAATTCTCAAGAGATATGGAATGGAAAATTGCAATCCAGTGAACACTCCTGTAGACAGTGGAGTGGAGCTCAGAAAAGGTACGAAGGCAGGTGATGTGGATCCAACTTATTTCAAGAGCCTAGTTGGAAGTCTTCGCTATCTTACTTGCACCAGGCCAGACATACTCTATGGAATAGGTCTGATCAGCAGATATATGGAAACACCGGATCAGTCACACCATTATGCAGCAAAGAGGATTCTTCGCTACATCAAAGGTACAGTCGATGATGGTTTATTCAATAAACCAACTGATAATTTCAGTCCTGTTGGCTACTCAGATAGCGACTGGGGACGTGACTTGGATGAACGGAAAAGTACTATGGCGTTTACTTTCTTTATAGGAGATACAGCCTTCACATGGTCATCCAAGAAGCAAGCCATTGTGACATTATCGACTTGCGAAGCTGAGTATGTTACAGCTAACTCAGCTGTGTGTCATGCAATATGGTTACGGAACATGCTGAAGCATTTGGGATTTCCACAAGAAAAACCGACTGAGATCTATGTTGATAATCGCTCAGCAATTGCATTGGCGAAGAACCCAATTTATCATGAAAGAAGTATGCATATCGACACCCGCCACCATTTCATCCGAGAGCATGTGAAAAATAAAGAGGTGGAATTATTGCCTTGCAAATCCCAAGATCAGCTTGCAGATATTTTCACGAAGCCGTTGAAAAATGATCTATTCAACAGAATGAAGATAATGCTCGGGATGAAGCAGCATGGAGAATCAAGCTTAAGGGGGGATGTTGAAAAATAAGCTTGATCCTGATATTGGTAGGTGGCCAACCACCCGCCATTGTTGAAGCCTTCATTGTTGAAGAAAGAATTGACAGAAAGTAAACAATGGCTGCAGGCTTTCACACTTATGATTGTAGTTTTTATACTGTCTAGGCTATCTATAAATAGCTATGTATTATGAGAGTTAAAAATGTGGGAGAAAAGAAAAGAAAAGAGAGTGCTATGTAATTTCAGAAATTTTCAGAATATATTTCAGTGAGTTTATTTTCAGTTTGGTTCGTTTTTAAGCCTCTCTTTGTAAATCACCAACAGTGGTTTGCACCCCACTCCCACCAACAAATCTCTATATGTTGAACAATTATTTAAATTAAATTTTTTATAAAAAAAAAAAACCATATAGCTATGTGATTTTCTAATCAAGTGCTTGTGCATAAATTCTGCGACTTTTATCAAGAATAAACCCTTCTTAAGAAAAGAACTTCAACTAATAAAAGCAGGCTACAATAAAGAATAAAAGCATGCATAGATTAAGAACAAAATAAAGAGTCATACAAGGTGGATTTAAACCTAACACCATATCGGGGAAGAGCATATATGGGTTTGTTTGAAATAGGGTTATGATTTAATACTCCCTGGCAATCTGGAAATTGAAGTTGTTGAATTATCTGATTTTGTTCTATATCTATTTTGAAGCTTGTATACAAGAAAAATGGTGGGGAAAAAAAAAGAACAAGAAAAAAAGAGAGAGAGATAAAACCAAAAATTTTGACCACAGCAGAGGATAACCCAGCCCATCAAAGATCTACCAAATTCCCGCTTCACAAAAAGAACCCAAAAGATTAAATAAAAAATAAAAAATTCCCTAAATACTTCATTGACTATACCTTATGATGAACTCACAAAAACTGAGTTCAGAAGGTCCCTGGCATCAACCATCTGGAAGATTATCATTTGCTTCAACATCCACTAATTTCCTCAAAACTTCTTCATCTTTTCCAATAAATTCCAAAACAAGCAATCTACCTACTTCATTATAGTTGGATATGGTGGTCCTATAAGGGAGGCAGTTTTGGTCTTTTTCGGCAGGTTTAGGGAGGTGTCCAATACTACACATTCCAGTGCTTCCACAATAAACTCATTACTCCAATTCCTTGCATTTAAACTCTCAATTTGGAAACTAAGTAGGGTTTACTAAGCCACCCATGGTCTGCCTAATACAAGTAATCCTATTGGATTTCTGACTTTCATTTCCTACTAAACTCTCTCCAGCCAAACAAGTTTGTAGATAATAAACCTACTCCAAAAGACATCAATTCCTAGTAATCAATCAATGAGCTACATACATGGTAATATTATTAACACATTGCTGGTAAAAAAAAAATATTATTAACACATTGCCTGATTCAAATATTCGACAATTTGGTTAATAAACCCTCATCCTATCATAAAAAATCCTAGCACCACAACACCGGTATTCTGCCACTAGTTCCACTACTTAATCACCATTTCTGATATCACACTCTGTTAAAGGCTCAAGGCACACCAAGGCGCCAAAGGTCTATTAGGGCCTAGGCTCAAAGCAAGGTGCACGCTTCACTAAGGCAAGACACAGCTTTTTAGTAAAAAAATAGATAAAAATCAATGTAGCCTGATAATTCAAACTTCAATGTAAGCAAAAATGAAAGAATTCAAACACCGAGACAAAGAAAAAAGAAAAAATAAGGCAAATTGTAGAAGAATTCCCAAAGCCATAAAAGCACATATCATTACAAATGAAAAATAATCAAGATTCACCAAAACACAAATTCCCCACCCCCTCCCCCCCCCCCCCCCAAAAAAAAAAAATAAAAAATAAAAAATAAAATAGGAGTTCAGAAAACTGATCAATCACACAGTAGCAAAGTTAAAAAAAACTTCAAAAGAGAAGTAGACTAGAAGGAGCAATAAATCAGAAAGATGGAGTAGAAGAAGATAAGAAAAATTTGAGCAGAGAAGAAAAAATAGAAGCAACAATGTGAAAAAGAAGCAGCCTAGCCACACACACAAAATAATAATAATAATAATAATAATAATAATAATAATAATAATAATAATAATAATAATAATAATAATAATAATAATAATAAATAAATAAATAAAAACCAGAACCCAGAAGGTGTGGAAGCAGAAGAAGAAGAAGAAGAAAAAAAAAAAAGAGACAATCAAAAAGAAGGGAGGAGGGAAAAAAACAGATCCTACATTTGTGAAGAAAAAGAAGAAGAGTTTCAATCCTTTGTGGCAGCATATACAAGTCTAATATGTTACAAAAAATGAAAATCAAAAGTTGGTATTAAAAAGGAAAAAGAAATGCAAAATTTTCAATGAAGCATGCAAGTAGTGTGCCTTGATGCGCTTTATTGAATGGGCATTCGCCTTGCCATGTACTAGTCACATGAGCTGCCTCACTGTGCCGTGAGCCTAGGCACACCTTTTACAACACTGATCGCACTCCACCATTACTTCACATCCCCTCCCTCTGCTAGTCCCTCTCTTCACTCCCTCAAATCTGAGCCACCAATTCAGTTGTGCCTCTCATAACTATCATTTTGACATCATCCACGATGACCACCATAATGTTTCGTACACATCATATGTTAGGAATTCATAACAAACACCTAACCATGATCAGCGAGACACAAGACACAAAACACAAAGAAAAACAAATGTGTAAGACTTGTAAATCACACGCATGCACACGAACATGAGATTTACCCCAAAACTAAAGTTGCATCCATGGTCTTTACCGTCTCAATATGATCGGACAAGAGAGATAACCCCCAACCGCTCTCAACTCCATATACATAGAAATTAGTCAGCAAGTGCAAAAATAGTAAAAATATTCATTCCAAATATCCACACTACCTCCAACATATATTGTATGGCCTTAGTTGCTATACAAATTGTTGGACAATCTTCACTGTATTTAAAAGATTTTAATTCTATTGTGTACAAAACAACAATTAGAACTTAAAGAAATAAAGAAAAAGAGAGAATTTGTTTGATTACAAAAATCAAAATCGAAATAAAAATAAATAAATAAAAACAGATTTTATTTTGTTACAAAAAACAAAATTAAAATCTGATTTAAACATATAATAATAACACTGAAAATAAATTAAATAACTTACTTGATTTAATTTTCTTTGAATAATTATCTGATCAAGTCTAGTGTTTGACACTGTGTCCTTAAGACGGATTCGTCCTCTCCACGGTGCTTTCAAAATTTGGACGTCTATCTCCCAGGATAAAATGATCTACTACAAACAATAGCAGCACTACAAATTGTTTGCCTAACGAACACACAAAGTGTTTATACTCTCTCTGACAAGAAAATAATGCAGCAAAATGAAGAGGATGTTTGCAGAATTATGAAGGACGAAAATTAGAGTTACAAAATCCAAATGAGGGTTGTTCTATTTATAGATGTAATGGTGGCTGTAGGATTTGAATTGAACAGGTATGAAACCTGTTGGCTTTGAATTCAAACAGATTTGAATCTATTGAATTATATTACAAACAGATATCAAAAATGGGAAGGGCCCTGTTTGGGTGTGCACTAATACCAAACCTGTTTATTTTCGGGAAGGGCCCTGTTTGGATGTACAATAAAACCAAACCAGTTTAATTTCGGGAAGGGCCATGTTTGGATGAACATTAAATCCAAACCAATTTAATTTTGAATTCTTTCAAATGTTTTTGGCCCAAAAAGATTAGTATTGGGCCGAACAAGCCTAACCCAACCTCACACCACGCCCAAGCCCAGCCCAGCCCAGCCCGACCGGACAGACGGCGGCGGCGGCGCGCGCGCGTGTGTGGTGGTTTTTGGGTCCAATGGGTCTAGCCCATTTTGTCCATAACCTCTCCCTCTAAAACACTTGGGTACCCCTTGGGGCACACCCCAAGTACCAAACCCATGCCTTATAAACCCTCTTAAAACCTCCCACCAAATCAATGTGGGACAAGCCTTATTCAAACCTTTAAGGAATTTCCACCAAAATTCCATTTCCATAGAGCATACTTTGGCTTCAATTTCCCATTCACTCGGTAATGATTTTGAGCAACCAAATATACCACGTTTATCACAACGCGGCATAGAACGCTTTACCACTTTGACCCGTGTAAATCGATGCACGGGGCCCACCTAAAAATTAGACCAAACATAGGAAAAAATTCTGGTTTTACCCAGAATTTTATAACCATTTCCAACAATCCCCCACATGAATGGAATTTGATGACAACGGAAATGCAACAATATGCAGATTTAACGAAAGAGTATAAGTCGAAAATATCTTGCATCAGGATAGGTAGTTTTCGGCCTTGAACCTTTCCTAGTGATAACCTATCGGACTTACTGGCTAACCAATGGACGCGATGCCTTGAATTGTTCAGCCGTTTGTGTAAGCCAAGACAATAGATTTCACACAAAATATCTTCTGACACATGGTGGTTCTCACTGTTGTGTTCATTTTGGCCTTGAACGCTCCTGGTTTTCATGAGTGTTTCTAGAGAATGTAGCCTCTTTCATTCTCATAGAACCGGCCCCAGTTCAACACTCATATAGGTGATTCTTATTTTGAGTATCTCCTTATACTCGTCTTGATTTTATGCCTTAATCAAGATATAAGTAATCATTAAAAGCAAAGCTTATCCTTATACCCCTGCAGACAACATATGTTGCAGATATCACTCTCACCATAGGAATGGGTAGGGAATTTTAATCCCTTGGTGATTTCTGGCGAGCCATACATAACTTAGTTGTCCCTTTGAACTTAGTTCTTGGGATCTCCAGTCATATAAGTAGGGTTACCATTATGACGACTCTTATGTAATAGGCGTTAATCCCATCCCCTTCGATGAACTATACACTAGCTCTTTTGTCAAACCTTTTGTTAACGGATCCGCAATATTCTCTTTAGATTTTATATAATCTATTGAGATTATTCCATTTTACAACAACTGCCTAACGGTATTATGTCGACGACGAATATGTCGTGACTTACCGTTATACATATGATTCTGTGCCCTGCCTATTGCAGATTGACTATCACAATGAATGCAAATAGCTGGCACAGGTTTTGGCCACATTGGAATGTCTTCTAAGAAGTGACGAAGCCATTCTGCTTCTTCACCTGCTTTATCTAAAGCAATGAACTCGGATTCCATTGTGGATCGTGCAATGCAAGTTTGTTTCGTGAACTTCCAAGAAACAACAGCGCCTCATAGAATAAAGACATATCCACTAGTGGATTTTGGATCTTTAGTATCCGATATCCAATTGGCATCACAATAACCTTCAAGTACTGCTGGATATCGAGTAAAGTTCAAACCATGATCACGGGTGAATCTTAGATATCTAAGAACCCGAATGATCGCTTTCCAATGGTCTTCTCCAGAGTTACTAGTGTACCTACTCAATTTACTAATAGCATAAGCTATATCAGGACGAGTACAATTCATTAGGTACATTAGGCTTCCAATGATTTGAGAGTATTTTAACTGAGACACTGCATCACCTTTATTTTTCGATAAATAAAGACTGATTTCTACAGGTGTTCTTGCTAAATTCAAATCATCTTTGATAAATTTATCAAGAATTTTCTCAATATAATGAGATTGAGATAATGCATATCCGTCAGATGTTTTAGTAATTTTCATTCCTAATATAACATCTGCGACCCCCATATCTTTCATATCAAATCTTTTGTTAAGCATTTGCTTAGTTGATTTGATCATGTTTTGACTGCTTCCAATGATAAGCATGTCATCCACATAAAGACAAACTATGACATATTCTTGGTCAGTGTTTTTAACATAGACGCATTTGTCACATTTGTTTATCTTAAACCCATTAGTAAGCATTGCTTGATCAAATTTTACATGCCATTGCTTAGGTGCTTGTTTTAATCCATAAAGGGATTTTACAAGTCGACAAACTTTCTTTTCTTGCCTTGATACTACAAACCCTTCGGGTTGCTCCATATAGATTTCTTCATTTAGATCATCGTTTAAGAAAGCTGTCTTAACATCCATTTGATGTATTTCTAAATTAAACAACACTGCTATAGAAATAAGCATGCGAATGGATGTTATTCTTGTCACATGGGAATATGTGTCAAAATAGTCCAGACCTTCCTTTTGTCTGTAACCTTTAACGACAAGTCTTGCTTTATACTTGTCAATTGAATCATCTGCTTTCATTTTTCTCTTGAATATCCATTTATATCCAAGAGGTTTAGATCCTGGTGGAAGATCCACCAATTCCCAAGTATGATTTTGCATAATGGATTCAATTTCATTATTAACAGCCTCTTTCCACAAAGGTGCTTCAAGACCTGTCATTGCTGCCTTAAAGCTTTGAGGTTCATTTTCTAATAAGTATGTCAGAAAATCTGGACCAAAGGATTTTGATGTTCTCGCTCTCTTATTTCTTCTTGGTTCATCATCAGTTAAATCCTGTTGGTGGAGACCATTACTAGTCTCTTGTGTTTGATTGCCATTAGTCGCTTGACTTTGTGTACAATCATAAGTTCTTTTCTGTGAACTTAATTCCTGTCTTTTCTTGTAAGGAAAGAGATGTTCAAAAAACACAGCATTCCTTGACTCTATAATAGTGTTCACATTTATATCAGATATTTCAGATTTATAAGTCAGAAACCAATATGCACTACTATTCTGAGCATGACCAATAAACACACAATTTACTGTTTTTGGTCCAATTTTAGTCTTTTTAGGAACAGGAACTTCAACTTTTGCCAAACGCCCCCACACTTTTAAGTGTTTATAGGAAGGTGGTCGACCTTTCCACAATTCATAAGGAATGCTTTTGGCTTTCTTGTAGGGTATTCTATTAAGAATATAATTAGCAGACAATATTGCTTTCCCCCACAAGTTCTGTGGTAAGCCTGAATTTAGTAACATGCCATTCATCATTTGTTGTCTATGATGTACTTGATTCATAAATTTCAAATCCAAAAATCCAAAATAATTATGACTACACAAATCAGAATTAATGTTTTGACAAAATCATATCCTCATAAAAAATTTGCCTAAGAAACGAACAATTCAAAAATCCAATTGATTGTATACATTCTTGCAACTCATTTATAAATAAATGTCACTGTCATAAAAATATTTGTGACAGAAGAAAATTAAATTATCTCAATTAATGCAAGAGATACATCCCATATTAATAAAATGGTTTATGGTTTAACAATTTCTACTACGCAAGTAAAATAATTATTAATGACATCTCATTCAAAATAAACCAATAATCAACATAAAAGATTTCTTAAATTACTTCCCAATTAAACGGAACGATATAATTACATACATCTTCATGTTTAAATTTCTATGGTGTTTAAACACCCATCAAAATTGATTTAGAAAAATTCAAATACTACTTATGTCCAAAGTCGACATAACAATTTATCATTCCAAATCACTTGAAATTATTGTTAAGAAATAACTTAAGTTGATATCATACATGCATATCAAACGCATCAAATAATGAATTAACAAAATAAATTAATCATGCATGATCCCATAACTTGCATCATGAAATAAAAGGATTCTCAACTCATAAATAAAATCCAACGCATTTAAACTTTAAACTTCAAAATGACAAAACATACCTTCATTTAATAAGTTTGATTTGTACATAAATAAACAAATTAAATATGCATTAAAATGTTCTTGTGAATATATATATATATATATATTTCGACTCAAGTGCAGAAACAATTCAAGAATATGAATCCACATTGTAATAAAAATAAAATTAGTTTGTAAAACTAATATTTTACTCTAGAAACAAATTCACCCATGTATACTCACGATGAACTATGATAAAGTCAAAAGAATTAACACATTTTCCCAAAGGGCTCAAAAAATAAGTAGTCTACCAAACGAAACCATAAGTCACTTACAAAATTAACAGATTGTGACCAAGTCACAAAATTACATGATTGATTAACAAAATTAATTTTCTAGTTACTAAAACCAGAAAATAAATTACAATACAAAATAATTTTATTTTCCTTGTTACTAAAACTAGTAAAATAAAATACCGAAATAATATCTGATTACAAAAATCAGAAAACCAAACAACAAATTAATTTTCTAGTTACTTAAACCAGAAAATAAATTATAACACAAAATAATTTTATTTTTCTTGTTACTAAAACTAGAAAATAATATAATTTTATTTTTCTTGTTACTAAAACTAGAATATAAAATATCACAAAAATATCTGATTACAAAAATAAAAATAAAAACACAAAATAATTTTCTAGTTACCAAAATCAGAAAATAAATTCTAGTTACTAAAACCAGAATATAAATGATAACAACAAAATAATTTTATTTTTCTTGTTACTAAAGCTAGAAAAATAAAATAGCACAATAATTTTCTGTTAACACAATTAATATTCTGCAATTGTTAATGACACCAGTATATTACTACTAGTTGTCAAAGAAAAGAGACAGTATATTACTACTATCTGTCAAATAGCATAAACACTATTTGTTTTTCCAACCAGAATATGTCTTTATGAAATCAGAAAATTAAATACAGTGAAGATACCAAAAAATAAATCTGTCTTAAGATTGTTGGACAATTTTCACTGTATTTAAAAGATTTTAATTCTATTGTGTACAAAACAACAATTAGAATTTAAAGAAATAAAGAAAAAGAGAGAATTTGTTTGATTACAAAAATCAAACTCGAAATAAAAATAAATAAATAAAAACAGATTTTATTTTGTTACAAAAAACAAAATTAAAATCTGATCTAAACATATAATAATAACACTGAAAATAAATTAAATAACTTACTTGATTTAATTTTCTTTGAATAATTATCTGATCAAGTCTAGTGTTTGACACTGTGTCCTTAAGACAGATTCGTCCTCTCCACGGTGCTTTCAGAATTTAGACGTCTATCTCCCAAGATAAAATGATCTACTACAAACAATAGCAGCACTACAAATTGTTTGCCTAACGAACACACAAAGTGTTTATACTCTCTCTGACAAGAAAATAATGCAGCAAAATGAAGAGGATGTTTGCAGAATTATGAAGGACGAAAATTAGAGTTACAAAATCCAAATGAGGGTTGTTCTATTTATAGATGTAATGGTGGCTGTAGGATTTGAATTGAACAGGTATGAAACCTGTTGGCTTTGAATTCAAACAGATTTGAATCTGTTGAATTATATTACAAACAGATATCAAAAATGAGAAGGGCCCTGTTTGGGTGTGCACTAATACCAAACCTGTTTATTTTCGGGAAGGGCCCTGTTTGGATGTACAATAAAACCAAACCAGTTTAATTTCGGGAAGGGCCCTGTTTGGATGAACATTAAATCCAAACCAATTTAATTTTGAATTCTTTCAAATGTTTTTGGTCCAAAAAAATTAGTATTGGGCCGAACAAGCCTAACCCAACCTCACACCACGCCCAAGCCCAGCCTAGCCCGACCGCGTGTGTGGTGGTTTTTGGGTCCAATAGATCTAGCCCATTTTGTCCATAACCTCTCCCTCTAAAACACTTGGGTACCCCTTGGGGCACACCCCAAGTACCAAACCCATGCCTTATAAACCCTCTTAAAACCTCCCACCAAATCAATGTGGGACAAGCCTTACTCAAATCTTTAAAGAATTTCCACCAAAATTTCATTTCCATTGAGCATACTTTGGCTTCAATTTTCCATTCACTCGGTAATGGTTTTGAGCAACTAACTATACCACGTGAATCACAACGCGGCATAGAACGCGTTACCACTTTGACCCGTGTAAATCGATGCACGGAGCCCACCTAAAAATTAAACCAAACATAGGAAAAAATTCTGATTTTACACAAAATTTTATAACCATTTCCAACACAAATAATTTAGTAACTAAGCAAAACAATATCTTCCCTAATTAAAGACAGAAATAAGAGACCAATTATATGTTAGTACAATGCAACTCAGGAATCAACAATCATGTATTTTCCCAACAAGATAGAGGTAGAGAACATATCAATCAATCATCAAACATAGCCAAATTGCAAATCATAATAAACTTCTCCAATTAGTAAACAAAACCAACCATCCAAATCCACCAAACAGAGATCCCCAATATAAACAAAACTATACCAAATCTCCATCAAACCCCAAAAAATAAGAAATCCCTAATTACAAAGTTAAACCCATATTACTCCTAATATGTCTAAAACCCAGCTGCATTCAAACACCTTCCAATCTCAAAAGAAAGAAAGCATCAATGCAAGCATACTGAACCTGTTCAGGGTAGAGCCACTCATTGTCCCACCTACTCATCGTAATCCTCTTGGGCTGCTCAATCTCCTTCCCCAGCACCTCTCTCGCCAAGTTCTTCAACCCCGCATTGCGAAGCTCGATCATGCCGCAGTCAGCCGCCAAGGAGAGAAGATCAACAGTGGTGGCCACAAACAACCCATAATCCTCAGTCGACTTCTCCACATCGCTGTGAATACCCACACCGACAAAAGTGTAGATACGGTTGTTGAGGAAGTCGAAGAGGGATTGGGGGATTTGGGGGGAGTAAATGAGTTGGAAGATGAGGCATCGGCGGCCGACGCATGGTCGGAGAGTGGCGGTGGGGTTATCGTGGAAACGGTTGTTGGGTCACCACTCGATGTCGAGGCCGATGATGAAGCGGTGGAGTCGGGGACGATGGATTGCTGTGATTCGAAGATTTAGGCGTCTACGAGGAAGGGCGAGCGATTGACGAGTGATGTTCAAAAATATACATACGGTACAAAATTACATAATACAAAAATACATAATTTCAAATAAATACATAATAAAACACATATGATACAAACTCTATTTCAATCTTAAGATGCAATTCGTTCCAAAAAAAAAATCTTAATTCGACGTGTGTATTTTTTTTTATCAAAAAAAAAAAAAAAAAAAAAAAAAAAGAGGACAAATTACAAATATACCTTTCAATGTTTGCTTAAAATATGAATTGTGTCTTTTGATTCTGAAAATTATATCATGCATCTTCAAGTTTTCAATTGTATAACAAATGACTCAGTCCATTAATAAATTATCAAATTGATTAACAGTTTTTAACAATATTAGAAATATATTTTAATTAATAATTCAAGTAATTTTATTATTGTATAAGAGAGAGGTTAAAAAATTTATTTTTTCTATTAATTCTGTTAAATAAAAAATTTTAATAAAAAACTATTTATAATTTTTAAAACTACAAGAGTAATCGATATTTTAAACAAATATCGTGTATTTGTAATTTACCCAAAGGATTAATAGCATACATATATTCTTAAGATATGCTTCATGCCACCAGTAATTGTTTACTAGTAGACTGATGTTTATGGACATTAATTTGCACGATTATGTTCATTATTTACAAACAAATTGTTTTCTACTTCAAAAATTTTGTCAAATGTTTACATTACTTTCTCTTTAATTACTGCATAGGGGATGATCATGACAATGACAATGACTTTTATGATGCCTTCGACGATGATGATGATGGTGAATATTAGCAATTTTGTCGAGTATTAGTAACAGCAGATTGTCAACTCTTCATAAAATATATATATGTACCCTATTTGTACATAAAAAAAATTGCCATTGTACAAAAAATTTATTCCATCAGGAATGATTGTTAATATTTTTGAATACATTTGTAAATTTTTTGCTCTACATTTGTGTTTGTGTATAACTCAATGAAGCTTTTTTTTGTCCTTAATTCAGCAACCGGTGTTTATCAAATCATGATGACTGCTTAAGGTGGAAAGCCCATTCCTTAGGTCAGTTCTCTGTGTCTTCAGTTTCTAATAGGAGTGTCCTGTTTTCTCATATATAGTGTGTTTTAGCAACCGATTCACTATATGGAATAATCCTCCTAATGTTGTGTTTGGTTGAGGAATTTGGAGAGATATTTGGAAAGGGAAAGGGAAAAGGTGTGCGAAATTAGGTAAAATCAATTTTTTGGGTGGCTGGCACGGAAATGGAGAGTAAAAACTTTTCTCTTCTTGCAAAGGATTAGTGTGCTAAGGGGGAATGTTAGAACTATATGTGGTTTTTGCGTTTCAGAGGTGGAAACTGTTAATCATGTGTTAATGTCATGTCCGCTATAGTATGTCTGCTTTGGTAAAGTGAAGGGGGGAACCATGGTGGAAGGGCTACTAAACTGTTGGACTAGTTTCAGATTTAAAAAGCTAGAAATGAAGATTTGGAAAGCCATGTCATTAACAATTCTCTGGCCAATATGGAAGCGTAGTATTTGGAAGCATTGGGCGAGCTTGTTAAAGTCAGAATTACATAATGGATTAAGTATAACTTAGTTGGGGTGCCTTATTCTGTTCATGATTTTGTCTCAAATCTAAGTCGGATTCACTTCTCTTTTCACAACAATTTGAGAGCTTTGGGTGTATAGGTTTGGATTTTGTGTCGTCAAAATCTTATTTTGGATTTGTTTGATGGTGTTTTTTGATTCTGGAATGTCGTGCTGGTGTTTTTTTTGGATTTGAAGACCTATGACTGCTTTTCACTTATATTCGTGTGCAATACTGGTGGTTGCTTGTTCTTTTGAGTATGAACTAGGCCTGTAAATGGATCGGATTCGGATCGGATCTGTCAAAATCCGAATCCGATCCGATTAAGACAAACCCAAATCCGATCCGAATCCGTTTAGTTCATATCCGATTATAGATATCCGAATCCGAATCCGATGATTTCGGATATCCGAATCCGATAATCCGAATCCGATCCATTTATTTATTTATTGAGCTACAATTTTATATAATTTGAAAAAAAAATTCATTTTGTGTTTTTTTAATCAAATTGATAATAATCGGATCGGATTATCGGATCGGATCGGATTTTTACATGTTCAATCCGTTTAATAAACGGATTCGGATTATCGGATTATCGGATCGGATTTTTTTGTAAACGGATTCGGATTATCGGATCGGATTCGGGTCGGATTCGGATTAAATCCGATCCATTATGAACCTGTGCTTAGGATTTGAAGCGGTTTTGTTCTTTTGATGATTTGGTGGTTGTTTAGTGGCTGTTTGGGCTATTGTTATTTTTGTTGTTGTTTGTGTGTGTTTGCTTTCGGTTGGTTCCTCACCAACATAGTACTAGCAAATGATTGACTCGTTCTTCTGGAAAAATTATAGAATATTCTCGAAATATCAAATATCTGTACTCTTTAACCAATCATCATTTATTATGTTTCCTCATATTCATCAATCACTCAACACAATATTTCACATATCCCTTTCTCCACCAATCACAATATTATAAAATACCACGTGTTTATATTCCGAAATTACTGAATAATTATCTTTTGTTGTACCAACTTAATTGGGATTGATTAGTTTTATTTTGATGCTTTGTACACTTACCTTTCTTTGTTGTACCAACTATATGTAATCGAGGAACACTTCTCATTTTTGTTGAGAAATTATCCAGTGCTCGTAGAACAATATTGTCTACCAACTCATCTAAAACCTTAAACTATTAAAGAAAGAGGCAATTTTATTATTTGTATTTTATCCTCAACAACGCCTCTTATGTGTGATTGGGCTCTATCTCATAAAGAAGTCAAACGCATGCAAATATTATAATTATACAATATTTTGATATCATATTAAAATAATATTGATCACTAACTCATTTAAAATTTTAATTTATTAAAAAGAGAGATAACTTTATTGTTTATGTTATATTATCTTTTATTCTAATCTTATTGAAAGAAAAGGAAGAAGAATATAATTTGACTAATTGCTTTTTACATCTCACAAGCAATGTTCCAAAACTTCACGAAATGTCATGTTCATATTCACTCTATCAGCGGCAGACTCATAAATTTTATAAAAGAGAATTATTTAGAAATTTTGGGGTTTTTTTTCTCTTCAAATACTCAAAATTGTATAGAGGCTAATAAGATTTCATGAAGTTTGGGAGGTAAATTACATTGACCTCTCTTGAGATTTTTAAAAAATACATGTCTCATGATTTTGACATAATTATATCGATTTTTCTATTAGTAATGTAAAAAAAATTTATCATCTTTATCTTCAAGAAAATAGACAAGTATGATCTTGCAAATAAGCTGTTAATTTTTTTTTTTAAACACTAAGGGGGTGTTTGTTTTGGATGTATTGGGCATGGGACCGTTGTTTGTTTCAAAAGTTTTGCTTCGAACTAATAGTCCCTCTGGACTATTAGTCCCATATTTATGAGACTGTTATATCCCCAGGAGGGGGGGGAGGGGAAAGAAACCATGGGATAACTCATCCCATGAGATTAGTTAATAAAATTACATTTTTGCTCTCTGGTATTTAATTATGTATGATATTTAGTAAAATTCAATAAAATTTAAATGTCTCAATTTAAAAATTAAATAATTTTATTTAGTTTTTATTTTTTTTGTTTTATTTATTTAATTTTTTAAAATAATTTTTTATAGATATTTTATTGATGTTTTATTTTAAAATGTTGTTTATATTTTATTTAATTTCATTATTTAAATTTTAATAGATGTTTTATTTTATTTCATTATTTAATTATTATTATTATTAAAAATAAATTTATTTAAAATTTTAATTAAAAAATAACATATATTTTTATTGATATTTAATTTTTTAAAAATAAATTTATTTAATTGTGCAAAAAATAAAATAAAATAAATTTTTATTTAATCTAGCTAAAAAAATTAAAATATTAAAGCTATGTTTAATATTGCTATTACTTAATAAATAATTGAAAAAGATAAAATAGTCATTTGAACATTTATCTTTCTCTATAATATCCCAAACAAACATTAATTCACTAAAAATAGTCCAATCCAGACATCTAAACCCATGACTAAACAAACATAAGATACAAATTCAGTCCAACCAAATAGTCCGGGGACAATGTATCCCAGGACTAATAGTTCAATGGATTACAATCCCCCTTTATTCAGTCCGTTCAAACAAACACACCCTAAGATAATAAAATCATGTGATACAATTATCAGACCAATTATTTTGAATTTTTATGAATTACCTATGCAGTAGGACCTAAAAATGAACAAAATAAATTATTAAAATGAGTCCGTGGAGCTGGATTCTTAACTAATGACATTCAACATCAACTAAAATAGTTTTCTTTATGCCTGTTAAAATCCCCCACAAAAAAATAAGATATAATTCCCATTTAAAATCCAACACATATTGGTGAATTTTCACTATATATTTTTTATTGATTACAAAAGAAGCTAAGTATCACATGTACTAAAATACATAACAAAGCTACAAAGTGAATTAGAAAGCTGGTTCACAAGAAGGAAAAGCTAATTTCAAGGATTAATTCTAGGCAACAAGAAGATTTGTTATCTCATATTGATATTGAAAAGAAAAGAAAATGTGCTATTGGGAGCCCTTTATCTGCTGTTGCAGCAAGTCCACTTGGAGATGGAGAATTTGAGATTGAGATTCAGATTTGCACAGTTAAGCTCAATAAGAGTCCACTCTCTGAGATTCTGCTAAATTTGGAGGCGGATTATGGACTACTTCTGTTGAATGCCTCTTCCTTTGAATCTTTTGGCGAGAGGGTTTTCTACAATTTCCATCTTCAGGTACTATTTTTTTTTTTTTTTTTGGCAAATTATATCGGTAGTCTCTGCATTTTTTCCTTTGTGTCATTTTCATCCCTATCATTTCAATTAACTTGATTTTGACTCTTAATTTTAAATTGTGTTAATTTAGTCCAATTGGTAATAGTAATTAGGGTTTTTGAAAGAAAATAATCACTAATTGGTTGAAATTAACTCACTAAATTGAACAAGTTTATAATTTTGCCAATAAATCCATGGTACATGTAACTCATGTGCACGTTTTCATCAAAAAAAAAAAAAATTACTAACAACTGTAATCAATTGGACTAAATTAAGACAAAATCATAAATTCAAGATCAAAATTGAGTCACTTAAAATTATAATGACCAAAATGACACAAGGGCCAAAATACAGAGACTACTGATGTAATTTGTCCTCTTTTTTAATGGCAAATATGGCAAATGCTTACAAGTACTATGGGACATTGTTTAATATTGGTGGGATTGATATGGAGAGTTCTTTGTAAATAAGTAAAAAAGTTAAAGGACTCTGAAATCAATGAAAATTGTTTTGAATTAGGTGAAAATTGCCTCGTGTTTTTTTTTTTTCTACCTTATGGCTAGGCAATTGTTTGCAAGACGTTAATTTTATTTTGATTACTAGTTTTCAGTAAGTTTAGTTTTGCAATTCAGATTCCTTATAAAAATAACCAACTAATTAAGTAGTTTTCTTAACATGAATAAATAAAGAAATCATTTTTTTTTAAATGACAATTTTTAGTTAAGCTCAAATCAATAAAATATGTTGACATGCAAAAGGTAGAAAATAGATTTTACTAAACAAAATTAATTACACTATCACTAAATTAATTGTGGATTTTTGTAATTTTTTTTAAAAAAAATTCTTGATTATAACAAAATGGTATGCTAATGTTTTGTTGATTTGGATATTGAATTCAACAGGTGCAAGGAAATCAAAGGCTGGAGATTGAAACGTTAAGAGAGATACTATTGTCCTTGTATGAGAAGAGTGAAGAACTTTTTTCTTGAATTTTTGACCCTACACAAACATAATAAGAGGTTCTTGTAAAATTTTAAAATCAAGCAAGAAAATGTACAAAGTATGACAATAAAGAAGACAAAATATTACTAGTTTTTATAAAAGTTATGTTGGCTTTTTGGCTTTCGAATGTTATTTTTGTAATTGCGAGCGTGTCAGCAAGGATCAATCAGTCCTTACAGAAAATTAATTGCCAACCAATTATCAGACGATTGTGTTTTAGTTCTTTCAGTCTCAATGAAGAGGACTTTTACTGGTGGCTTGATTTAGGAGAATTAAGCAAGACAATTAAAGCATTTCATTAAAAATGAAAAACTTACAATGATCCAAACTCAGCCTCGCAGAGGTTTACAGCAACAATCTACTACTTGAAACTACTCCTATGAACGAAGTGCAGTGCAAGAATTTAAAATACATGAATGTAAAGAACAGGAAATGTAAGACTGAAAATATAAAACTGGAAAGGAAAATAAGTAGAATAAGACTGGTTTTTTGGATCTGAGTCTGGGGGTCTTTTTCTGAGCCTTCTCTGCTATTTATACTTCTCAAGGATGACCATCGAACTGCATTTCCAACCGTCGAACTGCTCCTCCATGATCGCTGATCATGTTGCCTTATATTTAGCTTCACTATGCTATCACTTGCAATTAGGCTTCCCTCCTGAGAGGATAATTTATAAGTAAATTGGGCCGAGCTGGGTAAATGGGCCAATCTATGGGCCATAGCAAGAGAGGCCGAGTAAAAGAGCCTAGAAGTTAGCCCGGTCCAAAAGAGCTCTAAAGTTAGCCCGGTCCAAGAGAGCTCTGTAGTTAGCTCGGTCACCACACTCAGAGCGGTAACGGTTAGCTCGGTCATACCATATTGAGCCGAAGTATGTTGAGGTTTCCTCAGAACCTTGCTATTGGTTAGCTCGGTCCAAGCTCGTTGTGGTTAGTGCGGTCCCAGACAACCCAGTTGGAATATGTCAAACCGAGGTACACATGTCTAAGGAAGAACCGAGCTAGTGGGAGCTCGGTCTAGTCTGCGGCTTTAGCATGGCCATGTTATCTCGGTCGTATTGACATCCAACCGTGGTAGAACCATCCCACTTGGTTTAAGCAGTAAGGGGGTATTGAAGGATAAGCATTATCTTTCAGGAATGTGATTCCTAGGAGGACTCTACATAGAGGAGTAAGAGTCCTACTAGGATTATGCCACGCGGAACCTATAAAAGCTCATAACATCACTTATGGAGAGGTAACGCAACTTTGATTCCCGAATACACAGAGCTTTTGTCTATCTGTCTATTTTGCTGACTTAGGCATTGGAGAGGTATTCGGTACACACTTGCCGGCTAGCTCACGTTTGTGTTTTCAGGGAGTAAAGCGACGACGTTTGGAGGAGCGTAGACTTGATCAATAGGATTATACGAGGACAATATTTCGTGCTCGTACAATTGGCGCCGTCTGTGGGAAGATTAAACAAAGAACAAAACCTCTTGATCAAGTTTCCCTCGCTAATCGGGAGCAATGGCGCACAACGAAGATTTGCCGCAGTCCGCCATTAATGGACAAACCCTAGAGAGGGGTGGGAGGTGCGAAGGTTTGCCTTCTATTCCTCTCATAGCGGACTTAGAGCCCCAGCGACAGAACCCCCGGAGGGATACAAGGGGGAGGCGGAACAACAACCCCCGTCGCTCTTACTCACAAAGTCCTGAAAGGCAAAAGCGAAGAATCGACCCTCAAGCTCTAGAGGATTGCGTAAAAGAGCAGGATGAACTAATAAAAGAGATGGCGGCGGACATGGAGGCTATGAAATGCCAGATCAAAGGAAAAAGGGTGGCGACAGGAGAGGGGCACAAAAGAACCACGCCCCCTTGCCACTCAGAAGATCGTGGTAGGCATACCACACCATCATAAGCAGAGAGCAGAAGCCTGAAAACAGGTGACACTCAATCAAGGAATACCAGGACTCGTTACTCTAGGTCTGAGAGAACGAGGACTGAGCGGTCATGTACTGAGGGAAGCACCTACCGGCCTTCACGCACACACCAGACTGCATCCAAGCAAACGGAGTTGCCTAGATCGTCTGACCTACGGACTGTGCTTGAAGAAAAGGTAGGATGGAAGGAGGATACCAGGGCACGCGACCCACACACAGTTCAGCCCTTCAGCGGTTGGCTCCTCGAACGCATGGAAGCGTCGAGGTTGGAATGCCAATACCACGCATGGCTTACGAACCAGCAAACAAGGTATTAGCTAGATTGCAAACCTCGCCGTTTGTTCCGGCAATAGAGAAGGCACCTCTTCCTTCAGGCTTCAACCAGCCTAAGTTCACCACTTATGAGGGGAAGACAGACCCCTACATGCACTTAAGCCACTTTCGCCAAGTTATAGCGGTATACCGACGGAACGAAGCTTTAATGTGCATCCTATTCCCATCCAGCCTTGGCGACCTAGGTTTAACCTGGTTCGAAAGGCTACCAGAAGGTAGCATAGCCTCCTGGGTGTAATTGGCAAAGGCGTTCGTGACAAGGTTTAGAACAAACACCAAGACGCCGATGGAGATCGACCAACTACTCTCCATTGACATGGGCGACAAGAAGACGTTGAGGTCATACAACAGTCGCTATTGGAAGACCTTCAACCAGATAGGAGATTGCCCCACAAATCTCGCCATCGCACAGTACAAAAGAGGTCTTCTAGTCGGAAACAGGCTAAGGGACTCAATTACCATGACGCTCCCCCTCACAATGGAAACCTTAATGGAGAGGGTACACCAGCACATTCGGGTGGAAGAGGATGGCGCCCGTGCTAAAACAAAGTCTGGTACAGCCGCAATACTAGATAAAAAGACTTCGGCAAAAGTCAATATGGTAGAACGTCCAAGCAGAAATGGGCAAGGCAGGCGGGACAACGGAGAGGACCAAGATAAAAGATGGTTGAGAGTTCGCACTGTCATTACCACAGTGTTCAAAAAACCGATCTATCGGATTCTCAGTGAGATACGTGATGAACCTTTCGTTAGATGGCCAGCTAAGTTAGGAGAAGCGCAAAAGGACTATGACGAAAGATCTCAGTGCACCTTCCATAAGGAAAAAGGACACCGCACTGAAAATTGCACACCGTTGAGACAGCACCTGGAGGAATTAGTGGCAGCCGAGCGCTTGGACCAGTACATAGAAGGAGGGACACAACCAGCCCCCCAAAACCACGATCACCTAGACGGAATGCCGATCGACACTCCACCTCAAGGCGTGATAAACGTAATACATGGGGCATTTGAACCTGAGCGAGTCTGTGAGCTCAAGGGAATGATCAAGAAAGCTGAGCACTTAAGGGAGGTATTAAGTGCACAACCTACCATTAAAAAGGGGAGAACAGAGGCCACGAACGTCATGTCTTTTTCAGACAAAGACTTGGCGAGGATATATTGCCCCCACAATGATACACTGGTCATCACTCTTCGCGTCAAGGATTACGACATCAAGTGAATTTTGATTGACCAAGGGAGCTCATGCGAGATAATGTATTATGAAACCTTCAAACAATTGAAACTGAAGGACAAAGACTTGGCACCTGCCGTATCTCCCCTGATCGGATTCAACTCAATGCCAAAGTGGCTAGTTGGCAAGATAATCCTCCCAGTCAGAGCAGAAAGCATGACGAAACAAGTGGAATTCTGGGTATTGAAGGTGCCCTCCACTTACAACATAATCTTGGGAAGGACATGGCTGCATGCCATGAGAGCGGTAGCATCAACCTACCATCAAGTAATGCGATTCCCCAACGAAGCCGGGGTAATTGAAGAGGTCTTTGGAGACCAAATTATGTCCAAGCAATGCTTCATCATAGTAAATGGCAGCCGCGCTGCCAAGGGGTTTGTTCAGATGGTGGAAGAACCCGAGAGCAATGAATTGTTTGCGGATGTAGGCAAAGTTGCTGAATAGAAGGCAGTGGAAGACTTGGTACAGGTAAGAATAGATGAAAAGAACCCGGATAAGTTCTTTTTGCTTGGCTCATCTGTGTCCAGCATTGAGAGAATAGAGGTCATGGAATTCTTGACCTCTAACATCGAAGTGTTTGCCTGGACGTCGTATGACATGCCTGGCATTGACCCAAGCTTCATCTATCACCAATTGAATGTCCACCCAACTGCCAGACCAATTATACAGCGCACTCGCAGATCAGCACTCCACCACGCCGAGATAGTGGCGAAAGAAGTAGAAAACCTACTAGAAGCAGGAGCTATCAGAGAGGTGCAATACCCCAGATGGATCTCCAATACAGTAGTGGTGCCAAAGAAGAATGGAAAATGGCGTGTCTGCATGGACTACAAAACAGTCAACAAGGCATGCCCAAAGGACAGGACAGCTTTCCTCTACCACGGATAGACCAACTGGTAGATCTGGCGGCAAGACACAACCGTTTTAGCTTTCTTGATGCGTACAGAGGTTACCATCAGATCGCTATGCATGAGCCAGACCAGGAGGTCACATCTTTTACGATGCCAAGATGACTGTATTATTACAAGGTCATGCCCTTTGGCCTTAAGAACGCAGGGGCAACATTCCAAAGGATGGTCACCAAGATGTTCGAACCATTGTTAGGCAGAACAATGGAAGCCTACATCGACGACATGGTGGTCAAGAGCAAGGATAAGAATAACCATCTCAGGGGACCTAGGCGAGATGTTTCAGATCCTGAAGAAGCACAAGCTACGCCTTAATGCATCCAAGTGTGCATTCGGCGTAGGATCTGGCAAATTCCTAGGCTCCCTGGTGACCAACCGAGATATAGAAATAGACCCCTCTCAGATCAAAGCAATCCAAGATCTAGAGAGGCCCAACTCTTTGTCATGAACTGAAGTTAGTCATATTTTGAGCTCCTCTTCATGTTTGATCAAGGACTCTTTGCTGTTTGAGGCCTCCTCCTACCACTTGTCTCTTTATCCCTCTTTTAGGCCTTTTTCTTGTATGATAGTTTGGCCTTAGTTGTGATTATTTTCGTGGCTTGATGTAAACTGTAAAGTGCTTTATTTTGAGCCCCTCTTCAACTTTGTTGAAGGGATATTTGCCATTTGGGGCCAGCTGCTGTCCCTTGCCTTTATATCTTTTTTTAGGGCCATTTTTGCATGATAGATTAGCCCTATTTGTGTTCACTTTTGAGCTTTGATATAAACTAGAAAAGGTCTTTTTTTGACCTCATCTTTGAGTTTTCTTAAGGTTCCATTTTTTTTTGGAGTCATCTCCTTCTTCGCATGCTTTATTTCTCCATGCTTTGAGCTATACATGTGAGCATTTGCATTGGCCTTGTTTTGGCCTATTAGCCACTGAAATCCAGCATATTTTTAGTGGCTTAGACACTATTTTGAGAGCCCAAATTAGAGGGGGGTGACCCCCTCTCTCCTTGACTTGTTTGGTAGTCATTTTGGTCTTCCAAAGGGACCCCATCTTGCATGCTTTGAAGTCACTTTCTAGGGTCAATTTGTTGGGTTTTGGGACTACCATATTTGATTTTCAAAATTGGTTTGAGGCTGCCACATGTCTATTTTGTACATGCTTAAGAATCCCTTTGTATGCCCTCTAAAGGAGCTCATCATTTTGGCATGCCATGATTGCATATCAGTGGTTATTTGGGCCTATTTTCATATGATTTATCCACTAGTTTTTGATGGTTTGGTCAGATTCCATGTGCATCTTACACTTGCCATGTAAACTATGTTTGTTGGTCAAAATTGCATGCTAATTTAAGCCATCTTGCTAGCACTTTTTGGCCACACTTTAAACTGGAAAAATGCATGTTTTGGGACTGTCTTGACTCTGTCTTTACACTTCATGTTCAAATAATGCATGCTTTGTATAGCTATAAGTCATTCAATGTGCCTAATTTTGTGTTTCGGGGTCCATCTCATGCATCGGGTGCCACGTTTCCATGTTTTGGGGCTGTTTAGCATCATGTTTTAGTGTTAAAGTTTTCATGTTTGCATACCATGTTCCATGCCTTGCCATGCTTTGGTAGAGTGGCATTTGATGCCTTAGGTTCGGTCCTCGATTTGCGTGCATGTGTACACGCATCTCGAGTATCTCATTTCCATCTTATGGCCTCCTATGTGAGTGTGGCTGAGGTCCACTTGTGTTGGTGTAAGTCCATTATGCATTGCGTATGCCATTTCATTTCATAGCATTGTGTATGCTAGGTCGTATGTTAGCGCATTGTGTATGCCATGTTACCTCGTGCATCGTGTATGCCATTTCATAGCATTGTGCATGTTAGGTTGTATCTTAGTTGCATTCATGCATGTCATGCATATTGCATTATGTTTGGGATAGGAGTTAGCCCGAGCACGGGAAACGAGGGACGTTTCGTACTTCGAGTGACGGAACGTGTCTCAATTCCCAGTCACCGACACTCTAGATTATCCATGATGGAGTCTTGGTCTTGTTGTGTTTTCATGTGCATTCATTCCATATTAAGTTGTGCAATTCGACTCTTCGACCATCATGCATCGAGATGCGTAATTGGTGGCACGAGGATCGAGGCATGCATACATATATGAAAATACATTGCCATGTCCCTTTTTGCTCTCTGTTGCAGCAAATCAAGAATCAGCAGCCTTCCGAAGCTTGGCACGCATTCCAAGAACAATTGCAAAATAGAGGCTAATTGGGGCATCGCAGTGGATTTCCGTGCCAAGCAACCCGAACATGCATCATTCATCATCCGGAACAGAGTTGAGGCGGTCCATAGATTTGCGTGCTAGTTTATCGCTTTCCTAGTTTAATTTGTTAATTAATTAGGATTTTGTATTTATTCGGACTGTACTATTTATTTGGGACGGTATTATTTATTCGGACCCTCCGAGTGAGGGCAATGTTGTAATAAGTGTGCGTGTGTGTGATGTATGTCTTCCAACCCCACGTCTTTCTCCCTTTTATTTACCAGCTTATGATGGTTAGATTAGGGCATGTTTCAATTAGCATACAGTATGATAGCATGTTTGCATTCATTCATCTGTTTTGCATGCACCGGGCTCGGTGCATCATAACTCACTGTATTGTATTTCAATTCCGAGTTGAATACTTGTTAACTGTAGCATTCCATATGCCATGTTTAGGATAGCTGAGACTGCTATAGTTGCATTATTGCATGTGTTGCATTAGGCATCTCTGTATAGTTAGGATCATGCATGGATTTCTAATTAGCTTCTGTTTTAGCTTGGAGTACTCTGTGAGTTTTTATGCTTTAGTATCCTTGCATGTGTGTGAGTGACTGCCATGATAGCATGCTTATCATGAGGCTATATGCTTATGTGATATAACTGCCTGAATGCCTGTGGGTGAAGGTTGAGTTACTTGGATTGGAACCATTCATTCACTGTGAGTTTTAAGCCCACTAGATAGTGGCAAAACCATCTTTTTCTAAGCCCACCTAAAGGTGGCAAAATCTGCATTTTAAGCCTACTTGCGAGTAGCAAATCATCTTTCAAAAAACAAACATGAAATGTTTTGTTCCAATTCAGGCGACCTGGTCTATACTTGTATGCTGTGCGCATCACATAGTAAATCTAGGCTAATAACCGGAATAAGAGCACACAATGTTTTCAAAACTAGATATCATGGTTAGTAAAGGCCGATCTTTGATCGGGTGAACGGGGGTGCTCACGAAGTGACCTTCCCCAATCGTACCTAAGTTCCTGAGCCGAGGCAACTTTGGTGATGACGGATACGTGGCCTTAGGCAACGAGTCAGGGTTTCCTAAATTTCCCAAAATAAAATATTTAGGTGGCGACTCTGTATCTGGCAAAGCAGTACATGTTTGGCACTTCTTTCAAAAAAAATCTGTTTTCTCAAAACGATTTTCCGGATTTGGACTCTTTGGTTCAAGATTTAGAACCGTGACAAAATCGAGTCCGAACTGTAGCGAGGTCCCTCGTGGACTTGTTACAGTTGCTTCACCTTCTTTATAGCCACGGTCCTCCGCATCGCCAATCTTCTTCTCAAGTTTAGTTATTTCGGCCTTCTTGTTCTGCTCAACTGTGGCAAGCTCACACAGATAACGATCCTTCAGCTCGGTCAAAGCTTTTTGTTTGTCCACTTCGGCTAAGTCAACTAGGCCGGTGAGGCGGGCGACCTCAGGTTGTAGCTCGGCCATTTTTTGTTTGGCCTCGTCTAGCTCGGCCATCTTCTTTTTAGCATCTGCCACAGCGTGCCTTGTTGTTTTGCGTAGCTCTAGCACACGCTTATGAGCAATCTAGTTCTTTTGCATGGCCTACATAAATGTGGTAAGCAATTTTGAGTGAGAACTGAGCTAACAGTAGCACAAAACAGGAAAGCAAAGGAAAAAGTACTCACCAGCACCGTTGATTTGGTGGCCGAGCGGATAGCTTTTAGCTCGGTAAGGTGGGCATGGTGATCCATATCAGGGGGCAGACATACGCTCTTAGCCAGGTTGAAGGCTAGCATGTGATCTTTATTTGCCACCACTGAATCTGTTTGTCTGATGGCTTAGTTCTGATATGTTAATCTCAGTGCCCAATCAGAAGAGTTAGCTCGGTTTGAGCTCTTAGGTTGTGGGCTTGGTACTTCTGTTGGGGAAAACACAGTTTTGTCCTCATTGACGAGGCATGGCTCGGTAGTGGAAGACCGAGCGCGCTTGCGAGTCCAAGACGATTCAGGTTGATGGGATGGCAGGGCTACCACGGTCTCCTGGGTTTGACCGGCTTGTGGTACCTCTGGCAGGTTTGTCTCTGTGAGGAGTGCTTTTATAGCTCTCTTCTTGGCCATTTCTTGTTCGGCAGTTAGTTGGATGAGATTGATTTGAGGCAATGATGGATCTGGCTCTAGCCAAGGTTCAAGGAGAAAATCGGTCACTCTGGTCTTCTTGCGGCTACTATATCGGTAGGTCAGCTCAAAATTCAGTAAATCGGCCCAGCTTCTATTTGGATATCGGAGTGCGGCACAAAGTACGTTTAAGTTGGGGTAGCTATATTGAAACTTAAGGAAGTTCAAATCTGCATGAAGGGAAAAAGTAACAGTTAGTACGGTTCAAAATAAGAAAAATCGAAGTAAAAAAGAACATGAAATTGGACCGAGGTAGTTATATCGGCGACTCTTTTATTCCAATTAATTCGGTCGCCTGGGATCTGGGCTTCGTGGTCTTCAAAGTTCCAAGAAACCCAGAAGAAATCATCATCGTTTACATCCTTGTCCGGGGTATTCTTTATTATCTTTTCACGCTGGCGCCTTATTCTTAGATAGTAAACCCAACCATCTTCATTTGATCCTATGAAATTCTAGTGGAAGAGCTTGGCTAAATCAAGGTTCAGGCCAGCCCGGCGGTTTAGCTCGGCGATGCCATTTATTATGCAGTATGAATTTGTGGAAAGCTGAGTAGGGCAGAGGTTGGTTTGTCTAAGGAATTCGCAAAGAAGAGGCTGTATCGGGAATCTAAGCCTGGTTTCTACAATGGAAAGTAGGGTAAAGGGAACAAAACCAGGGTTTCCCCAAGGTGTAATATCTTGTTCGGCTAGAGTGAGATGGACATCGTCAGGGATATGGTAGTCCCTTCGGAACTCGGCCATAGCACCTGGGGTGTTTACCAAAAATCTATATTTATCCATGAGGTTTTAAATTATGTATAAATTAATAGAGTATTAGCTCGGTCGTGAAATGACGCTGAGTAGCTCGGTTGAGCGTTCAAGGGAGTGCCTGGCAACCTAAGTCTGCAAAGTAAAAAAGAGAGGTGTTAAGCACAGATCGTGAGATCGTGCTACAAGAAACATAGGCAAGATAAATGAAGTCCTAGCTAGGCTATGTGGGATGCTATCCAGTCTTAGCTCGGTTTAAGCAAGGATCTTTAGCACGGTTGAGCCTTTGGGGCAGCATTCTTAGTTCGGTTGGTTTAGCCCCAAGTTTTAGCTCGGTCGGTGGTTGAGGCTTTCTAGCGTGGTATTGCGCAAACCTAGAACGGTTCGATAGCTCGGTTAAAAGAAACAAAAGGTCCCTAACCTATGGAAACCACAAGTATGGCGTGAAGTTTTAGCGCGGTCGTTGGGTATGGCTAGGCTTGCATCTAATACAAATAGTATCCTAGTTTGGTGGATGTGTGATTTTGGATCAAATACAACATTTTTCAGATTATTCGTAAAATCAAGTGGTTCTATTGCGTGGTTTTTCCCAGAAAAATGGAAGCAGAAGTGGAATGTGCTTTGAAAAACATACAAATAAAACATACTTTGTGTTGCAAAAAAGGTGCGAAATCAATAGAAAAGAAGAAGCTTCGAACCACTTACCAGTTTAAGGTGAAGGCACTGAAGATGGAGGTAGTAGCAGCAACGAACACGAGCTCTGCAAATACAAGGTTGGGGAGAGATGGAGGCTCAGAGAGAGAGGGGAGGAAATGAATAGTGAAGTGTATGATTCAAAATGAAGGGTCATTTTTGTGTAGAAGGAAGGACAAAAAGGCGGGACTGTTCAAAAAACAAGGAGTACGAAGACGGTGTGACAGTTACATTGGGCTAATCAAAGTCTGCCACGTGTCCTTGGAGTGGAAATCGATTCAGTTATAAATACTGAAGAGACGTTTTGACCAGACAGATTGGTAGCACAGTGTGAATTTAGCTCGGTTGGAAAGCTAAAGTTTTTTTTTTTTAGCTCGGCTGGTAGCAGGTAATCCCTATCATGTTGCACAGATGTAATTAAGGGGCAATTGAGAGGGTAATTCATAAGTAAATTGGGCCGAGTTGGGTAAATGAGCCGATCTATGGGCCATAGTAAAAGAGGCCGAGTAAAAAGGCCTAGAAGTTAGCCCGGTCCAAGAGAGCTTTGCAGTTAGCTCGGTCACCACACTCAGAGCGGTAACAGTTAACTCGGTCATACCATATTGAGCCGAAGTATGTTGAGCTTTCCTCAGAACCTTACTATTGGTTAGCTCGGTCCAAGCTCATTGTGGTTAGTGCAGTCTCAGACAACCCAGTTGAAATGTCAAACCGAGGTACATGCAGTGAAAGGAAGAACCGACCTATTAGGAGCTCGGTCTAGTCTGTGGCTTTAGCATGGCCATGTTATCTCGGTCGTATTGACATCCAACCGTGGAAGAACCATCTCACTTGGTTTAAGCAGTGAGGGGGGTATTGAAGGATAAGCATTATCTTTCAGGAATGTGATTCCTAAGAGGACTCTACATTGAGGAGTAAGAGTCCTACTTAGATTGTGCCACGCGGAACCTATAAAAACTCATAACATCACCTATGGAAAGGTAACACAACTTTGATTCCCAAATACACAGAGCTTTTGTCTATCTGTCTATTTTGCTGACTTAGGCATCGGAGAGGTATCTGGCACACACCTGCCAGCTAGCTCACGTTTGTGTTTTGAGGGAGTAAAGCGACGACGTTTGGAAGAGCGCAGACTCGATCAACAGGATTATACGAGAAGAATATTTACCGTCAAACTGCTCCTCCATGATCGCTGATCATGTTGCCTTATAATTAGCTCCACTATGCTATCACTTGCAGTTAGGTTTCCCTCCTAAATTTGAATTTAAATGTGAGTAACTGTTGAAGCCACATTACCTTGCATTTCTTTGTTGATCCACTACTACTCAGATCTCGTAATAACCAATACTAACTGCCACGTGTACGATTAGAATCGAAGACTTGAATAGTCTTCCTGTATTACCCTTATTCTGCCACATGTCGAATTGTAATTGGCTTGTACAAAATATGTAGCCAACATTACCCCCCACTAATATACCCAATACTTGGTGATATTAGTGGATCAAGGTCTTTTATCCATATCTTAGAACGTGCATGGGCTTTGCATTCTTCCAGAAATGCAACTGT
Source organism: Camellia oleifera (assembly GCA_022316695.1). Lineage (NCBI taxonomy): Eukaryota > Viridiplantae > Streptophyta > Magnoliopsida > Ericales > Theaceae > Camellia > Camellia oleifera. The sequence continues at coordinate 155,104,689 of CM039317.1, read as the reverse complement.
CATTCATCATCTGCATTAAACTCTCCTTTAATCTTTTGAACACCCCCACCACTTTAGTATTCGAACAGACTGATACATTTTTTATGGCCAAATCAATTTTATCCTCCATTGATCGAGCACACGAAGAGTCATCTGATGATGCTATTCCTCCTCGAAAGAACCTTCATGCATTAATTAGCCACCTTTACCCACCTTTCTATATTCAGGTCATGGATGCCTTTGCAAATTATCAACCCTTGGACTACGAACACATTGCCCTTAATCCTTTGATTTAGAAACTTACAAATATGGACATGGGAAGTTCTTCTTCTGACTCACCCTTGGACTACGAACAAACTGCTCTCAATCCTTTGATTCAGAAAGTCGCAAATATGGACATGGGAAGTTCTTCTTCATAACCCTCTGCATGGGATAAGGCTGCAGCTTCTTCTTCCTCTAGGGCTTCTGGCTGGACAAACTGGTCAAAACCTGAGGCCTGTGATTTAAGGGAGCGAATCAACCATCACTTTGTTGAGTTTACTGACCCTTTAGAGTTCCCTTCCTATGCACGAAGCTCAATGGTGTCACGGCCCAAACCCGCTCCTATGGGTTTAGTACTGTAACCAGCCAGTAATCCGAGATTACCGAAGGCCTGCTTAACAGTAAGACAGTAATACAGAGTACAGGGGCTGGCGGAAGCCAATACAGTAAATAGATAATGTCCAATGACCTGTGACAATTTGTATGCAAAAAGACTTTTCATTTATATGTACAGTCAGTGACAAAACAGTATGCACAATATTTTCAAGCATTCAAAATAGGGACTTAATCCCTGTTAAACAGCACAGTAACAGTCTATACAACTTACAAAACAGATACAGAGACAGACTGGGGAAATTAAAACATCCCTAAGCCATAACTTGGCAGGCTCGAAACCTCGCAGTGAGGCACAGTAGTTGGCTTGACAAAAAGAGGAGTCTAACTGTAGACGTCCCCGAACGCCCCGAGTGGATGAGTCCTGTTCTGTTCATTTTGGGCTCACTATAGTTCGGAATCAAATTGTCATGGTTCTCAATCTGAACCAAAGAGTCCAAATCCGGCAAATCGTTTTGAGAAAACAGATTTTTTGAAAGAAGCGCCAAACATGGACTGCTTTGCCAGATACAGAGTCGCCACCTAAATATTTTATTTTGGGAAATTTAGGAAACCCTAACTCGTTGCCTAAGGCCATGTGTCCGTCATCACCAGAGTTGCCTCGGCTTAGAAACTTGGGTACGATTGGGGAAGGTCACTTCGTGAGCACCCCCGCTCGCCCGATCAAAGATCGGCCTCTACTAACCATGATATCTAGTTTTAAAAACATTATGCATTCTTATTTCGGTTATTAGCCTAGATTTACTATGTGATGCGCACAACATACAAGTATAGACTAGGTCGCCTGAATTGGAACAAAACATTTCATGTTTGTTTTTGAAAGATGGTTTGCTACTCGCAAATAGGCTTAAAATGCAGATTTTGCCACCCTCAGGTGGGCTTTAGAAAAGATGATTTTGCCACTATCTAATGGGCTTAAGACTCACAGTCAATGATTTGTTCCAATCCAAATAACCTAACCTTCACCCACAGGCATTCAGACAGATATATCACATAAGCACATAGCCTCATGGTAAGCATGCTATCATGGTAATCACTCACACGCATGCAAGGATGCTAAAGCATAAAAACTTACCGAGTACTCCAAGCCAAAACAGAAGCTATGTTAGAAATCCATGCATGATCCTAACTATGCTAAAATGCCTAATGCGACACATGCAAAAATGCAACTATAGCAGGCTCGGCTATTCTAAACATGGTATATGGAATGCTACAGCTAACAAGTATTCAACTCGGAATTGAAATACAATGCAGTGAGTTATGATGCGCCGAGCCTGGTGCATGCAAAACAGATGAATGAATGCAAACATGCTGTCATACTGTATGCTAATTGAAACATGCCCTAATCTAACCATCATAAGCTGGTAAATAAAAAGGAGAAAGACGTGGGGTTGGAAGACATATATCACACGCACGCACACTTATTACAATTGTGCCCTTGCTCGGAGGGTTCAAATAGATAATGCGGTCCCAAATGAATAATTACAGTCCGAATAACTATAAAATCCTAATTAATTAACAAATTAATCTAGGAAAGCAATAAATGGCACGCAAATCCATGGCCGCCTCAGCTCTGTTCCGAATGATGAATGATGCATGCTTGAGTTGTCTTGCGCGGAAATCCATTGCGATGCCCCAATTAGCCTCTGTTTACAATTAAGCCCAGAATATTGCACGAAGCTCCAAAAGACTGCCGGTTTCTGATTTGCTGCAACAGAGAGCAAGAAAGGGGCATGGTAAAGTATTTTCACATATGTATGCTTGCCTCGATCCTCGTGCCACCAATCACATATCTCGATACATGATGGCCGAGGAGTCGAATTGCACGAATCAATGTGAAATGAATGCACATGAAAACACAACAAGACCTAAACTCCATCATGGGTAATTCGGAGTGTCGGCGACTGGGAATTAAGACACGTTCCGTCACTCGGAGTACAAAACATCCCTCATTTCCCGTGCTAGGGCTAACTCCTATCCCAAGCACAATGCAATATGCATGACATGCATGAATGCAATCCTAACATGCAACCTAGCATACGCAATGCTATGAGATGGCATACACAATGCACGATGTAGCGAGACATACATATCACGACCCAAACCCGGCCCTATGGGTTTAGTACCGTAACCGGCCAGTAATCCAAGATTACCGAAGGCCTGCAGAACAGTAATACAGTAGAACAGAGTTCAGGGCCTGGCGGAAGCCAATACAGTAAATAACCAGTGTCCATTGAGCTGTGAAAATCTGTATGCCAAAAACATTTTTCATACATTTTTGCATTCAGACCAGTACAGTATATACAATCATTACAGACACTCAGTACGGGAACTCAATCCCTCGATAACAGTACAGTAAAACAGTCTATACCAAAAGTACAACAGTACAAAACAGTAGGAGACTAGTGGGGACACAAAAACACCCCAAGCCATGGCATGGCGTCTCGGAACCTCACGGTGAGGCACATAGGCTGGCTGACAAAACTGGGGACCAATCCCACGCTCCTAGCTTCGGTCTGGCGGCTGAGAACCTACATATATATATAACAGTGAGCTAAAGCCCAGTGAATAACATAAAGCGTAAAGAGGTTATGAATGAATGTCCTTGCAGTAAATGAAATCAATTCATTAAACAGTAGTTTCAGTCTTTCAGTATTTCAATCAATCAGTCATATGTGGTACATCCAATAGCCTATAACAGTAGGTCCAGAAGGACCGGGCCTTAATAGACCCAACAGTAATGATGGCCAATCATTCCGTAAACAGTATGGTTCCACAAGGAAACCGACAGAGCTCTGTAACAGTCAATAACAGTAGGTGCTAAGGATGCCACAATACAGTTCAGAAATAGGACATACATTCATTCGATAAATAACATCAGTTCAGTAAACAGTATTCAAAAGATAACCATTTTGAACATATCTTTACACATCTGTTACTCACAGTGATTGGGCTATCAGTAGCTAGAGCGCGTCCCCGAGAGTCAACCCTAAACAGTCAATCAATAGAACACACACTAAGTTTACAGTTGGAAAGGATGATAATTAAATCTCTAAATTCCCTCGGTGTGGTTCTATGTCTAAATCCTCATTAAGATGCATTAAACTAGGCCTAAGAATGCCTAGGATGAGATGAGGATGCAAAAATACAGTTGGAAGGCACTTTTCAAAAATTGCTGAAAACAGGGGTCTCGCTCGAGCGAGCCTTCCTTCGCTCGAGCGAGGTTGCAAAATCAAAGGCTTCGCTCGAGCGAACAATCCTTCGCTCGAGCGCTCTGATGAAACAGTAAAAGTACTGGATGCTCGAATTGTGCGCTCGAGCCACCAATCTCTCGCTCGAGCGTAGCTCAGAGGAAACCTTGGTCGCTCGAGCGAGGAATCCTTCGCTCGAGCGAAGAAGCCAAATCTGGAATTTCCAGAATTGCCTTCCAAGCTCAAACCAAGTGTTCCAACACTCAAAACTCGACCTTTTGGGCCCAAAATCTGGGGAATACATCCCAACTCAATAAACAACAAGTTTTAAAAGCCAATTTGAGAATTCAAGCCCCAAAGGTGAGTCAAATAATTACAATTTCAAACCCAATTTCAAGAACAATATGTAAACATGCAATGCATGGGTTCTAAACCAATTTCAATCTTCAAACCTTGCTCTATTGAGCTCCAAACTTTGAAAACAACTTGAAAACATGGACTATGATGAAAACATGAGCTTGCATGTGTAATTCTTCAAGAATTCAACCTCAAAAACACCAATACAAGCATGCATGGATGGATTATGCTCTAATTCAACTTATATGAGCAAAATCAAGTCTCAACTCCACAATGATGCATGAACCATGAGAGAGGAAGCTTAAGGACAATAAGAATGCAATGAATTCTCTTACCTAAGTGTTGATTCAAGGTAAGGAAGCTAAATTAAGCCAATATACACTTCAATTCCAAGCAATCCCCAAGTAATTCTTCAAGGTGAGCTAAGTTCTCTCACTCTCCCTCTATTTCTCTTGTTGGTCGGCAGAAAGAAGTAAAAAGGGCTGATCAAATGCTTTGCTATGGTGATAAGGCTCACTAACAATAATAAACTAATGGCCACTAACTATGGCAATTGTGTAATTAAGGCCAACTCTTCAATTAACTTATTTAATCTAATTTAATCATTCCTAATCAATTTTCAGATAATTATACCATTAAATCACAAATATTACACTGAGTCTAAAACATCAAACGGTTTCTCAATCGGCCGCCGATAAGGCCTTCAATTAGCAGTTTAAACATATAAGCTCAAACAGATAATTATGCAATCAAACAGATAAGATATGCAATTCAACAAGTAAACTTATTCAGTTTCAGTTTCAGTTTCATTCAGTCTGTTCAGTAGGTCATCCAGTTCACTTATCAGTCATTATCAGTTCGGTTTAACGGTAATCAGTATGTAATTCAGTGGTTTACGATAATCAATACGAGGGTTGTTACAGTCTCCCTTCCTTATAAAGAGTTTAGTCCTCTAAACTCGAGTTACCTTCAGTTTGGAAGAAAACAGGATCCAGTGGAAACAAATCCGGATATCTTCTCGCCATGTCATCTTCCCTTTCCCACGTGGCATACACACCACCGTGGTTCTGCCAGTCTACTTTCACTAGCGGAATCTCTTTGTTTCTCAGTTTCTTGATCCGTCGGTTTACAATCTGTATAGGCCGTTCCTCGTAGGTGTAGTCATCACTCAACACGATACGGGTAGGCTCAATCACATGAAACGGATCTCGAAGATAGTCTCTCAACATCGAAATGTGGAAGACGTTGTGCATATGCTCCATTTCAGGAGGAAGTGCAACTTGATACGCCACCGGATTGATTTTCTCAATAATCTGGTACGGTCCGACATATCTCGGTGCTAACTTGCCTTTGACTCCAAAGCGAGTCTGGCCTTTCATTGGTGTCACTTTCACAAACACGTGATCACCCACTTCATATTCTCTATCCCGTCTTCTGACATCTGCATAACTTTTCTGTCTACTCTGTGCAGTTTTCAGTCTTTGCTGTATCAGTTTTACCTTTTCGGTTGTTTCATACACAATCTCGGGCCCAAGCAATGGCCCATCTCCAACTTCTGCCCAGCAGATTGGAGACCTACACTTTCTGCCATACAATGCCTCAAAAGGCGCCATTCCAATACTCGAATGGTAACTGTTGTTGTAAGCGAATTCAGCCAACGGCAGATGACTTTCCCAATTCCCCTGGAAGTCAAGTACACACATTCTCAGTAAATCCTCTAGAGTCTGGATGGTCCTTTCTGACTGTCCATCTGTCTGAGGATGATAGGCGCTACTCAGCCTCAATTCGGTACCCAATGCAGTCTGTAGGCTCTGCCAGAACCTCGATGTAAACTTCGAATCCCTGTCAGAAACAATAGACACAGGCACTCCGTGCAGTCTAACAATTTCATCAATATAAATAACAGCCAATCTATCTGCATTATAGATTGTCTTGACAGGTAGGAAGTGTGCAGATTTAGTCAGTCTATCAACAATAACCCAAATTGAATCCATACCTTTCCTGGAGCGAGGTAATCCAACGATAAAATCCATCGTGATATGCTCCCATTTCCACTCTGGTATGGGTAAGGGTTGCAGTAATCCAGCAGGTCGTTGATGTTCAACTTTGACTTGTTGGCAATAAAGGCATTTGGACACAAAGTCGGCAATTTCCTTCTTCATTCCTGGCCACCAGAAATTCTGTTTCAAGTCTTGATACATTTTTGTATTCCCCGGGTGAATCGAAAACTTCGAACTGTGGCCTTCTTGCAGAACTCTCCTTTTCAGTTCAGTGTCACTTGGTACACACAGTCTATCCTGAAATGTCAGTACATTGTTTTCAAATTTGAATCCCGGTTTTGGTTTTGACTCCCTTTCTTCAATGATTTTCTTCAAGTAATCATCCAGTTGCTGTTTCTCCTTAATTTCTTCAATCAAGGCTGGTTGAGCAGTAATGGCAGCTATTGTTCCACCTTGTTCTTTCAAAACCACTTCAATTTCAGACTTTTCCAGATCAAGAAGCAACTCTTTCTGTCCAGTCAGCAAACAGGCTAAGTTGGCAATTGACTTTCGGCTCAATGCATCGGCAACGGTGTTGGCTTTTCCTGGATGGTACAGTATCTGTAAGTCATAGTCTTTGATCAATTCAAGCCATCTCCGCTGTCTCATGTTCAGTTCTTTCTGAGTGAAAAAGTACTTTAGGCTCTTGTGGTCGGTGTAGACTTCACATGTCACTCCATACAAATAGTGACGCCAGATTTTCAATGCAAATACTACGGCGGCAAGTTCAAGATCATGGGTTGGGTAATTCTTTTCATGCGGTCTCAACTGTCGGGAAGCATAAGCAATAACTCTCCCATTCTGCATTAAAACACATCCCAAACCCTTATGAGAAGCATCACTAAAAACAGTGTAACCATCAGTACCTGTAGATAGAGTCAGAATTGGTGCCGTCACCAGTCGGGTTTTCAATTCCTGAAATGCTGATTCCCTGTGGTCAGTCCAGTCAAATGATGTCCCCTTCTGTGTCAACTGAGTCAGTGGTAAGGCAATTTTGGAGAAATCTTTGACAAATCTTCTGTAATATCCAGCCAGTCCCAAAAAGCTTCGGACTTCAGTTACATTGGTTGGTCTCGGCCAGTTCACTACATCTTCAATTTTCTGCGGGTCAACAGAAATTCCATCTTTGCTAACAACATGCCCCAAAAACATCACATGATCAAGCCAAAATTCACATTTAGACAGTTTTGCATACAATTTCTGTTCTCTTAGGGTTTGTAGGGCAAGTCTCAGATGCTGTTCATGTTCTTCTACAGTCTTAGAATATATCAATATGTCATCAATAAATACTACAATGAAGTCATCAAGGTATGGTTTGAAAATTCTGTTCATAAGGTCCATAAATGCAGCTGGGGCATTCGTGACTCCGAATGGCATAACTAAAAATTCATAATGGCCATACCTCGTTCTGAAAGCAGTTTTATCAATGTCTTCCGGTTTGACTTTCAATTGATGGTACCCCGATCTAAGGTCAATTTTGGAAAACACTTGTGTACCCTGTAACTGATCAAACAGGTCATCAATACGCGGTAAAGGATATTTGTTCTTTACAGTTACCTTATTCAGTTCGCGGTAATCAATGCACAGTCTCAGTGAGCCATCTTTCTTCTTCACAAATAAAACAGGTGCGCCCCAAGGTGAAGTACTAGGCCTGATAAACTTCTTGTCTAACAGTTCCTGCAATTGTACCTTCAGTTCTTTCAGTTCGGTTGGAGCCATTCTGTAGGGAGCTTTCGATAACGGCTGTGTACCCGGTACTACATCAACAATAAACTCAATCTCCCTGTCAATCAAATCCCCTGGTAGATCATCTGGAAATACATCTGGGAATTCTCTAACTATAGGAATGCAATTCACATCAGTTTTAACATTATCAGTAGCAGATACAGTCAGTATAGAACACAGATAGCCCTTACACCCCTTTCTAATCAGTTTGACAGCCTTTACAGAAGAAATCAGATATGGAGGAGGTACTACTCCAACTCCACTAAACACAAATTCGGGTAAACCCGGTGGACGAAAACAACTTGTTTGGTCACACAATCGATAGTAGCATGATATTTTTGTAACCAGTCCATCCCCAATATCACATCAAAATGATCTATATTCAACGGTAGCAAATCAATAAACAGATGCATATCCCCAACAATAATCTCACAAGCAGGATACATATATGCACATGTCATGGATCCCCCAACAGGTGATGATACAGCTAGCAAATAATTCATGGGTTCTAAGCCTCCCTGAAAGGACGGCGGTTTCATCTTGCTGAATTTCTGAGTCAGTGCAATAATATCCACCTCATTAACATTCATATTCTGTACATTTGGTGCATTCTGTTCCGGTTGAACCGGAGGAGGAGGAGGTGGCTGTTGGTTCTGTTGCTGGTCCAGTCTTTCAATTACTAATCCCATCATTTGTTCAAGTCTGGCCATTCTGGCCTCAGAGGAGGATGATTCAGTTTCATTTGCATTATCCATTTCACTATAAAGCAGTTATGACAGTTATCATTATGAGCAGTTGTATCTTTAAACAGTTTAGCAGTTTAACATATAATCAGTCAGTCATAGCACACACTTTTCAAATTCATGAGATGCCCTAATTACTTTTCTAGGACACCCTATAGCTCATTTGGACACGTGTGTGCGGTATAACTCGTGGTTAAGTATCGCTCTGATACCACTCTGTCACGACCCAAACCCGGCCCTATGGGTTTAGTACCGTAACCGGCCAGTAATCCAAGATTACCGAAGGCCTGCAGAACAGTAATACAGTAGAACAGAGTTCAGGGCCTGGCGGAAGCCAATACAGTAAATAACCAGTGTCCATTGAGCTGTGAAAATCTGTATGCCAAAAACATTTTTCATACATTTTTGCATTCAGACCAGTACAGTATATACAATCATTACAGACACTCAGTACGGGAACTCAATCCCTCGATAACAGTACAGTAAAACAGTCTATACCAAAAGTACAACAGTACAAAACAGTAGGAGACTAGTGGGGACACAAAAACACCCCAAGCCATGGCATGGCGTCTCGGAACCTCACGGTGAGGCACATAGGCTGGCTGACAAAACTGGGGACCAATCCCACGCTCCTAGCTTCGGTCTGGCGGCTGAGAACCTACATATATATATAACAGTGAGCTAAAGCCCAGTGAATAACATAAAGCGTAAAGAGGTTATGAATGAATGTCCTTGCAGTAAATGAAATCAATTCATTAAACAGTAGTTTCAGTCTTTCAGTATTTCAATCAATCAGTCATATGTGGTACATCCAATAGCCTATAACAGTAGGTCCAGAAGGACCGGGCCTTAATAGACCCAACAGTAATGATGGCCAATCATTCCGTAAACAATATGGTTCCACAAGGAAACCGACAGAGCTCTGTAACAGTCAATAACAGTAGGTGCTAAGGATGCCACAATACAGTTCAGAAATAGGACATACATTCATTCGATAAATAACATCAGTTCAGTAAACAGTTCAGTAAACAGTATTCAAAAGATAACCATTTTGAACATATCTTTACACATCTGTTACTCACAGTGATTGGGCTATCAGTAGCTAGAGCGCGTCCCCGAGAGTCAACCCTAAACAGTCAATCAATAGAACACACACTAAGTTTACAGTTGGAAAGGATGATAATTAAATCTCTAAATTCCCTCGGTGTGGTTCTATGTCTAAATCCTCATTAAGATGCATTAAACTAGGCCTAAGAATGCCTAGGATGAGATGAGGATGCAAAAATACAGTTGGAAGGCACTTTTCAAAAATTGCTGAAAACAGGGGTCTCGCTCGAGCGAGCCTTCCTTCGCTCGAGCGAGGTTGCAAAATCAAAGGCTTCGCTCGAGCGAACAATCCTTCGCTCGAGCGCTCTGATGAAACAGTAAAAGTACTGGATGCTCGAATTGTGCGCTCGAGCCACCAATCTCTCGCTCGAGCGTAGCTCAGAGGAAACCTTGGTCGCTCGAGCGAGGAATCCTTCGCTCGAGCGAAGAAGCCAAATCTGGAATTTCCAGAATTGCCTTCCAAGCTCAAACCAAGTGTTCCAACACTCAAAACTCGACCTTTTGGGCCCAAAATCTGGGGAATACATCCCAACTCAATAAACAACAAGTTTTAAAAGCCAATTTGAGAATTCAAGCCCCAAAGGTGAGTCAAATAATTACAATTTCAAACCCAATTTCAAGAACAATATGTAAACATGCAATGCATGGGTTCTAAACCAATTTCAATCTTCAAACCTTGCTCTATTGAGCTCCAAACTTTGAAAACAACTTGAAAACATGGACTATGATGAAAACATGAGCTTGCATGTGTAATTCTTCAAGAATTCAACCTCAAAAACACCAATACAAGCATGCATGGATGGATTATGCTCTAATTCAACTTATATGAGCAAAATCAAGTCTCAACTCCACAATGATGCATGAACCATGAGAGAGGAAGCTTAAGGACAATAAGAATGCAATGAATTCTCTTACCTAAGTGTTGATTCAAGGTAAGGAAGCTAAATTAAGCCAATATACACTTCAATTCCAAGCAATCCCCAAGTAATTCTTCAAGGTGAGCTAAGTTCTCTCACTCTCCCTCTATTTCTCTTGTTGGTCGGCAGAAAGAAGTAAAAAGGGCTGATCAAATGCTTTGCTATGGTGATAAGGCTCACTAACAATAATAAACTAATGGCCACTAACTATGGCAATTGTGTAATTAAGGCCAACTCTTCAATTAACTTATTTAATCTAATTTAATCATTCCTAATCAATTTTCAGATAATTATACCATTAAATCACAAATATTACACTGAGTCTAAAACATCAAACGGTTTCTCAATCGGCCGCCGATAAGGCCTTCAATTAGCAGTTTAAACATATAAGCTCAAACAGATAATTATGCAATCAAACAGATAAGATATGCAATTCAACAAGTAAACTTATTCAGTTTCAGTTTCAGTTTCATTCAGTCTGTTCAGTAGGTCATCCAGTTCACTTATCAGTCATTATCAGTTCGGTTTAACGGTAATCAGTATGTAATTCAGTGGTTTACGATAATCAGTACGAGGGTTGTTACAATACACAATGCTCTAACATACAACCTAGCATACGCAATGCTATGAACTAAAATGGCATACACAATGCACAATGGACTTACACCAAAATGAGTGGACCTCAGCCACACTCACATTAGTAGCCATTAGATGAAAATGAGATACTCGAAATGCGTGCACACATGCACGCAAACCGAAGATTGAACCTAAGGCATCAAATGCCACTCTACCAATGCATAGCAAGGCATGAAACATGGCGTACAAACATGCAAATTCCAACACTAAAATATGATGCTAAATGGTCCCGAATCATGGATATATGTCATACAATGCATGGAATGGTCCCGAAACTTAAAACTAGGCTCATATATTGACTTGTAGCTATACAACGCATGCATTATTTGACTACGAAGCACAAAGACAGAGCCAAGGAAATCCCAAAACATGAACATTTCTAGTTCAAAGCATGGCCAAAAGATGCTAGCAAGATGGACTAAAATAGCATGCAACTTTGACTAGCAAACATGGTTTACATGGCATGTATATGAAGCATATGAAATCTCACCAAACCAGCCAAAATCAGTGAACAAAACATATCAAAATATGCCTAAATAATCACTAAAATGCAGCCAACACATGCAAAAATGATGGGTTCCTTTAGAGGGCCATACAAGGTGTTATTAAGCACATACAAGATAAACACTTAGCATGGAAAAACTAACTCTGGAAATCAAATATGACAGGCCTAAAACTCACCAAATTGGCCCTGAAATGGGTCTAGGAAACATGCAAAGAAAGGCCCCTTTGAAAGGCCTTGAATGGGATTGCTCTACACATGCATCATAGACATAAAATATGGCAAAATGGGCTTCGGACAGAGCCGAGGAAGACCTCAAAATACTCAGAATGAGGTCTGGAAAGTGACTTCAATGTATGAAAAATAGGGTCTCTTTGGAAGGCCAAACATGCTAGTAAAGAGAATAAGGGGTGAGAGGGTCACCCCTCTATGATTTCAAAGCTCAAAACCTCATCAAAGCCACTAAAAATCCACTAGATTTCAATGGCTAAGAGGCCAAACCATAGCCAATGGAAGTGCTTTAATGCATAGCCCTAATCATGAGGAGATGAAGCATGCATAGGGGAAAGATGACCCCAAACAGGAAAGAGGCCTTAAACAAACTTGAAAAGGAGATCAAAACAAGATCTTTTTCAGTTTATGACAAATCTCGAAACTGTCTACAAGTAAGGCTAAAACATGATGCAAAAATGGCCCTAAAAGAGAGATAGAGGACAAGGGGCAGTAGATGGCCTCAAACAGCAAAGAGACCTTCAACAAAGTTGAAGAGGGGATCAAAATAAGACACTTTACAATTTAGCTCGAAGCCCATAAATGCTCACAAATGAAGCTAATATATCATGCAAGATAAGGGCCAAAAGAGGGATAAAGCACAAAGGGTGGGTAGAAGACCTTAAACAGAGAAAAGTCATTAATCAAACATGAAGATGAGCTCAAAATAAGACTATTTTCAGTTCAGTTCGAAGCCCAAAAATGCTTGCAAGTATAGCTTATAGATGAAGCAAAAAAATGCAAGTTTAAGGGAAATAGGTGCTTACCCTTGAAGAGCAGCAAATCAGGAGCTTCTGGACCAAGTTGGTGAGCTTTCAATCTCTGAAAATCAAGTCCAAGGGGCTGGAATGGATGATGGAGGTGGTAGGCTATGGGTTGGTGTGTAAATGGTGCAAGGTCAAGGATGTTTTGAAGCTTGGAAGAGATAGATATATGGTTGTATGTATCAATGCCCCAACTAGTTTCTAACCCCTAGAAATGGAGGTGGGGTGCTGGTTATATAGAGGGAGAGGCTAAGGAAAAAGGGGGGAAAAATAATTCAAAAAAGGAACCAAAAAGGCAGACCCTCGGACAGAAGGTCTGGTGCAAAACAGCTGGCACAGCTGTAATGCACCAGGAGGGACAAAAATGGCCGGCCAGGTGCAAAAGGTTTAGGTGGCCGGCCGGCCACCTTTTTTGGTCGGCATGCTACTTTTCCTGGTTTTTCAGGACAAAAAAGGGGGCTGCCGGAAAGAAAGGTGGCCGGCCAGTGATTGGAAAGTCCAAAGGTGGCCGGCTAGGTGTACAAATTGAAGCCCCGGAAGTTAGCTTTCCAATGGGGCAAACCTTGTATTAAAATTCCTCCCGTGCAAAAAGTTATGCCTGTTTTGGTGAAGCCGCGCAGATTCGGTCCAACCGGAATGATGCCCTACTTCAATCAACCATATCTCCCTCGTCCGGAATTGGCCTTAGGAAATTATTGAGTGAAAAATGAAGCCCCAGAAGTCTTCTTTCCAATGGTGGTGGCCTCATAGCTTGATTCCAAGTATGAAAATGAATAGGCCCGATTCGGCGAGGGTTGCTCGACTCTTTCTTAACAGTTCATGCCCATTTTCTCCCCCAACTGGGTTTCTTCCCTCTTCTCTTCTTTTCTTTAACTTCAAACCCCTAAGTAAGGTGTTTTGAAAGATTTTTCAAAGATTTCATCTCTCTTTGATTCATTTCTACTTTGTCCTTGCTCGGTTTACCGAAAAGCGCAACATTTAACAAAACGCGAGCGTTAGAACATCGTAGAAACTTTATTTCAAAAACGTTTTGAAAGAGAGGGTTTTAATGTCTAAAATCTTTTGATCAAGATTGTTTTGGTCCAAAAAGGGGTATGAAGTTGAGCTTTGACTCTCTCCTTGCCGAAGAAACTGAACCTTTCCCCTGCACACCTTTCTCCACCATGTAAACCATCAGTCACGTCCAAATCTTAAGGGCGGTCAAAAATGGGGTGTCTACACTAACCCACGCTCCTAGCTCCGGCCTGGTGCCTGAACATCTACATATATATATAAACAGTGAGCTAAAGTCCAATGAATAACATAATGCATAAAGGGGTTAAGGATGGATGTCCTTACAGTAATGAAAATAGTTCATTGAGTCAGTATAACAGTCATTCAGTCATAACAGTCATATGTGGTACATCCATTAGCATAGCAATATAGTAAACAGTAGGTCTTAAAAGACCGAACAGTAAATGATTGCCATCAATCAATAAACAGTAGTGGTTCCAACAAGGGAACCGACAGAGATCTCTGTAACAGTAACAGTAAACAGTAGTTGCTAAGGATGCCACAATACAGTTCAGAATATAGGACATACATTCATTCGATTAACAGTATCAGTTCAGTTAAACAGTCACAAATATTCACAGTTGAACATATCTTTACACAATTGTTACTCACAGAGTTCTGGGCTACAGTTAAGCTACAGCGCGTCCCCGAAAGCCAACCCTATACAGTGACAGAACGAACACATACTAAGTTTCACATTCGAGAATCAAAGATTTAGTCCCTACTTAGTCTTGGTGTGGTTCTACATCTATATCCTCATCAAGATGCCTTAAACTAGGCCTAAGAATGCCTCGGATGAAATGAGGATGCAAAGATGCATTCAGAAAACATTTTCAGAATTTTCAGAAAACAGAGGTCCCGCTCGAGCGTGGAGTTCCCCGCTCAAGCGTATATGCAGATAAAGGTTCCCGCTCTAGCGTCACTTCCCACGCTCGAACGGACTGCAAAACATGGCAAAAGTACTGGATGGGTGAAAATCATGCTCGATTGGGCACTCGATAGCCGTTCGAGCATAAGGCACAAGGTCCCGCTCGAGCGTCAATTACCCCGCTCGAGCAGACATCAAAATAGTGCAAGGTACTGGGAGCACGAATTTCCCGCTCGAGCGCCACTTTCCCCGCTCGAGCGAGAGTCAAAAATCTGGAATCTCCAGATTTGAACTTCCAAGCTCAAATCAAGTTCGAATGTATCAAGGTTAATTCCTTTGGGCCCATTTCTTGAAAAACATTTGCAAATACATGGAATAACATGATTCAAAGCTCAATTTGTAAAATCAAGGCCTAAGGGAAGATCAATTCAACATGATTTTCAAACCAAATTCCATTAACATAACTTTAATGCAACATGCATAAATTTAAACCACTTTCAAGCTTTAAACACTTGCTCTAATGAGCCAATTCTTACAAAATCAGGATGAAATCATGGTCTATAATATAAACATGAACATGCATGCAAGATTTCCATGAAATCAAACCTCACAATGCAAGGATAAACACATGCATGCATGAATTTTAACTCAAATCAACATATGGAGCTATTTCATGACTCAATCTACTAAATTTGACATGAATCATGTAAGAACAAGCTCAATTCATAAACAAGAGGGTAATTACACTACCTTAGGTCTAGAATTAGAAGTATGGAGGCTCAATTTGTGCAAAACTCCTTCAACTCTCTTAATCTCCAAGTAGTTCTCTAGATGAAACTAGGTTTCTCCCCTCTCACTCTCTCCTACGGTTTGTCTCTCAAAATAGGCTGATGAAATGATGTGGAATCAAATCTCCAAGTATTATAGAGAAAGGCCACTAAATGGCAATTCGGTAAATAAGGCCAAGTTAGGTAATTTAACATTATTAAATCTAATTTAATCATACCAAGTCACTTTTCAGATAAAAATTCCATAAAATCATATAAATTCCAATGATCATAAAACATCAATCAATTTCTGATTCGGCCGCCGATAAGGCCTTCAATTAGTAGTTTAGACACAATGACATGAACAGATCAATTAACAATCAACAGATAGAAAATGCATTTAAACAGATACAGTCAATCAATCAGTTTCAGAATTTAATTAGTCAGTTCAGTATTTCAATCAGTTCAATTACCCCTCATAATTAGTCTCAGTTTAATAGTAATCAGTAATTAATCGGTAAGTAGTGGTGAGGGTTGTTACAGTCTCCCCTCCTTAAAAAGAGTTTAGTCCTCCAAACTCGAGTTACCTTCATTCTGGAAGAAAACGAAATTCAGTGGAAACAGTTCAGGATATCTCTTGACCATGTCATCTTCCCTTTCCCAAGTGGCATACACGCCACCATGGTTTTGCCAGTCAACTTTCACTAATGGGATCTCTTTATTTCTCAACTTCTTGATCCGTCTGTTTACGATCTGAATAGGTCCTTCCTCGTAAGTGTAGTCATCACTCAACACGACACGAGTAGGCTCAATCACATGAAAAGGATCCCGGAGGTAATCCCTCAACATAGAAATGTGGAAGACATTATGCATATGCTCCATTTCAAGAGGAAGCGCAACTTAATACGCTACCGGATTGATTTTCTCAATAATCTCATACGATCTGACATATCTCGGTGCTAACTTGCCCTTGACTCCAAAATGAGTATGGCCTTTCATCGGTGTCACTTTCACAAAAACGTAATCACCCACTTCATATTCTCTATCCCGTCTTCTAACATCCGCATAACTTTTCTATCGGCTCTGTGCAGTTTTCAGTCTCTGTTGTATCAATTTTACTTTTTCAGTCATTTCATATACAATCTCGGGCCCAAGCAAAGGCCCATCTCCAACTTCTATCTAGCAAATCAGAGATCTACATTTTCTGCCATACAATGCCTCGAAAGGCGCCATACCAATACTTGAGTGATAACTGTTGTTGTAGGCGAATTCAACTAAAGGCAAATGGCTTTCCCAGTTCCCCTGAAAATCAAGGACACACATTCTCAGTAAATCCTCCAGAGTCTGGATGGTCCTTTTTGACTGGCCATCTGTCTGAGGATGATAGGCACTACTCAGTCTTAGTTCAGTACCCAATGCAGTCTGTAAGCTTTGCCAGAATCTCAATGTAAACTTCGAATCTCTATCAGAAACAATGGCCACAGGCACTCCATGCAGTCTAACAATTTCATCAATATAGAGTATGGCCAATTTGTCCGCATTATAAATTGTCTTGACAGGTAAGAAGTGAGCAGATTTAGTCAGTCTATCAACAATAAACCAAATCGAGTCCATACCTTTACTGGAGCGAGGTAACCCAACAATGAAATCCATGGTGATATGTTCCCATTTCCACTCCGATATCGGTAAAGGCTGTAATAAGCTTGCGGGTCGTTGATGTTCGGCTTTGACTTGTTGGCAATGAAGACATTTCAATACAAAATCGGCAATTTCTTTCTTCATTCCCGACCACCAGAAATTCAATTTCAAGTCTTGGTACATTTTCGTATTCCCCGGATGGATAGAAAATTTTGAATTGTGGCCCTCTTGCAGAACCCTTCTTTTCAGTTTAGAATCATTCAGTACACACAGTCTTTTCTGAAACCTCAATACATTATTTTCAAATTTGAACCTCGGTCTTGGTTTAGATTCCCTCTCTTCGATGATCTTCTTCAAGAAGTCATCATGTTGCTGTTTCTCTTTAATTTCTTCAATCAGTGCTGGTCGAGCAGAAATAGCAGCTATTGTTCCACCTTGTTCTCGTAAAACAATTTCAATTTCAGATCTTTCAAGGTCACAAAGCAACTCTTTCTGTCCAGTGAGTAAACAAGCTAAGTTTCTAATCGATTTCTGACTCAATGCATCGGCAACGATATTGGCTTTTCCTGGATGGTACAAAATCTGTAGGTCGTAGTCTTTAATCAGTTCTAGCCATCTCTGCTGTCTCATGTTCAGTTCTTTCAATGTGAAGAAATATTTCAAACTCTTGTGGTTGGTATATACTTCACATGTCACCCCATAAAGATAGTGACGCCAGATTTTTAAGGCAAAGACTACTGCAACAAGTTCTAAGTCATGGGTCGGGTAGTTCTTTTCATGCGGTCTCAGTTGTCGGGAAGCATAGGCAATAACTCTCTCATTCTGCATTAAAACACATCCCAAACCCTTATGAGAAGCATCACTAAATACAGTATAACCATCCGTATCTAAAGGTAGGGCAAGAACAGGTGCAGTCACTAGTCGAGTTTTCAACTCTTGGAAAGCTGATTCTCTTTGGTCAGTCCAGTCAAATGATATCCCCTTCTAAGTCAGCTGTGTCAATGGTAAGGCAATTTTGGAGAAGTCTTTGATAAATCTTCTGTAATAGCCAGCCAAACCCAAAAAAGCTTCAGACTTTTGCCACATTTGTTGGTCTAGGCCAATTCACTACTGCTTCAATTTTTTGTGGGTCAACTGAAATTCCATCTTTGCTAACAACATGCCCCAAAAACATAACATGATCAAGCCAAAATTCACATTTAGATAGTTTGGCATAGAGTTTCTGTTCTCTTAGGGTATGTAGGGCAAGTCTCAGATGATGTTCATGTTCTGCTATACTTTTGGAATAAATCAGAATGTCATCTATGAATACAATAATAAAGTCATCGAGGAATGGTTTAAAGATTCTGTTCATGAGGTCCATAAATGCAGCAGGTGCATTGGTAACT